>CM035421.1:128359888-128514888 GCA_020310875.1 Ceratopteris richardii
TATAGCACCCAAATTGAAAAGCAAAATAAGAACATTTATCAGCGATGGAGGTTTAGAATGTCTAGCTGTATCATGCACAAGGGTTTATGGGAGCTTATTATTGGAACGAATGCAAAATCTAGATTGGGGGAGAATCCAACTCGTGATCACTTGAGCATCTTCAAAGAATGGAATGAGCAAGGTAAGAGGGTTATCTTCATCCTATCTCAACATATTAGCGATGAAAATATAGGGCATATTCAGGATCTAGACACTTGAATGGAAGTGTTGGAATCCCTAGAAAGGTTTACTCTACTTCAACCAAATCTAGGAAGTTTCAATTGAATAATGAACTCAATAATCTGAGGAAACACCCAGTAGCAAGAGCAACTATTACATTTTGAAGATCAAGGAAGTGATGCATTGGGATCCATAGGTTGTCACCTAAATTATGATGGCCTAGTTGCATATACATTGACCTAGTTGCATATACATTGACCTAGTTGCATATACATTGAATGGACTTTAGGGATGATGAGAAGTGGAAGGCTTTCACCACTTCTATATTTTTGAGAGATAATCTTCTCGAACATTAGCAATTAGTGACTTTAAAGCTATGATATAGAGATATTCAAGTTATTTTAATAGTTAGTGAACAATTCATACATGCTTAGGAGTATAATTAAGTGAAATAAAGTAGAAAGAGGAATTTCAACTTGAAAAGGAACGAGACCAATGATCACAAAACTTAAAATCAAATTCTAAAAACAAACAAAGAAGGATCAAAATCACAAAGGACAAAGATCATGAAGAATACAAAGTCTTTAAGGAAATCAAATAATGACCATCAAACCACCTAGAAGAGAGGATCCGTGAAGTCCAAGTTGATGCTCCCATCCCATCTTGTTAGTAAGAAAATCTATTATGAAAGATTTGACATTTTTACTTAGAAGGTAGTTCTTGATGGGAAAGCCCTAACAAAATGGATAATTGGAAAAAAGTAATTTTTTAATCTAAAGAAATATCCGTCAATGGATATTTTGCTAGGGCTTGACCTTATATGTGTGTAGTTTTTGGGGTTCTCTTTCTTTACAATATTTTCTATTGATATGAATAGGCTTAAGATTTCTCATATAGTTCTCATTTATGTTTTATTTCTTTTTTCCTCACCTTTTTCTCTTATGATAGTCTACTTTTTAGTATGTCTAATTAACAAGGCTTGATCCATGAAACTAGCATCCTTTAATCATGGATAGAGACAATTCCTTATATATATATATATATATATATATATATATATATATATATATATATATATATATATATATATATATATATATATATGTGTGTGTGTGTGTGTGTGTGTGTGTGTGTGTGTGTGTGTGTGTGTGTGTGTGTCAAAGGAAAAGAAGGGTGATTCAAATCGGATGGACAAGGGAGGATTTTGCTCTTATCTTTTTAATTTTGGAAACTTTCTCAAGAGAAGGAAAAGTGGATCCCCTACATTAAATGGACTCAAGATTCAAACCAAAACAGGAATATTTTGGGAGGTTATATAAGGAACCATCTCTATCAAAAAGGGATTTTCTTTCCATGCATTTTCATTTACTCTAATGGCCACTCTCGGGGAAAGTAGTAGCTCCATGAATATCATACTCCATGTGTGACAAATGTGCTTCAAAAGGCAAGAGGTTTCTTCTCACACATCATCTTCTTGCCTTTGCAACTTTATCTTAGAAGATCATCAAAAGGGTATGCCTTAATAAATTCTACAATCATTGAAATTTTTTGTCCTCTATTATCTGTTGACTCTATTTTCATCATTGATGCCCATAGCAGTTTATTTATATTCCTTTTGACTTATCATAGTTACTAGTGTAATATGATTATTTCATATATAAATTTTATTTTATTGGTTCTATCATATAAGTTTTGTTTATTGATGCATCCCTCTCATAAGTATTTTCACATAGTCACTTAGCGAATCCACTCCAGAATTGATAATGCATAGTTTTACCATATGATTGATCGATGGTGATAAATTCATAAATATTCAATTTAGAGTTATGTTTGAAAATGATGATGTTGGTCCAGATTTCCCTATAGAGGATTTGCCATAGGAGATTTAACTTCTTGTGTTCCACCAAAGGGTGCCAAGAATTATTGAGTTTGAGATTCCATCATATCCAAGACCAATTCAAGCACCACTTCCTATTGACATCTTGAAATAGGTCTTATGGAAGCATAACTCTCAAGACATCTTCAATATTGTTATCGTTTTTCCATTTAGTAACTTTAGAATTAGGACTTTCTTGACCAATTAAGAGGTGACTTTTTGAATTATGCCAATCGTTCATCCTTTGTAGTTGACTCTACGACTCTACTCAATGTCCTCAAATCTTATCCAGTTACTTTAGAGTTGGTAACACAAATCCTTCCATTGTGAAATTCTTTGGTCTAAAGTTGTTTATCTCTTTGGAGGTTCATATTTTTAGTTCCTTGAATATTAGAGATTGAAAACCAAATGGAGCTATTTTTTCTAATACTAGCCGCCCACTTCCAATCATCGCTAATGGTGCAGTGATGTTTCATCTTACCAAACCAACAAAGGGAGGACGTCAAAGCAGATCCTTTTTAGGGTAAATGGGATTGGGGAAAAAAAAGAGTGAGGAGGCTAAGGCCATGCCACCTTGAGGTGCTTGACAGTATGAGGCAAGAAATGTTTCTGAAGATTAGCTCTGACCATGAATCTACTTTGTTTATCCAAGCTTTAATCATCCATTTGGACACAAATTAGTTGGCCAAAGCCTCCACATCCACAATATCAAAGCCACTTACCTCCTTGAGCAAGTGCAGATCTCCCATTATATTTTTAACATACCCTCTCTCGTTGGGGTTACCCATCCATAGAAAATTTCTACAAATTCTTTTCATTTTCATCAACTCATAGTTGGTTGGTCTCCAACAGGTTGGGAAATAAATGGTGGAGGAAATTAAGAATTTGTTGATCACCACTGCACTGCCTACAACATTCAATTGCATAACTTTTCAATATTGAAGTTTATTGTCTCGCTTACTAAGATCCCAGTCCCTCTTCTAACTAATCGAGACCTCAAAACCCAAAGGAATACCTAACAATCTAACCAATTGACCCAAAATAAGCTCTTGGTACCTCGGCCACTGAGGAACTGGGGGGAGGGAGGAGGGTGGTTGAGAGGTTGTGTTGAAGGTAGTCTTGGAGTGGTTAATCTTAGATCCAGAGATAGAAACAAAGATATCCAATCATTTCACCTAGGGAGGCCCACCCAAGCATTCCACCCACAAGCATCAGAGGGTGGCTCCTTAGAACCTCCAAAATGCTAAGAGGCTCTGGAACAAAGGCTTGAGAATTTGGAAAGACCTCTAGAAACAAGAAATTGGCCAATGGGTCAGCTTTAAGGACATAGACCCTGGAATAAGAGTGAACTACAAAGAATGGACTCTCCTTCAAAGCAGATGCCTCGCCTGGGAAAGATGAAAAACCCAACTCCTCATTGGACGGGATCCACCATGCCACGAGGGTCTTATTTGGCACAACGACAATTCCTTGTTTAAAATTCCTAGAATCAAGGTGAACATTGACTATCTCATGCTTAACAAGAAGTGGTGCTTATCATGGACAAGGCTTCGTTGGGATTGAAGTTCACGTCTATCTGGCATCTACTCATTGAGATCAAAAAGTTGGTTCTCATGTGGCAAATTCTCCACCATGGTTCTAAAAGCTAGCAAAATTTGTGGGGCTCCGCCATGGTGCAAGCAATGTTGCCGCATTATTGAGGATCTGTGTCACATCTTCTTCGCGTGCCCCAAGTCTCTCCTACTCTGGTGGACCCTTGGGAATATTTTGAGATTGTAGGATCAAATCTCCTGGAAGCAAGTGCTTCTAGGCAAAGCGATCGGCTTCTTGGTGGCACTGTGGAATGTTATAAGAGGGGGAAACCCTCTAGAAGATTTGGAGGGAGAGGTGTGCCTACAATTTTGGACACCATCCTAAAGAGTGGTTGATCGAGAAGTCTCTATTCCTCCTCGAAAAAAGATGGAAAGCCTAGATCTGCAAGAATTCTCCTTAATCATACTACCTCACAAGAAGCAAAACAAGTTGCTTTGTACTCTGGTTTAGTGGAGGAGAGTGTGAGAGTTGGTTGCTTCCTACTTACCCAAGAAAATATTCTTGATCCAAGTGAGAATTAATATCCAGAAACTGATTTTCAAAACACGGTAAGTGCAAGAGGTCCCCACCCTTTAGGCATCATAAAATGTTTCTCATCGAGAATAACAAGATTAAACCCAAATGGGCCTCATACGAGGGGAACGAGAGGGTTATTAACCTTCTTTGTAACGCTCTCTAGATCAACAAGTTTTGCCCCTGATTTGTGGGATTTGGTAGGTCCCAAGGGCACTAGTCCCATTCACTTGTAACTTGTTTTTCCTTTTAATTAAAGTGTGGGAGAGTAGGCCAAGGCCGAACTTCCCTTTTGGAAAAAAAAGATATCCAAGCATGACCGAAATTTTGAGATACATCTCGCCTTGTTATAGATAAAGGCATTAGTGTCGTTAGCAAACATTCTAAGCACCATTTGGTTTTACCCCTAGGGATGCAGAAGGCCTTTGATATTTGCGGACTCAACCTCATTTTTTCCAAGACAATTGAGGCCATCCACGACCATAGCAAATACTAGAGGAGCCAGAGGGCAACCTTTATTATAGACCTTTTGAGCTTAATGGGTTCTGAAAGATTGCCATTGACACTAATGAGGGCCAAGGCATTGCCAAGAAGAGAGGCCACCATTCTTACAAACCTAGGGCCAAATCCCAGGTCCTTGAGGGATTGCAAAATGAAGTCCCACTCAAGTCTATCATTATCCTTGTGAAAGTCAATCTTGAAAAACACCAAACTTTGGTTAGACTCCTTGGCATGCTCGTGACCTAGATGTCCAAGTTAGCATCTAAAAATGGACCTCCATTTGATGAAACGTTTCTTATCATTGTTTAGCCAATCACGAAGGTGATTAGTAATCCAATCAGCAATGAGCTTGTATCATATTTGCAACATAGTTACCTAGCCTCCAATTTTCAATTATGTTCTTGTTGTCTTTCTTGAATTCAATATTTTGATTCCTTCATTGAGACAAGTGGGGAAGGCTCCGAATCTAAATGCTTATTTCTATAAAAAATTTAGAGAACCAACAAGGGACTCTTTAAAGACCTTGAAAAAATATTTAGTGAGACCATTGAGACAAGGGATCTTACGGCAAGGAAGGGAATCGATCGCTACCTTGATTTCACCCATGGAAAGTGGTTCATCCAAGTAATAAGCCACGATAGGCAAGATCTTCTTAGATGTAACTCTTGAAATGTTTTCCATGCATTCCTTTCTCTCATTCGAAAGAGGAGATGCCATGCCGAGGAGTTTTGTAAAGCGTTTCACTATATGATCATGATTCTGCTTCTCCATCCTACATTCAACACCATTCTTGTTTCTCCATCCTACATTCAACACCATTCTTGTTGATCAAATTGGGGAGCCTTTCCTTGACCTCGTTCTTCTTTAATATTTTACACATTTTTTTGGTTGGTTTTTCCATTTTTCTTATGCATCACTCTTTAAAGAAAATAAAGAGCCTCTTTTGTTGGATTTCTTCTTCTTGTCTCAGTTTACTCCTTATTTTACACAAATCTTTTCAAGATTTGAGAGCCTCTTATCCTCTAGGTCTCAATTTTGGCTTGGTACAGAATACTTTAGTTTGCCTTAATCGTGTTAATCGAACATTTAGCCAATGAGGCAATGTTATGGAAAGCTTAAGATCACACCTATGTAATTTTTATTGTGGATGGAGGGAAGCATGAATACCGAAGGATCCGCATGGAACCATGGACCCTTCTTCCTAAACAAGGGGGCTGAGAAGGAGGCCATGAAAGGAAAGTGATTAGAAACCATAATGTCTGTTACCGTTAGTGTCCATGTGAAAGGCCAAATAGCAACTGGACACTTCTTTATATATGTTCTTTAATAAAACATATAGTGGCCTGGTCAGTCATAGACTGTAAGTTCGACCGCATTTGTAAGACCTAATAAGTCTCTCTTCGTGCTCCCTGTGTACTGTGTTTTTTGCATATTTTGCAGCCTCTATGCGAAGTACTGTGTGCGGTGTTAGGAGCTCAGTTTTCTATTCCAAGCATATTGTCGTGAAGCTCTCGAGAAGGAGAGCGCACTGTGGTGCATCACCATCGAAATATTTCACTAGTATCAGAGCAGTTCGAGGCAAAAGCTTTGTTCCTTTTGTGCAAGTGAAGCGAGCACCCCCCCTCAGGCTTTCAACTAAGGCCGCGACCAAGGCATAGACCTTGGCATACCTTGTCATCCGAGTCAACGAAGTCACCGTTGGTGTCGTTGGCTGTGTGCGAGGGAGGACCTCAATGATCAAAGAATATAGAGGTTCAAGGTACTTCCCGGGAGGTCACCCATCCCAGTATTGTTCCCCCCCGAGCTCGCTTAACAGTGGCAATCTCTTGCCACTAAGCTACACTGTTGTGGTGTCTAAAGAAGGGGAAATACTAAGGTTGACATTAACATGTTTTGGTCCCTCAAAGATTCATTCTTTGCTTTCAAAGCCTATTTTTGAAGCATTTTTGGGTGTCTTTTGGAGTCATTTTGGAGTACTTCCGCTGTCGGGAAGAAGGAGGTCAAGCGAATGAGAAGAATAGGTGCGGGGTTGGATCAGGCCCCCTCTCGTGTGCACCATTCCCGCTGTCCGGTGAGTGGCGCCTGCGCGTTGGGCACCTCGCCCTCTCACTCTCTGGTGTGTGGCGATCGCCGTAAGGCCCCTACCCTCAAGTGAACGTGCGTACACATGAGACCGTAGGCGTCGGAAGAGAAAGAAAGTCCAAATACAGCAGTAATACATAGAATGCATATGAAGCTCAATGATACAATGAAAATGTAGCAGAGGTTGTCCAATAAAATCTGAATGATACAAAGATGCCCGCTACAGTGTGGGTCGATGATGCGGAAATCCGCTACAGTGCGGAACACGTGAATACAAATGTATGCTGCCGCTACAGTGCATATCGGCCGGATATGACGTAGGCCTCCCGCTACAGTGCAGGAAGTCGCCCTCGTGTCTCGACAGTCTTCAAAACTTTTACGGATAGGTCTTTTCTTCCAATCTTCGGTCCAAGCTCTACTTCAGGTCTTCGTTCAATAATTGTTTTCACTCCATAAAATGCAATAGCCTTCGATCACTCAATAACCTGGAGAATAGATGCACCAAGAAGATCCACGAGGAGGAATAAATGAGGCTAGGGCACCTATTTATAGGTCTCCCCCTGTCTAGGACTTCTCTAGAATCTTCTAACCTCCTTACTCAACTTTCTAATTCCAGATGACCTTGCATGTTCATTTGCTATTTTAGGAAAATTCCATCTCTTATTTCTATTTCTGGTTTTTCTCTTTTTATTTTTCTAATTTTCTTCTTTTTATTTTTTGTTCTTTTTCTTTTTCTCATTTTATTTTTCTTAAACTAAGGTTTGCTTTCACACTTTATACACAAATTAAATAAATTCCAAGGGCTAGACTTATGATAAATGATAAAACTAAGGTTCCCACCCAAGGTTTCCATGGGGCTATACTTAGTTTCATGGACTATTTACAAAATCACATGGTTTCGCATCTCACAGTCAATCAAATCGGTAAAAACATGCATATAATTTTTACCACTTTCTCAATGAAAACACCACACAAAACTCTTAAAATCAATGAACTTTGAAAAAAAATCATGCACACTTCCCTGCGGGATTTCATCCCGACATTTGCCCCCACTAAACCTGCACATCGTCCCGATGGGCCAACCTGCAAGATCCAACAAAAGCGTATCAGGGTTCTTTTTGAAACTCTTTTTACTTTTTATATATTTCTTTTCAAAATTCAAAGCATGATCTCAAGCAGTACATGAAATTTTTTATAAAGATTAGTATAAATTTTAGAAAATTAAGTAGATTCAAGATTTACAAACATCATACTATGTTTTCGCTTCCGCAATCGGACAAGTAATCATATGAATAGACCGTTGGCTTTCTAGTTCTTTTGTTTGTTCAACTAGTTCAGATCCAACGACTCATTCTAAGTACTAGCATATACTTATGTTTCTACTAACTCTGTTTGTAGAATATACCTCGATTCCCACTATTTATCTCCTACTGTCTAACTCTCCATTAGATCTCTTTTCTTTTCTTTTTTTCTTCATTTCTCTTTTTCTCTTTCTTTTCTTTTTCACTTCATCTCAGCTCAACATTTATTCTTTTTATCTTTATTTCACAAATCAACCTATGTTGAAATTGGGTGCGACTCATGGACTTGTCCGCCCGGCCAAGTTTATCCCACCTATCTGCCAACCCGACATAGCGCACGACATACACAACATCAGCCCTACATGAAATCGATGTCAGCTCGTGGCTCTGACCACCCGGACAGAGTGGCTCCACCCGCCTACCGACCCATGCAGGCGCATGACAACAAATAGGTCAGGTGTATGATGAAACTAGCTACAGCTCGTGGCCTTGATCGCCCAACCAAGGTGGTTCCACCCGCCTACTAGCCCATCGTAGCACACTAACAACATGCTTAAGTATGAAGGTTTTTCATAAATCATGATACATATGGAGGTAAGATCTCGCAAGAAGTAAATAGTAAGACCCAAAGACTCCTACTCAATAAGTGTTCATATCTATCAGCATATACATGCACTCAATCTAAGCATGCTATCACATTCCCAAGCTTTCACTCTGAAAAGTCTCTAGTCTGCTAACTGACTCAATTCATATAATCCCTAGTCGTTCATGCTTCATGCAAACCCATAATAGATATTTGTTATCTTTATTCTACATGATTTTCTTAATTCATACATATCTTTATCGTACACAACAATGCAATGCATATGCCATATTAGAAAGAAAATAGAACTCAAATCAAAAGCGTTTCACCTAGTGATTTTTCTTCATTTTCATCATTGTTTGATCTAGCTTTTCTTCAATCTCTTGATCTATTGTTCTTCATCAACATCAGCATCAATATCATCAGAATCCTCCAGTATCATCATCATCATCATCATCGTCATCCTCATCATCATCATCATTCATCATCATTCATCATTATCTAATCATCATAAATCATCAATAATCAATCATCAATAATCAATCATCAATAATCATCATCAATCATAAATCATGAATAATAATCATCATCATCATAAATCATAAATAATCATCATCAACCATCATCATTCATCATTTACCACCATTATCAATTATCAATTTTTTTCATCATCAATCACTATTCATCTTCATCATCATCCATCATCATAAACCATCATCATCATCAATCACTAATCATCTTCATCATCATCCATCATCATAAACCATCACCATCATCAAACACTAATAGTTCATCAATCATTTATCATCATGAATCATCAATCACCCTCATTCATTAATCATCAATCATCATCCATCACTAATCATTCATCAATCATCAATCATCAATCATCAATCATTATCATCAACAACCATCATCATCATCATCAATAATCAGCCATCATCATCATCAACCATTAATCTTTCATCATCATCAATCATCATCAATCATTAATCATCATCAATCAATGATCAATCATCATCTTTCATTAATCATCAATCATCATCAACATCAATCAATAAATCTTAATCAATCTCATACTCCTTCTTCAATCATACTAACATCCTTCAATATTTGCAAATATATCTTGGAGAGTCAGTTTTTAGTTCTCTTGTTCTTTTTCAAAGACTTAGAAGACTTCGGAGTCACTTTTACATTCCCCTCAATTTGCGCAATAATATCATCAAGCAATTGTTTCTCTACTTTGTTAACTCGCTTGTTAGATTCTATATCTTTTTGAGTTTCTTCTTTAATCTTTTCTTGTTCAGTCTGTTTATCAAAGTTTAATTGAGAATGCAATTTTGTAACTTTCTCTTGATCAAATAAATCCTCATTAGTCAAAAGTTTTGGATCAAATGACACATATACATCTTGATCTTTCTTTAATTTCTCTCCAATTTCCCTATGAGACTCTCTTTTATCGATTTCCATTTGTTCTCTTAATATTTGCTCAATATTTTGTTTCTCAACCTTTATCTGTCTACTTCTGGTTTGTTCAATAGGTTTCTCTTGACTCTCAATAGATAGCAAGCTCTTTTGTTCATCAAATCTATTATCTTCATGAGTTTTTGGTTTCCATATCTTTTGAGATGATTTTGTTCTAGTTTTGGTTTCTTCAAAAGATTCTTTCATCCCACCTTTTCCTATATGCAAATGCAAAGGTATCTCCTCTTGATATTTACAAATTTTGTTTTCATGTTCACTTACTAGTCTATGTCCGCATGCACTCTCATACGCTAAACAATCCCAGAACATATGCCCAAATTGATCACACCAAAAGCAACGTATAGGTCTCTTCTCACCCCAACTTGATTTCCTAGGTATCACTCTAGGCATGCTTCTTCTAGGACCTAATGACTCTTTTTGTGCAGATATCCCTTGGACCTTTACCACATGTTCATGGTCACACTTCAATGTTTGTAGGTCATTAACTTGTTTGGCCAACAACTCAACCTTGTATTTCATTTCAGAAATCTCATAATCCATTTCACTTTTTATGTCTTTAATACTTATGCCCATTAGTTGAATAGTGTCAGATATTGCATTTATTGTTTGCATTAGGGTCATAACAATACCAAATTTTGATTTTATAGATTTGCTCGTCTTAATTTCCATTTCCCTAAATCGCTCTTCGTATTGCTTAAACTGTTCCTCAATCATTTTATTCATTTTAGTTTTCCTCTTCTTGTGATTTAAGCTGAGAAGTAGATTCTTAATCTATGCGTCAATAGAAAAGTGCACACTCATATGATCAAAACGGATGCAAAAAGTGGATGATCAAAGTCAGGCAGTCAAAAACAATCTTTCTGTTCAAGTGTATGGAACAATGCAATAACTCAAAGAACTTAAAATGCTAGTACCAGGAGTATCTGATCTGGCGCCGAGGTTCCTATCTGTCTTCTCAAGGAGTGGGTGACACGTCGAGGATCACCGGGCAACCGCCTCGCTTCACGTCGGGTTCAATTGTCGCAAAGAAGGAGGTCAAGCGAACGAGAAGAGCAGGCGCGGGGTTGGATCAGGCCCCCTCTGGTGTGTGCCGTTCCCGCTGTCCGGCAAGCGGCGTCTGTGCACTGGGCACCTCGCCCTCTCACTCTCTGGTGTGTGGTGATCATCGTAAGGCCCCTACCCTCGAGCGAACGTGCATACGTGTGAGATTGTAGGCGTCAGAAGAGAAAGAAAGTCCAAATATAGCAGTAATACACGGAATGCAGATGAAGCTCAATGATACGATGAAAATGTAGCGCAGGTCATCCAATAAAATTTGAATGATACAAAGATGCCCACTACAGTGCGGGTCAATGATGCGGAAATCCGCTACAGTGCAAAACACGTGAATACAAATGTATGCCGCCGCTACAATGCGGATCAGTCGGATATTACGTAGGCCTCCCGCTACAGTGCAGGAAGTTGCCCTTGTGTCTTGACAGTCTTCAGAACTTTTTCGGATA
Source organism: Ceratopteris richardii (assembly GCA_020310875.1). NCBI lineage: Eukaryota > Viridiplantae > Streptophyta > Polypodiopsida > Polypodiales > Pteridaceae > Ceratopteris > Ceratopteris richardii. Next base: position 128,371,544 of record CM035421.1, read on the forward strand.
GGTCTTTTCTTCCAAATCTTCGGTCTAAGCTCTACTTCAGGTCTTCGTCCAATAACTGTTTTCACTTCATAAACTGCAATAGCCTCCGATCACTCAATAACCTGGAGAATAGATGCACCAAGAAGATCCACGAGGAGGAATAAATGAGGCTAGGACACCTATTTATAGGTCTCCCCCTATCTAGGACTTCTCTAGAATCTTCTAACCTCCTTACTCAACTTTCTAATTCCAGATGGCCTTACATGTTCATTTGCTATTTTAGGAAAATTCCATCTCTTATTTCTATTTCTGGTTTTCTCTTTTTATTTTTCTAATTTTCTTCTTTTTATTTTTGGTTCTTTTGTTGATATATTTAGGTAGTGATGTGTGTGAACACACTAGGACCGTCGAGGCACTTTTTTCCCTCTTTAGGAGGTTCTTTTCCCCCGGCTTGTATATACGCCTATTGCCCTAATGGGCTACTTATCTTTGTACATTCTCTAGTAATACATTCAGTATTGTGTGTTTGTGCTCCAAGCTTCTTCTTCTTCCTTGTGTTGTTCGCGTGCTTCTGCAGACATCTATCTCCAACAATTGGTATCACAGCAGGTCGTCGCTTCATCTAGGGCGCCGTCGACACTCCTCCGTTTGCAGTCTCAGAATCGCACGAATTTTGGTGAGCATACTCAACATGTTTCTAAGATCAAAACAGCTCCGCTATGTGGTGCCGAAATTGCGATCTGAGCTCATTTCGACCTCCGAATGCACTATCACAGTGCTTGTGCAGGCTATTTCGTCTTTTTGTTCCAAAGGTATATACTAGTTTTTGTTCGCCAGTTTAAGCGTCTCAAAGTCTGCTACAGGTCTAGCAGAACTCGTCTGGGCAGTTCTGTTCAACTTTTTGAGATACAGTCAATTTTCTGCATCAAGGTATTTTAGTCACCGGCCATGGCTGAAAGAAGTGATGTATTCCGTATGTTGGCTGTTGAGGATAAGTTGGATGGTACCAACTACCTGTTATGGGCTTATATGATGCGACATGTATTGGTTGCAAAAGGATTGTGGAACATTGTGCAGGGTGTTGAAAGACGTCCTGTTATACCTGCAACTATAGGTACTGCAAATACAAGTGCTGGAGGTGTTGGAGTTGATAAAGATGGTGTCGAAGATGATATTGTGCAGATTCCTATTTGTGCTACTGTTTCTGCTGCACCTACTGTAGAGCAGATTCGTTCAGATGGCAGAGATGCCCAGGCACATACATTGATAGCTTTGTCTGTCAAACGTGCCATTATTCCTCATATTCGCTCTTGCAGAACAGCTAAGGATGCTTGGGATACACTTACCACATTGTACCAAGCTAGGAATGAGGCTCGTGTTGCTTACCTCCGAAAACAGTTGGAGAGTGAGGACATGAATGAAGGTGATTCTATGGACAGTTTCCTAACGAAGATCAAAGATTTGAAGGAACAGTTAATTTCTGCTGATGAGGTTATACCAGATAGCTCACTTGTGCAGACCGTTCTGAATAGTCTTCCTGATTCATATCAGAGTTTTGCTTCAACTCTTTGGTTGATGATGAAAGGCAATCCGAATGCCTTATCATTTGAGGAGTTAGTCTCTGTTCTGTTGCAGGAAGATCAGTCCAAGCAGAACAGGTCCATTATGCGTGTTGCAGATCAAGATTTCCTGGCTAGTCAGAAGGGCAAAGGAAAATGGAGCTCTTCTATTAGTAAGCAGAAATCTGCAAATGCTGCACATTCGAAGAACCAGGATAAAGATGAGAAGAAATCAGAAAAGCAGAAATTGTTTTGCAAGTACTGTAAAGGGAATGATCATATCATAAAGAACTGTCCAAAACTGGCTGCAAAAGAGGCAAAGAAAAAGGAGGCTGGAATGGTTGTTGCAGAAGCCTCTACACCAAAAACAGAGTCTGCTAATCTTGTGCAGGAAGAAGAATGGGCATTTACTACTGTTTGCAGTTTTGACCCATCTTCTCATGAGCAGTGCATGTATGAAGTGGACTCAGATGTTTGGTATTTTGATAGTGGGGCAACCAAACATATTACCTCGCAGCGCAGTTTCTTCTCCTCACTCGAGCCTGCCCCTACAGGGAATACTGTTACATGCGCCAACAACTCCTCTTATCCTGTTATGGGAGTTGGTAAGATCATTTTGACTACTGTTGATGGTAGTTCTTTCACATTGTCAGATGCTTTATTTGTGCCAGGGATCAAAAAGAACCTGTTATCAGTTTTTGCATTAGCCAAGATTGGCTTGGTTGTGAAATTTGTTGACAACGGGTGTACAGTTCATGATCTCTCAAATGGCGATGTGATTATTGCTTCTGGCATTTTATGTCGTGGGCTGTATAAGCTCATAGACTATGAAAGATCTGGAAATGATTTGGCATGTGCAGTAAATGATTCTCAGGCTATATCAGATGCAAAGCTTTGGCATGCACGTTTTGGTCATCTGAATTTTTCTACTTTGCTACTCCTGCAGAAATCTGAAATGGTGTCTTCATTGCCCAAACTTGAGGCACCTGGAAAACATGTTTATGAAGGCTATATTTTGGGCAAAATGCAACGTTCATCCTTTCCAAAAGATGGTTCAGTTCGGGCTACTCAGAAATTGCAGCTTGTACATAGTGATCTCTGTGGTCCTGTGCAGACACCTTCTTTTGGAAATTACCTTTACTTTGTGACTTTTATTGATGACTTTCCAGGCATGCATGGGTATATCCACTCAAAACAAAGTCCGAAGTGTTCATGTGCTTTAAATAGTTTTTGGTTTTGGTTGAAAATCTGTCAGCATGTAAAATGGGCACCCTCCGTTCTGATCGAGGGGGGGAATAAATGTCTTCAGAATTTAATGCATTTCTGGCTGAACGTGGGATAAAACACCAGTGTACAGTGCCATATACACCTCAACAGAATGGAGTTGCTGAACGAAAGAACAGGTCACTCATGGAGATGGCGAGGTGCATGGTCAAGAGTCAGGCTTTACCACATAGTTTCTGGCTTGAGGCTGTCATGTGTGCAGCATATGTACTGAACAGGTGTCCCACTAAAGCGCTGCAATCTATCACTCCATATGAGGCTTGGCATGACCGCAAGCCATCTTTTGCACATCTGCGTGTTTTTGGTTGTTTGGCATATGCACTAGTGCCTGAACAACATCACAGAAAATTGGATGATAAGGCAGTAAAATGTATTTTTGTTGGGTACAGTTCTGAAAGTAAAGGCTATCGTCTGTATCATCCATAGACTAAACGCATTCTGGTTAGCCGTGATGTTGTCTTTGTGGAAGATGTTATTCAGCCATTGCTTTCATGTACTAAGGAGACATCTGTTAGCTCCAAAGACATGTATGATACTTTGATGCCTCTTTTTATAGGTGGACAGTCTAGTGCTGGTCCTAATGAGGCAACTTCTCAGCCTTTGCAGGTTTCATATGATGATGCAGATCATTCCATTTCTGATGTAGATTTACATGATGCACTTGTTGATGAGAGAGCTGATATTGAGCAGGCAAAAACTATGCCAAAATGGCTGGTGAAGACTTTGTGTGATAGAAAATTAGATGCACCTTTGTCATATCGTACTCGTTCAGGCTCTCATAGTGCCTTCTTTGCATCAGATTGCTATGCTATGGCTGCGTCTAGTCTCTGTGATGAGAATGAGCCTGTTTCTTTTGATGAAGCACAAAATTCAGAAAATTGGATGGCTGCTATGCAATCTCAATATGATGCTATAATGAAGAATGGTACATGGTCTTTATGTAACTTGCCTCCTGGCAAGAAGGCCATTGGCACTAAGTGGGTATACAAGCTGAAGCGTAAACCTGATGGTACAGTTGACAGGTATAAGGTGAGGCTTGTTGCAAAGGGTTATGCGCAGGAAAGAGGCATTGATTTTGATGAGACCTTTGCACCTACATGCCGTATGACTATTGTTCGGAGCATTTGTGCACTTGCAACCCATCATGGTTGGAATGTACATCAGTTGGACATTAAAACAGCATTTTTGAATGGTGACTTGCATGAAGAAGTGTATGTTTTTCAGCCCCGTGGCTTTGTGCAGAAAGGGCATGAAAACCAAGTGTGTAGGTTAAAGAAGGCATTATATGGTTTAAAGCAAGCACCACGTGCTTGGTATGAGAAGATACATGCCTATCTCGTTGCACATGGTTTTGTGAACAGTCCAACTGAAAGCACCTTATATGTTAAGCGTGCTAATGATGTGCTTCTGATCATTGTTGTCTATGTTGACGACATGCTGCTCACTTGTCCTATTGAGAAGCATATTGTTGATTTTAAGGCTGATTTGCATGCCTCATTTGAGATGTCTAATTTGGGGCATTTGCATCACTATTTGGGCATTCATTTTATGCAAGTTGATGGTGGAATGGCTTTGTGTCAAACGAAATATATTGACACATTATTGCAACGTATTGGCCTTGAAAACTGTAAGCCTATTGCCACTCCTATGGAGACAGGTTTACGATTGAGTCTTCATGATGCTGGAGATGCATTTGATGTTGTTCTCTATCAGCAGGCTATTGGATGCTTGATTTACTTATGCATTACTCATCCAGATATTCAGTTTGCTGTCTCACAGATGAGCAGGTTTATGCATTGCCTAGGAGTCACGCATTGGAAGGCGGTTAAGCACATCTTTCGCTACTTGAGTGGTACTTGGCTACTTGGGTTGTTTTATCCCAAGGGGGGATCACTACCGCCAGATTTGCATGCTTTTTCTGACTCAGATTGGGTTGGTTGCTATGAGACTCGTGTGTCCACCAGTGGTTTTTGCTTCATGCTTGGTAGCTCATGTATATCTTGGTTGAGAAAGAAGCAGCCTACTGTGGCCACTTCCAGTTGTGAGGCTGAGTATAGGGCAGCTTTCACAGCGACTGTTGAGTGTGTGTGTGGCTCAGACGCCTTATGGCTGATTTGGGTATTGGCCAGTCTTCTGCCACCACCATCTTCACTGACAGTCAGAGCGCATTGGCAGTTGCGAAGAACCCTGTGTTCCATGCTCGCACTAAGCACATTGAGGTGCATTATCACTATGTCAGGGAGAGGTTCTCTGCTGGGGAGATCAGCTTGGCATATATGCCCACGTAGGAGAACATTGCAGACCTTTTCACGAAGGCTCTGCCTAGGGAGAAGTTTGAAGCTTTCCACAAAGCTTTGGGCTTACTTCCTTTTATGGAGTGATTTCCACATAGCTTGGCACTTCCTTATACATGAGTGCCAGCTCCTTGTTCACCGCATCACTCCCAGGGGGGATTTGTTGATATATTTAGGTAGTGATGTGTGTGAACACACTAGGACCGCCGGGACACTTTTTTCCATATTTAGGAGGTTTTTTTCCCCCGGCTTGTATATACGCCTATTGCCCTAATGGGCTACTTATCTTTGTACATTCTCTAGTAATACATTCAGTATTGTGTGTTTGTGCTCCAAGCTTCTTCTTCTTCCTTGTGCTATTCGCGTGCTTCCACAGACATCTATCTCCAACATCTTTTTCTTTTTCTCTTTTTATTTTTCTTAAACTAAGGTTTGCTTTCACACTTTATACACAAATTAAATCAATTCCAAGGGCTAGACTTTTGATAAATGACAAAACTAAGGTTCCAACCTAGGGTTTCCATGGGGTTAAACTTGGTTTCATGGACTATTTACAAAATCACATGGTTTCGCATCTCACAGTCAATCAAATCGGTAAAAACATGCATATAATTTTTACCACTTTCTCAGTGAAAACACCACACAAAACTCTTAAAATCAATGAACTTTGAAAAAAAATTAGGCACACTTCCCTGCGGGATTTCATCCCGACACCGCACATAGTTTTCTTCACACAGGTCCAAGAACATCAAGATGAGTGTTCTTTGTACTTCTTCGATAATAAATATCAATCTTTGGGGCCGTGTTTTCAGCCACACTTGTAAAACTACAGGTTTCTTGAAAGGTTTTAGTTTTGGTGGGAGTAGTTGCTGCAAATTTATGCAAGTTTTCTGAGCCTAAAATATCAGAGTTGATAGACACTTGCAAGTGTTATTGGCTAGATTTTGGGCTGTGTATTCAGCCTTTAGTGTCATTTTATTGCACATATTGAGCACATACACACTATGTACGCTTTTGTGGATACCGCTTATGTACGTCCATGTGGTCATTGATATAGCGGTTACGTTCTTTGCATAAAGCCTTTTATGTTTGATAAAGAGGGTCGTGGTGAGGTTTTCTTAACTGGGAGACACCCAGATGTTGGGGTCTCTTTGTGATGCAGGTGGAAGACTTACCGAGCCTCGCCATAGGAGATGTATGATAGTTGTTCATAGGTACTTGATAAGCCTAGTTGGCTTCTATTGGGTAATGATTATATGCAGTGGAGTCAGTGATTCACTATGCAGGAAAACATGTCAGTACTCGCAGTTTTATGATATTTTGACACTGGTCATACGGTCATTTTTAGAGGATACTCTGGCAAAATTTTTCCAAACTTCGGGTTTTATCAACCATACAGTGGTCGATTTAGTCCTTGATACACTTATTTGTTGGTGTTCGGACTCTTCTAGCTCCATTATCATTATATTCAGTTCTCTACCATCATGGCATCAGAGGTCTCAGGCACATCCGGTGGATCAGGGTCTAGTGCTAGTGTTCCAAGGAGGAGCTATAACTTGCAGGGCAAAGACCATTTTGAGATCCAAAAATTTGATGGCACAAACTTTGCTCTATGGAAGAATCAGATTAAAGATGTGCTGATTCAAAGGAGGCAATGAAAGCCAGTAAATGGAATTTCAAAGAAGCCTACTGTCATGGATGAAGATGATTGGGATGAGTTAGATGAAATGTGTTGATATTGTGACAAAAGTTTTTTCACTAACAAGCTGCGGAAAATTGCCACGCCTCAACTAGAACTAAGCTAGAGTGATATTAGAACACCTCTATAATCATCAATAGCTTAGCAACCTTCTGAAACTGAAAACTTTATAACTGTATTAAGTGAAAACAGAAAATTCACTTTACAGAAAGCTTCATGTTTCCTTCAAGCTTCAACTCTGAACTGATTTACTTCAGACTTTACACTACTGTGTTTGCTTACAGTTTGATAATCTTTCCATTACTTAACTGTGCCAAAACTATGTTTTGAACTCACTGTAAGTTCATTGGAACTTCACCGAATTGTTACCAGAATGTCACCGTAATCTTATCGGAATCTTACCGAAATCAATTGCAATTCTGTTTGTAATTACTTCAAATGATTGTTGATGAAGTAAGGAAGTAATACCTGGGCTTCCTTCAGTAATTGAACTCTTTCTAAAGTTTAAGAAAAAACTTCACCAGTTTAGAATACCTTTTTACGGTCAGACTTTGTACTGTGTACTTGTCCCGTTTCACAAAACTCTTTTGATCAACTTATAGTTGAGACTCCTAGCTTCAAGATAAGCTATCACTCATGAAAATCTTTACACTCTGTTATGAGATCTAACTCTCAGAAGTACCGGAAAATGTTTACTGAGAAAAACTGTAACTGTTAACTAACTTTCACAGTAACATGAAATCACTCAGATTTCTTCACATACGAAGAATGCGCTTAATCTTCCACATGAACATGTGTTTTCTATTAGAGAAGATGTGTACAAAATAGCTTGGCCTCACTTTGCTCATAGCTATGGAAAACTCTCCTACTCTGAGTAGTTATTCCTTACCATCTCTCTCAAATGAATACCCGACAATTCAGGTTCTATTATTCATCTCTACATACGCAATCTCTGGCGTCTTCTATATCACTATCCTCAGTTTCTATATGCGCTATTCTATTCCGGTTCTATGCGCTCTCTCTTCTCCTCTCATATCATTCTTCTATCTCTCAGCTCTCTTATATACAATTTTTGATCCGAGATTCAAACTCGTAATTCTGGAAGTTTCTACCCGTATGTTACAGGTGTGAATTTGTCCCTTCACTAAGGCTTGATTTTCTGAATGTTTTGTTTCTGCTTCTCTTTGTCTTTCTTCGTCTTTATGTCTGTCTGTATGTCAAATTTGTGAGTGATTCTTCAACAGCTCCCCCTCAATCACTAATTTTCATTCTCTGATCTTTCATATATTCTTCTTTTCTTTTATACCTTCCATTTCTTTGAGTCTGCTTGTCTTTACTCCATCCAAGCTCTTTGTCAGAATATCTACAATCTTTGTCAGAATATCTACAATCTGATCTTTTGTAGGAGTGAATACTAATTCAATCTCCTTCTCCATTACCTTTTCCCTCAGGAAACGATATTGAATCTCTATGTGTTTTGTTCTTGCATAAAATACTGGATTTGTTGCAAGATACAACGAGCTCATATTATCTCCATGTATGATAGGTATACCTTGATCAATACCCATGCTTTTGAACAAGGTCTGGATCCATATCACTTCTTTCGCTGCTTCCACAAGTCCTTTATATTCTGCTTCTGTTGACGATAAAGCCATTGTGTGTTGCTTCTTTGAAGACCAGCTTACAAGCTTATCTCCTAGGTATATCATATACCCATGTGTTGACCTTCTATCATCTTGACTTCCTGCCCAGTCTGAGTCATTGTATGCTCTCAGCTTTATATATGACGTATAAGGATAATATAATCCTTCCTTTATAGTTCTTTTGATATATCTAAGAGCTCTTTGTCCTGCAACCCAATGTTGATCCTTCGGACAATGCATGAACTGTGAGAGAACTCCCACTGCATAATTGAGATCCGGTCTTGTTAGTGTAGCATAAATCAAGCTTCCCACTAACGACTGATACTTCCTCATATCTTTAAACTCTACACCACCATATTTGCTGAGTTTATGATTTACTTCAAGCGGTGTTGAAGCTTCTCTACAATTCTCCATGTTAAACTTCTTCAGTAAGTTTAGGAGATACCTTTCTTGTGAAACATATACACCATGATCTGTATATGTAACTTCCATTCCAAGAAAATATGATAATTTTCATAGATCATTGATCTTGAACTCTTTTTCAAGCAATCTCTTTACCTCTTTGATTCCTTCATCTAAGGTTCCTGTGATTATTATGTCATCTACATAAATACAAATGTAGATCATACCTTCATCTGTTCTCTTAACGAGTAGACTTGCATCAACCTTCGAACTTTGGTATCCAAGGTCATTGAGATACTTCACAAGTATGTAATTCCAAGCTCTTGGAGCTTGCTTCAATCCATAGAGAGCTCTTCTTAATCTGCAAACATGATCTGGGTAACTGGAACTTTCAAACCCTTCAAGTTGTTCCATGTAGACTTCATCTGATATATATCCATTTAAAAATGCATTCTTTATATCCAGCTAATTTAGCTTCCATCCTTTTGATGTTGTTATAGCAATAACTGTCCTTATGGTTGACATCTTTGCCACCGGACTAAACGTCTCATCATAATCTATGCCATGCATCTGAGCATAGCCTTTGACCACAAGTCTAGCTTTGTATCCGGCTATCCTTCCATCTGCAAGTTTCTTAACTTTGTAAACCCATTTATTTCCAATCACTTTCTTACCATTTGGTTTTGGAACAAGTTCCCAAGTCTTGTTCTCTTCTAGCGCATTGAACTCCTCCTTCATTGCTTCTTCCCATTGTTTCTTAACTTTTGCTTCACCATAATTCTAAGGTTCTTCATCTTCCTTTACTAAGTAAGCATAATTTTTCTGAGTCAAATAAGAAGTGTCATAGGAATACCTTGTTGGTTGTTTCCTTACTCTGTTTGACCCTCTTAGCTCATATTCTTCATGTGTATCTGAATACACATCTTCATCACATCTTGGTTCATCTTCATTTCTCATACCTGATCCAATTCTGGATGTACTTGCCTGCATATGATCTTCACCTTCATTCACCTGCATATGTGATTTTCCTTTTCCTTTTCTTCTTATCTCTTCTTCAAGTGTTTCAACACTATGCTCTTTATCTGTATACCAGCTCTTTCCTTCATGAAATGTCACATCTCTGGAAACAGTAAACTGTTTGCTTAGAAGACTCCATAACCTATAACCCATCTGTTTTTCATCATATCCGATGAACACATATTTTTCAGCTTTTGGTTCAAGCTTATGTCTGAGTTGTGATGGTACATAATGTTGGTGCATTTTACCCAAGCCTACATGCTTGATATGCTTGATATTATGATCATATGTAAGTCACATGTGTAGTCATGTGAACACCTCTTGTAAAAGAGTTCATTTTTATCTCTTGTAATTGAAAAAGGAAAAAGGAAAAAGATGGCTTACCTCATCCATGATGCAAAAGCAAATTCGTGGGTCTAACTACCTAAAACCATAAATTTTTGAGCTGAGGGAATATCTCCTAACTTTGGGGATCACTTTTAGGTGGAGCCATTTGAATTTGAATTCAAAACTCTCTCCAAGAGTAGCTATAAAAAGAGCAAGAAGGAAGAGGCGATTAGCAAGCCTTGTACATGATCACTGTTGGTGTAAATCAAGCCTTCACACTTGGCTTTGATTTGTACCTTGAAGACATTACATAAAGCTTGGATTAATTCTTGAAGATTGAGCCATAGAAACTCATGCTTATGAGTTCTCAATTTTTTTACTTATTGTAAAAGTCATTGTGACTTTGGAATATCTTGTAATCATACCTACTTGAGAAAGTCGTGGAAATTTGAATGTTGTAATGGAGAGAATATCTCCCTAAGTTTAGTGGAGAGATTTTAGGGAGCTTCAATTTGAATTTCAAATTCAAATGACCAATCAACTCTTATAAAAGCTGTGAAGAAAACTCGCGGGTTAGTCTCACTCATTGAGCTCATCTCCCGAGGCTTTCTACTTCTGTATCTGTGTGTGTGTTAGTGCTACATCTTAGCCTACACCACAATACCTCATTTAGCTATGCTTGTCATGCTAATGAGCTTGTACATCTACATTAATCAATAGATACATTCACACTTTTCAACTCTGATCCCTCTGAGTCATCTACCTCAAGTCTGTTAACTTCAACAGGGTATATCTCAAGATCTACTGAACCAAATTGGATGATTCAAAGTGCATTGGATTCAGCTCAAAGTCTACTATACACCTACAAACTTTCAAGGTCATTGGATCAACCATTACAGAGAAATCTCAATCGAGGTGCTCACTGGTCTGTGACTATAAGTCTGAGTCCTAAAAAGTCGGGGGTGTACCTTATTTTGCTAAAGTGATTTCTCTGAGTGTGATTTATCATTTTCTCTCATTCCACTTGCAAATGGAAGCTTGTTAAGCTACTTGAATATGTCCAAAAGGAATTAGACCAATTGTAAGTGTGCTGGTCATACTGAATAAAAAACTGAGTAGGTATCAAGACCAAAATAGAAAGTTCTCAAGTCTAGTGAAGTACAAATTTGTCTGTTTTGATCCAATCATTAGTCAAATCATTTCCAAAGTACATATATCATATTTTGGTGTCATTTGAAAGCTCAAGAAGTCTACTAAGCATTTCTGGAATCAAAGGAGGGCAGGTGTGAAGCAGGTTTTGCAGCATCAACTCATTTCTTGAGTGCATCCAACCATCACTTCCAACAGTGGTATCAGAGCAAAGAAGGTAAACATGGGTGAAAGTTTCCCTTCATTCATTGACAAATTGGACAGAAACAATTATCAGGCTTGGTCATTGAGAATGAAGACCTATCTACAAGGGAGAAGCTTATTTGGATACATATCAGGAGATGAGGAATTGCCCTCATTCAAGACCAGAGGACTACCCACAAAGGATGAACATGAAAGACTCAACCAATGGTGTGCAAAGGATGCTTTGGCAAGGTCTTACCTTCTAAACTCTATATCTGATTTTCTTTTACCTCATGTAAGGAATTGTAAGACTTCCCAAGAGACTTGGGAAACCTTGTCAAACTACTTTTCTTCCAACACAAGGGCTAGGAAGAATCAATTGTGGATTGAGTTCACAACCCTTAGGAAGCAACCCAAGCAATCAGTCTCAGAGTATGTGACAAAGATCAAAGATGTGGCAGACCAATTAGCAAGCATTGGAGAGGAGATTGAAGAGCAGCAAATAGTCAGGCAAGTAACAAATGGACTCAAGGCAGATGATAAGTGGGAAAGTTTCACCACTGCAATGGACCTCTATATGGACATGCATACCCCAGATCTCACAACACTTATGGGCCAACTTTTCACACATGAAGCAAAGTTTACAAAGGCAGGAGATCAAACAAAAGGTAATAACCCCTCTGCTCTCTATACTGATAAGAAAGTTAAAGATAAAGGTAAAGGGAAGAAACAGGATGAAGAAGGCTCTACCTCTCAAGCTAATTATGCAGGGAGAGGTAGGTCATCTAGAGGAAGAGGCAGAGGAGGTAAGTCAGGTAGGGGGAGACCCTACAACTCATCACCATGCAACATTTGTGGATTGTCCAATCATACCACAGATGAATGCTACAAGAACTACAAGAATCAGAGAGGAAGAGGCTACTCAAGAGGTGGATACTCTCAAGGGAGAGGCAGATTCAACCAACATCAAGGCTACAATGGATACAACAACCAATACAACAACAACTACAACAACAACCACAATGGTAATTACCAAGGTGGATTCAGAAATAGAAGAGACTACAACAACTACACAGAGGAGCAAGATGACTCCCTATTGATCATGAATATGACCTCCAAGGCAGGTACAAATGATGATCATTTATTTTATACTGACTCAGGGTGTTCTAACCATGTAGCTAGAAATGTGGCACTACTTTCTGATTTGGAAGAGCCCAAGGGCAAACATCAGGTACAAACAGGTGATGACACTAAACATTCTATTGTTAAGATTGGTAATGTGAAGACATGTGATGGTAACCAAAACCTATTGAGCAGGGTACTCTATGTACCAACCATCACCAAGAATCTAATGAGTGTTGGCCAGATTGTGGAGAAAGGTTTGCAGGTCAGATTCACACAACAAGGAGCATATGTGGAGGACCCAAGACATGGATTCAGAAGGATAGCCAAAGGGGAGAAGTCAGGTAGATTGTTTACATTTGAGCTAGAAGACACCAAGAACATTGCTTTGTATAATTATAAGGATCAGACACTTTCAGAGTTAGAAATATGGCACAAGAGATTAGGGCACATAGGTGAAAGAACCCTAAAGCAAATGTGCAGGGATCAATGTGTGCTTGGGATACCTAATGTGTCCAAGCAACACATGATATACAAGTGTGGATCATGTCAATTTGGTAAGTCTCACAGGTTACCCTATTCAAGGAAAGGTTTCATGCATGAAGACTACCTAGACTTGGTACACACAGATGTTTGGGGACCTAGCAAGGACCCTTCTATCTCAGGTTCAAGGTATTATGTGTCCTTCATTGATGATTATAGCAGGTGGACCATTTTATACTTTATGAAGCATAAAGATGAAGTGTTTAATTGTTTCAAGAGGTATCTTGCACTTGTTGAAAATCAAACAGGGAGAAGCTTGAAGAGGCTAAGGTCAGATGGTGGAGGAGAGTACTTCTCCAATGAGTTTGAAGATTTCTTGCAGGAAAGAGGCATCAAAAGGGAGATTACTACAAGGTACTCACCTGAACAAAATGGGGTAGCTGAAAGAAGGAATAGACTCATAGTAGAAACAGCTAGGTCTATGCTTAATGAGAAAAAGTTGCCAAATTATCTTTGGGCAGAGAGTGTATCCACTACCACCTATCTCATAAACAGGTTGCCATCCAAATCACTTGATGGCATGACACCATATGAAGCTTGGCATGGTAAGAGACCCTCTCTAGATCATTGCAAAATCTTTGGTTGTGTAGCATATGTGCATATTCCCTCACAGGTAAGGGGAAAGCTAGATCCCAAGGCTAAAAAATGTATCTTCATTGGTTATGATTTGAACCAAAAGGGATACAGATTCTACAACCCAACAAACAAAGGGTTTAAGGTAAGCAGAGATGTCATCTTTGATGAGAATGACTCGTGGTATGAAAATGAATGCAGGAAAGTGAGTCTACCCTATGACATGGAAGAAGATTTTCCAAAGCTCACCAAGGAAGAACCAATTCAGCAAGAAGATTCAAGCTCAGATGATGATGATACAATAAATCTTGAAGAGTTCAAGGCTTGGAAGTCCAAAGGAAAGATGAAGATGAAGCAACTAGAAGATAAACCAGAATCCTCAACTCAAGCAATGAGGAGATCTCAGAGAGAAAAGAAGAAGCCTATCAGATTTGGGTATGACACATCACTTGTAACTAAACATTCTGTATATCTTGCAAAGGACTTGTTGAATGAAGAACCAGGTACCTATGAAGAAGCAATTACCAAACCAGAATGGAGAGAAGCCATGGATGAAGAGATGGAAGCCCTCAAGGAAAGTGATACTTGGGACTTGGTACCCAAGAAAGACTCTATGAAGGTAATAGGATCCAGATGGATCTACAAATTAAAGAAGAATTCAGATGGAACAATAAACAGGTACAAAGCTAGGTTGGTAGCCAAGGGTTTTGCACAAACCCAAGGCATTGATTATGAGGAGACATTTTCTCCTGTGGCTAAGATGCCCACTATCAGAATTTTGGTGAGTGTAGCTGCATCCAAGAATTGGAACATGTACCAATTAGATGTCAAGAATGCTTTCTTGAATGGATGGATATCTGAAGAAGTCTACATGTCACAACCACCTGGCTATGAAGATCCAAAAAAGGTACATTATGTTTGTAAATTGAAGAAGGCTCTGTATGGTTTGAAGCAGGCACCTAGAGCATGGAATTACAGGTTGACAACCTACCTTCTAGATCAAGGATTTGTGATGAGTAAAGCAGACACTTCTCTATTCATAAAGAGAAGTAGCAGAGAGGTAATCTACTTATGTGTTTATGTTGATGACATCATCATTACAGGAAATGATGTCAATGGGATTAGACACATCAAAGGACAGATGATGAAAGAATTCAAGATTAGTGATCTTGGATTATTGAAGTACTTCTTAGGTCTTGAGTTAGTCTACACCAACTCAGGTATATATATCACTCAAAAGAAGTATGTGCAGGATATGGTCAAGAATTTTGGCTTGCACGATGCTAAAGTATCTACTACTCCAATGGAGGTCAACCTAAAGCTAAGTGCTCATGAAGGAGAAGAAGTCCAAGACATCACAGGATACCAAAGTATGGTAGGTAGCTTGAACTATGCTACCTTGACAAGAATTGACATAGCATATGGAGTTAGTGTGCTTAGTCAATTCATGCACAAACCAAGGGTACCTCACCTAGAGGCAGCAAAGAAGATCTTGAAGTATCTGAAGGGAACTCAAAGTCATGGTTTGTACTTTCCATATACATCAGATATTGACATTAAAGTTTACTCAGATGCAGATTGGGCAGGATGCAAGGATGATAGGAGAAGCACCTCAGGATATATTTGTTTTGCAGGAGATAAGCCCATTTCTTGGTCAGCCAAGAAGCAACCTACAGTGGCATTGTCATCCATTGAAGCAGAGTATAGAGGGCTTGCCAATGCCACTCAAGAAGCTATCTGGTTGAAGCTTCTATATACAGAGTTAGTTCTACACACAAGACCACCAATCATCTTTGGAGACAACACTAGTTCTCTTCACCTTGCAGCTAATCCAATTTATCATGCCAGAACTAAACACATAGAGGTTCATTACCACTATGTGAGAGAGAAGTTACTTAGCAAAGACATTCAATTGACATATGTGTCTACTAATATGCAATGTGCAGATTTGCTCACAAAAGCATTGGATGGAAACAAGTTATGCAGATTTAAATCCATGATTGGATTGCAGGATATGATTGAAGACTAAAGATGAAGAAGATGAAGACTTGAGCCAAAGTGTTTGGCTTGAGGGGGAGCTGTTGGTGTAAATCAAGCCTTCACACTTGGCTTTGATTTGTACCTTGAAGACATTACATAAAGCTTGGATTAATTCTTGAAGATTGAGCCATAGAAACTCATGCTTATGAGTTCTCAATTTTTTTACTTATTGTAAAAGTCATTGTGACTTTGGAATATCTTGTAATCATACCTACTTGAGAAAGTCGTGGAAATTTGAATGTTGTAATGGAGAGAATATCTCCCTAAGTTTAGTGGAGAGATTTTAGGGAGCTTCAATTTGAATTTCAAATTCAAATGACCAATCAACTCTTATAAAAGCTGTGAAGAAAACTCGCGGGTTAGTCTCACTCATTGAGCTCATCTCCCGAGGCTTTCTACTTCTGTATCTGTGTGTGTGTTAGTGCTACATCTTAGCCTACACCACAATACCTCATTTAGCTATGCTTGTCATGCTAATGAGCTTGTACATCTACATTAATCAATAGATACATTCACACTTTTCAACTCTGATCCCTCTGAGTCATCTACCTCAAGTCTGTTAACTTCAACAGGGTATATCTCAAGATCTACTGAACCAAATTGGATGATTCAAAGTGCATTGGATTCAGCTCAAAGTCTACTATACACCTACAAAATTTCAAGGTCATTGGATCAACCATTACAAAGAAATCTCAATCGAGGTGCTCACTGGTCTGTGACTATAAGTCTCCTAAAAAGTCGGGGGTGTACCTTATTTTGCTAAAGTGATTTCTCTGAGTGTGATTTATCATTTTCTCTCATTCCACTTGCAAATGGAAGCTTGTTAAGCTACTTGAATATGTCCAGAAGGAATTAGACCAATTGTAAGTGTGCTGGTCATACTGAATAAAAAACTGAGCAGGTATCAAGACCAAAATAGAAAGTTCTCAAGTCTAGTGAAGTACAAATTTGTCTGTTTTGATCCAATCATTAGTCAAATCATTTCCAAAGTACATATATCATATTTTGGTGTCATTTGAAAGCTCAAGAAGTCTACTAAGCATTTCTGGAATCAAAGGAGGGCAGGTGTGAAGCAGGTTTTGCAGCATCAACTCATTTCTTGAGTGCATCCAACCATCACTTCCAACAATCACTTCATGTCATTTTGTAGATATTGAAGAGCTTACTCCATAGCTCTAACATTCTACTCCCATTGTGCAAAGATTCATTGCCAATGTGGTTGTAATCATATGTGAATCTATACATTTATCATCATCTACTTCTCTGTTTTGTTCTCTGCTATACTCACTCAAAGTAGTAACTTCAAAAGGTCATATCTCAAGTTCTACGTATCCTTTTTTAGTGTTTTAACATGTGTTGGATAGCTCTTACTCTTTAATTTCTGCATATAAATTTGCAAGGTCATTGGATTAATCGTTTTTGAGATATCTGTATTTTACTGCTCACTAGTATATCACTACAGTCCCGAGAATGGTGGGCATGTTCCAGAAATTGATGAATCTTGTTCTCAGTGCTCACTCCATCATTGGAAGTGTTTTAACTTGGATTTTGAATCTTGATAAGTCTATTTGATATGACCAAAAATAATTTATCTAATTACTACCAGAATGAGAGCACTAATCATTTTTTCCAGCATGTATATGTCCAAAAATAGCAAGTTTTGGGAGCTAGTCATTTCGCAACTAGTCTATCTTGACTTAAACTTTTGGGATACATGTTCCAAAGTACTTGGCTGATATTTTGGTGGATTTAGGAAGCTCAAAGGGTCTACTAATCAACTCTGAAGTCTCAGTTGGCTGGTGTGAAGCTGGTTGTAGCAGCACCTACTCATCTTTGGATTGCATCAACCATTTCTCTTCACACATAAGCATAAGCAACTGATCCAAACACTTTATACTAATCAAGTGTTGGTTTCTTGCCCCACCAAACTTCATAAGGGGTCATCCCATTCAAAGTTGTACATGGTAATCTATTTACCAGATATGTAGTTGTATTTACAGCCTCAGCCCAAAGATAATTTGGACAATTCTTCTCCTTTAGCATTGCTCTTGCAAACTCAACTAGAGTTCGGTTTCTTTTTTCTGCTACTCCATTTTGTTGCGGTGTATACCTGCAAGTTATTTCTCTTTTGATACCTGCATTCCACAGATAATCATTGAACTCTCGAGAAAAATATTCTCCCCATCAGACCTTAGTTTTTTGAGTTTCTGTCCTGTAAGTCTTTCAGCATATGCATGAAAATGTCTGAAAGCTTCAAATACTTCTGACTTCTCTTTCAAAACATAAAGAGTTATCCATCTTTTTGCATCATCAATAAAAAGAACATAATACCTTGATCCGCTGATAGATCCTTCTTTTGTCGGTCCCCATACATCTGTCTGTATGTATGAGTTCTAACACACCATCGTGTTTGTACCCTTTCTTCTGAAATGGTAACCTGTGGGCTTTTCCCATCTGACAAGCTTCACATTTGTGAATCATATGTTGATTCTTCATATTTGGTAATCCTCTCACGGATTGTTTCTCCACCATAGTTTTGATTCCTGTTTCATTAAAATTTATGCCAGAGGTCTAACTCTGTAAATGCTTTATCACCATGTGTGATTAAAGCTTGACCAACATTCCCTTGCACTTTAAGAGTAAAAAGTCTACCTTCCTTTTTACCATGGACAATCTGATTGTATCCATTCTCTGGATCTTCAACAAATACTCCTTCATTTGTAAACCTGACTTGAAAACCTTTTTCTACTATCTGACCCACACTGATCAGATTCTTTGGAATTGTTGGAACATACAAAAAATTTGTTAGTAGGTCAGCTCCATTCTTACACTTTACCTTTCCAATTGACCTTACATTATGTTCTGTGTTATCACCTCTTTGTACTGTATGATTTGAAATACCTCCTTCAAGTTCTGATAACAATTCTATATTTCCTGACAAATGATTTGAACAACCAGAGTCAATATAGAATACCTTGAGGTCTTCGTTTTCTATCACACTTATTGAGTTCACCATCAACATCGTATGATCATCATTCTACGTATCATTTGCATAGTTGTAGTAGGTAGTGTTGTGAGACTGATTCTATCCCCAACTTCTTGCTCCACCTCTACCATATCCGCCTCTTTGGCTTTGTCTACCTCTTTGATATCTTCCGCTTCTGCCTCTACTGTTATTGTTCTGATTCTGACTTGATCCTTGAGAATTATGCCAGCAATCATGACCCAAATGATTGCTTAATCCACAGATCCAACAAGTCTTCTTGTTGTTAGTCTGATTACCTCTTCCTTTACTTCTTTTTCTGACGTTACCTCTTCCTCTTGCATAATTTGCTTGAGCAGTCACTTCTTCTTCATCTTTTTCTTTACCTTTATCACCTTTCTTCTTATTCTTTGCATACATAGCTGAACTATGTCCTTTATCTCCATCTGTCTTCAAATCTTGCTCAAACGTTAACATTAGTCCAAGAAATTGATTTAAATCTGGTACGAAATGATTTAAAGACAGTTCAGTTGAGAGTACGAAAGGTTTTCACCTTTCATCTCCTCTCAAACATGCAAGCACTTGTGCTATTGACCTGTGGTCTTTGATATCTTCATTAATCGATCCAAGACTGTCCGCCAAGTCTTTCATCTTAGTGACATAATCACTAATGCTTTGACTTTGCTTTTTCTTGAACGTTGTAAACTCTGACCATAAGCTAGCCTTCCTAGCTTTCGTCGTATTTTGGAAATGATCTTCCAATGCACTCCATATGTCTTCCGCTTTCTCCAGACCTCTAATATGCGGTAGTAGATGATCTGTAACGGTATTGTAGATATAAGCTCTTGCCATTGCATCTTTCTTCTGCCACAGCTTCAAGGCTTCTAACTCTTCTAGCTTTCGTCGTATTTTGGAAATGATCTTCCAATGCACTCCATATGTCTTCCGCTTTCTCCAGACCTCTAATATGCGGTAGTAGATGATCTGTAACGGTATTGTAGATATAAGCTCTTGCCGTTGCATCTTTCTTCTGCCACAGCTTCAAGGCTTCTAACTCTTCTAGCTTTCGTCGTATTTTGGAAATGATCTTCCAATGCACTCCATATGTCTTCCGCTTTCTCCATACCTCTAATATGCGGTAGTAGATGATCTGTAACGGTATTGTAGATATAAGCTCTTGCCGTTGCATCTTTCTTCTGCCACAGCTTCAAGGCTTCTAACTCTTCTTTCTTCGGTTGACTATCATCTTCGAAAGTCGGCTTCTTTTCTTCTCCTGTCACATATATCATTAAGTCTTTACTCATAAGTAAAGCTTCC
This sequence comes from Ceratopteris richardii, assembly GCA_020310875.1. Taxonomy (NCBI): domain Eukaryota; kingdom Viridiplantae; phylum Streptophyta; class Polypodiopsida; order Polypodiales; family Pteridaceae; genus Ceratopteris; species Ceratopteris richardii. The sequence continues at coordinate 128,391,658 of CM035421.1, forward strand.
ATGCGCATTACCCATCCGGGATAATTATCTCTGTCCAATTTGTCAATAGAGATATGATCTGCCATAATCTTCTTGTTTCTGTTACTTTTGGTGAGTATAATGTTAAAAGGTTTTACCTTTTACAAACCTTTACCCTTGAGAATTACTTCGGAACGTTTCTTGACGTCGTTTGTTGTTGATCATCTCAGCTTTCACCTTTCTTGTGAAAGTTCTTCGAATTCTCTTGTATCTTTACTTCCGTTTCTACTATTGAGAAACCTTTTCTGTTCTTCAGAACCTTTCTGCTCTGATACCACTTGTTGATATCGTGACAAAAGTTTGTTCACTAACAAGATTGCAAAAAATTGCCACGCCTCAACTAGAACTAAGCTAGAGTGATATTAGAACACCTCTATAATCATCAGTAGCTTAGCAACCTTCTGAAACTGAAAACTTTATAACTGTATTTAGTGAAAATTGAAAATTCACTTTATAGAAAGCTTCGCGTTTCCTTCAAGCTTTAACTCTGAACTGATTTACTTCAAACTTTACACTACTGTGTTTGCTTATAGTTTGATAATCTTTTTGTTACTTAGCTGTGCCAAAACTATGTTTTGAACTCACTGTAAGTTCATTGGAACTTCACCAAACTGTTACCGGAATGTCACCGTAATCTTACCGGAATCCTACCGGAATCAACTGCAATTCCGTTTGTAATTACTTCAAATGATTGTTGATGAAGTAAGGAAGTAATACCTGAGCTTCCTTCAGTAATTGAACTCTTTCTGAAGTTTAAGAAAAAACTTCACCATTTCAGAATACCTTTTTACGGTCAGACTTTGTACTGTGTACTTGTCCCGTTTCACAAAACTCTTTTGATCAACTTATAGTTGAGACTCCTAGCTTCAAGATAAGCTATCACTCATGAAAATCTTTACACTCTGTTATGAGATCTAACTCTCAGAAGTACCAGAAAATGTTTACTGAGAAAAATTGTAACTGTTAACTAACTTTCACAGTAACATGAAATCACTCAGATTTCTTCACATACGAAGAATGCGCTTAATCTTCCACATGAACATGTTTTTTCTATTAGAGAAGATGTGTACAAAATAGCTTGGCCTCACTTTGCTCATAGCTATGGAAAACTCTCCTACTCTGAGTAGTTATTCCTTACTATCTCTCTCATATGAATACCCGACAATTCACGTTCTATTATTCATCTCTACATATGCAATCTCTGGTGTCTTCTATATCACTATCCTCAGTTTCTATATGTGCTATTCTATTCCGGTTCTATGCGCTCTCTCTTCTCCTCTCATATCATTCTTCTATCTCTCAGCTCTCTTATATACAATTTTTGATCCGAGATTCAAACTCGTAATTCTGGAAGTTTCTACACCGTATATTACAGGCGTGAATTTGTCCCTTCACTAAGGCTTGATTTTCTGAATGTTTTGTTTCTGCTTCTCTTTGTCTTTCTTTGTCTTTATGTCTGTCTATATGTCAAATTTGTGAGTGATTCTTCAACAGAATGGCCATGTCTACCATTCGCTTGCACCTAGCAGATAATGTTTATAGTATTAGACTTTGAAAGTGCAAAAGAGCTTTGGAAGAAGTTATGCAATACATATGAAAAAGAGACGGCATCAAATAAAGTCTATCTGATGAGAAAATTATATGACCTTTGTATGAAGGACACAGATAGTGTTGTTGCTCATCTGAATGAGTTTGATGCTATATTCTCTCAGTTACAGGCTCAGAAAATGGATATGGATAATGAAATGAAAGCAATATTGTTGTTACGCATCTTTCCATCATCATGGGATAAGTTTTGCACAGCTATTAGCAATAATGCACCTGGTGGTAAACTCGTCTATGATGACATATGTGGAGCACTCTTGAGTGAGGAGATTTGCAGAAAATATATGGTTGGCACTCAGAGTGGAGATGCATATAATGTTCGTGATTCTTATCAAGGAAAGAATCAACAACGCGACAGGAGCAAGAACAAAGAAAAGAATGGTCAACGGAATAAGAGTAAAAGTAAATCAAGGAAGAGGGATATTGAATGCCATTATTGTCATAAGAAAGGACACATGAAGAAAGACTGTTATGCATTAAAGAATGCTAAAGGTAAAGGAGAGAATGTTGATGGGCATGTTAAATAGTTACATGCACCATCTACTTCGACTGTGAAGATTGAAGAAATTAATGCTATTTTTTATGATGCTGATGTGTTGACACTTGATAGTACTGTGCCAACTAAGGCTTTAATGGTTGAGTCTCTTTCCCACACCTGGCTGCTAGATTCTGGTGCTTCTTTCCATGTGACACCACATAGAGAATGGTTCTCTAATTATGCAGCAAAGTCTCTTGGTACCATGAGACTTGGTGACTCTTACCAATGTGATGTTGTGGGGATTGGAGATGTGGTTTTGCAATTCATTGATGGTTCAAAATTTACTATGCATAATGTATGCCATGTACCTCAGTTATCACGCAGTTTGATGTCAGTTGGTCAACTTGATGACCTTGGTTACAAGGTGGTCTTCTATGCTCAGTACTTTCGCATATCAAAGGGCAATATGGTTATTACAAAAGGAAGCAAAGTTGGCTCACTTTATCCTTTATTTGTATCACAGAAAGAACACTTGTTGGTTGTTACTGAAAAGCCTATGGCTTGTATTTGGCATGGTCGTATGGGCCATATATCGCGTAGTGGAATGGAAAATCTTTCTCGTTCTGGCTACTTACCTATGTTATCTTTCTCTGATTTTTCATTTTGTGAGCATTGTCAATATGGAAAGCAAACCAGAAATGTGCATAGAATGCACATTGAATCTTCAATTCAAACTTTAGATCTCGTTCATACAGATGTGTGTGGTCCTATGCCCACTAGGTCCGGTGGTTCTCTTTACTTTGTCACTTTCATAGATGATGCTACTAAAAAAGTTTGGGTATATCCTATCAAATTGAAGGATGAGGTATTTCCTACTTTCAGAAAATGGCTTGCTTTAGTTGAGACGGAAAAAGGAACTACGCTCAAGGCTTTACGTTTAGATAATGGGCGTGAGTATACCTCACATGAATTCAGCCTTTTTTGTCAATCTAGAGGGATTCGTAGAGAGTTTACAGCTCCTTATACCCCAATACAGAATGGTGTAGCTGAGAGGATGAATAGAACTATTCAAGATAAAGTAGTCTCTATGTTGCATCATGCAAACCTCTCACAAGGCTTTTGGGCAGAAGCAGTATTGACTGCAGTTCATGTGATTAACCTTTCACCTAGTACTGCCAAAGGTCTGAAAGTGGCACAAGAGTTGTGGACAAGGAAGCCACCATATTATGATCATCTTCAAGTTTTTGGGTGTGAAGCCTATGTTCATATACCCAAGAATCTTAGACAAAAGTTGGACCATAAGTCAAAAGTTTGATGCTTTTATGAAGTCTTAAGGCTATTTTCGAAGCAATGAGGATCATTGTCTCTACACAAAAAGATGCTCAGATGGAAGCTTGATATGTTTGATACTTTATGTCGATGATATGTTGATTGTTGGGAAGTCCTCTTATGACTTGTCAATTCTCAAAAAGAAGTTGAGTCAGACATTTGATATGAAGGATTTGGGAGATGCCAAACATATTATTGGCATGTGCATTACTCGTGATAGGAGTAAAAGATGCATATACTTGTCTCAAAGTGAGTACATATCCAAAGTACTTCACAGGTTCAATATGAAGGGTGGAAAGGCATTAAGTACACCTTTACCCACATATGTGAAATTGAGCAAGGATGATTGCCCCAAATGAGATGAGGAAAAGGAATTCATGGCCAAAATTCCCTATCAGTCTGCTGTTGGTAGTCTCATGTACGCTATGGTAGCTACGAGACCAGACATTGCATTTGCAATGGGAGTTGTGAGCAGATATATGTCTAATCCCGGCAAGAAACATTGGGAAGCGGTCAAGATGATTTTGAGATATCTGAGTGGCACTAAGGACAAGTTTCTATGCTTAAGTAGAGCAAAAGCATCCATTATTGGTTACACAAATTCTGACTATGCTGGTTCCCAACCCACTTGTGATTAGGATCATGGATAGCATCAACAATGGACAAAGACCACCTATGACTGCAGCCTATTACTGCACCACCACCATCCTGGAGATGGGTAATGGATCTCCAATTGTGAAAAGAAGAGATCATCTTAATTCTTTTCATAAGGTCACCTCCTCCACTTTTGACCTCTTGAGGTAGATGAAATCAAGGCTAAGCTTATTGTCCTTCAACCAACCACCTATAGTCACCGCTCTTGCGGGGTCCAAAAGTCTCCAAACATTGAAAGAGAGGACTAACATTAACGACTTGAAAGTTATTTGTTTCTTGGATTTTTATCTTTATTTTTCTTGGAATGACCTTCGGTGAATTGTTTCTGTGATGGACTTCTATCATGTGAAAGCCCGTCATTAATGGTACCCTTAGTTTGAATGTAGCCTTCACTTTTTGGTTACAAAATTTACTGGCATACGTGTCCAAAATAGTTGAACCAATAATGGCACTTTTGTTGTCTAGGCTTTCTTGGTGGAATATTATTCTAATGAGTTTTCCTCTTTGGAAGATTCAATGTCTTCTATTTTGGGATTTCTTCTTGCCATTATTAGGGCACTTTGTTTAATTAATCCTAGGTGTTTTGGTGATAGGGTATCAATTTATTTTGCTTTTGCTAGTATGATGCCTTTCAATTTGATTACACTATCTTTTTGAGAGTGAAATCTTGAATGTGGAACATTGGCTACAACATGGTTACATATACATGTGCATGGTGATGCACAGAGGCTTCATGACATGCTTGAATATGTGTGGATGGATATGGATGCCTTGGCCAAGTTTATCATCCAATTATAATTTTTGGGTTCTATTTATGAGTTTGTGATGTATAAGGAGACATATTCATTTTGGAAGAGATTACATGATATGTTTGCAAGTCTTTTGACTCATGTAAGATGTAGTCTCTTGTGTCGATTATGTCAATGTTGACATTGTAGCCATAAGGGCCATATTCAACAATGTTTCTTTAGGCAAATGCAACAATGAAAGACATGCAACTGATGTATGTGAGGCAAATTTTCATCTATTCTTCATTGGATGGCTCAAAGATTGCTTGATTGTGTGATGGCTCTAGGGCGCGAGATATTTTTTTTATCATGTGCACATGCTTAATGGCTCATCATTTGACATCAAGGGTCCAAAAGACGTTTGTCTTTCATTCCCTACTTGTACATTGTTTATGCATAGACATGTACCATATGTGTCAACATTTCATATATCTTAGTTTTAGTAAGCCAATTGTGGGTTACAAGATTTCAAATATTGATTGATGAGCATCACTTCCAATTTAAGTTGGGATATTTTATGTTTGTTAGAGGTGCCAAGATTGGGAATAGGTATATGCTACAAGTAGTCCATGTGAGAGAGAACTTCATCTCGATGAGAGTTGAACCTTATGTATGACTTGAGATTCATAAGTCTCAACCCATATAGATAAATCTGCACCAAGTTCCAAATTTTCATAATATCACTCATATACTCTCCCAAATCAACACTAAGTTCTAAAATTTCAAACGGGGATTCCATGAAGAAATAGATAATCATATAAGGAGGTGTCTCTCAATGTCCAAGAGTATAGGGTTACAACATTGTGATGACGCATTAACTTTGTTAGGTTCATCTATGCTTAAAAAGAGGGGTATTTTTTTATATGAGAAGAAAGTTAACTTTTTTAATGTTTTAGGCAGTACTCTAAATGAATTTGAGAACAATGCATACGACACATCAAATGTTTTTCTTTGGGCTCACGTGGTTGTAGTGAAAGAGATGGTTATATTTCCTTGCACCAATCATTTGTAATCATTTTCTACCACTACATTAATGTGTTCCTATAAAGAGATTGAAGAACTATATTATCCCACTTAATTGGTAACATACACACAAGTTCCAAACCAAGCCCCATCAAGTCAACAACATTATCAAGCACCACATGCAAGTCTATAATTGTTGATATTGTAGACTTTTATGGCATGTAACATGATCCATCAAGATACTCTTAAACAAAATTTGTAGGAAAATGTGAAGTAGCGTAGCAGCAATGCCATTTGATGGAAATGCATTCAATGATTATGCATTTGATGAAGATTTCAACAATCAAGAAAAAAAATAAGACACAAGCATTTTGAGTACCTATATCTAAGGACAAGCATCTCACTTCGTTAATACCATATAAGAAGTGATTATGCAAAAGAAGAGCGTAATAAAAGACAAAGAGAGTATATATTGCATGAAATTTTGCAAGAAAAATAATTACTACTATCCATTTCAAGAATAAAGTTTATTGTGTTAATCAAGAATGTTGTTTTGATGATTGTGACACTTATGATTTGCTTCCCATAGTGTTATTTATCATTGATTCACATTTTGTGCTCATTTAGAGTGATTGTGGAGATGTTTTGCTTATGACTACATTTCAAATGAACTTTTCCAAGATTTATCACTTCTATGTGTGCATTCATTTTGCTTTTCTCTTTAAAGACCATTAACTTTGAAAGACGTTATCATATCCTTGATTTTGATGAGATATGATCATTTTAGTGTTGAGTTGTTGCTGCCTAATCGCTTGTGTGTAAGTGATTCTTCCATAGTGACGATCATTGATCACCGATCGTGTGACCTTTTGCCCAACTTTGATTGATCACGTGCAAGATTATTAATCAGTAGTGTTATAATGCTCACAACTATCTACACGTGCTTCTTGCCATGTTGTTTTACAAATAGAAACCAATCCTTACCATCATAACCAACAATAATTATCCAAAAACCTTTAAGATTTTCTGTTACATATTATGCAATCATAAGACCCTACAATTCTCAAAATAGTTCTTTAATTTTCAAACTCAATAACTTTCTATTTGACTATGGGAGTCATGCTATGGAAATCCCTACGACACGTACACATACAAACTTACGTTATTTGTATCACTCTCCTCTCTTTATTTCCCTCTGGAGCATTTTTCTTTGATTTGCTCAATTTGATAAAAACGTTCAATCCTCTCATCTTGAAACAAACAACAGATAACTTGTAGCTTTGACAACCTAGCAAAAATTGAGCCACCCGTCAGATATAAGTGGTGTAATGGTAAGCACTGACCCTAGACTGTGAAGTGCAGAGTTCAAAACCCAAAGTATGGTCCGACATTGAACCCCTGGAAAGTGACGGATAAGGGGGAGCCCTTGGGTGTGTGAGTTGTTCATTTCAATCTTTCAAGCTGAAGTGGAAGCGTAGGTAGATCGAACTTCCAAAAAAAAAAAAGTGAACCATGCACCTACCAAGCTCATAATAACAATGAGGAAAAAAAAAATGTGTACCACAACAGAATTCACATTCTAAACAAGGCTGGCTTTTGAAATCATGACCTTGATCATTTGGCTAATGTTGTCCACCCATCTGCCAAGCTTGAGATTGTGATTAAAGACGCAGAAGTGACTCATTACAGCTCATGATCTTAGGTACTGAACTAATATGGCTCTATCAATATTATGCAAAAATAACACACAAAAATACTATGCAAAACTGTCACATACACATAATTTTCATGATTTGAATGTTTGACTTTTGATGAATCTCCGGAAGGGAGATAGGTGTTTTCTTTTTTTCGCAACGCAACACATCCCTTCCTAAATTCTCATCACAATCCAATACTCATGTCACATTATATTCAATTAAAAAGATGTAAATTTGGCACGTTAAGCAAACCTTGTTTACAACCACCATCAAAACCTTTTCACCTCCAAGTCATCATAATCAATTAAAATTTATATAATTTTAGCTCTAATAGTCAACCAAAACAATACAGTTGGACAGTTACTAATCCAATGGAAAGAATTCTAATAGAATCTAAGCTTTTAGGATCAAGTAAACAATCTCATATACAATACTCATGGTATGCTAAAAACTCACAACCATGATTTATGCATGATATCGGGAGTCTAACATTGATAAAATAACTCCAGATGGGTTCCTTATTGTAAGAACACCAAAAAACGACACATTTGGAATGTTGATGTAGTACATGCAAAATCCTAAAATACGAATGGACAGACTAACCATTGGGACAATACATCTAGACACACATTTATCAACTGAAACTACAAATGCTAACGATCAACAATCCAAAAGGCATATGTAGAAACATAATGTTTGATAGTATTGATCAGAGAAGGAACAAAGTCAGCCACAAAATCTCTCCCATGACACCCACAGAAATTATTGTAGGTAAAAAGACCTTAAAACAGGCCTGGTAGCGCGGGCCTAAGAGTTTAGGCAGTCTTATGTTTAAGACAGGACTGCTAATAACACACACAAACCTGTATTGTGCCAGGTAAAGACAACCCGAAGTCAAATAAACTGGTGGAATGGTTAACTTAGACTTGTTCAGTGGATACAGCATATGCATCATGAAGATTGGATGCACTCATGCAATGCTAAAATGGTTACATTTCCAACAAACACTATGAATCAATTTTGTATGGTTCTAATATTGCGAGAGTTAGTGAGGGAAGAGACCCAGTTTTGCCTTCCCAAATGGAAGCCTTTAACAGGCTTCTGTAAACAAGCATTGAGAAAAAAAGAAACACACACACACACACCGAGGGTGATGTTCAAATGTGCAAGTTTCTTATGTTAGCTTTCCTTCATAATACAGCCTGGCATCAGGTTTGACCTATGCGATACATCCTCAAATGACAGGAAAAATTAACATTTTATCAGTAAGAGTTCCCTACTTTAAGTAAGCAAAAATCAAAACTCTTACATAATTTTTCCGAAGTTGAAACCCTCTTCAAAATCAAAGTTCTGCAGCATCCTCCAGAACTGTTTCACTATTGTCAATATTTGGATCCTGCTTTTGTTTGTGACCAACCATCTTATTTGTTTGTTCTGCCTCTTTGGCTTCTTTCATATCCTTCTGATCTGCCCCTTTTTCTACTCTATCCATTGGTTGTTCTCCCTCTCCAAGAACTCTAGAGGTGAAAGACCTAGCCTCTTCATCAAGTGCTGGCCACTCTGCCACAATCCTCCTAGCTCCCTGCAGCTTGGGCTCTTTGGTCATGGGATTGTTACATAAATCAATGGTCTTGGCCCTTGCTTTTGTTGCATTTCCACACCATGATTCACACCACAACCATTCTTGAGGGAGAGAGAAGATAGGGACTTGATGTTGTGCATAATTTGGGAGATCTTGATCAAGGTTGGAGAGACTATTAGGGTCCTTACTGAGAGTCTCATAAAACACCCTCAAATTATCTCCTGCTGCTGTTTGCCGAAACTTTCTAAGATCAACGACATAGAGAGCACTAATATGATAAGGTTTGCCCCTCAAATGATCCTTCCAGAACCCCTGGTTCCAGAAACGGTAGCCATCCATCTCTTTGTTATTATCACAGAAAGGTGTGTATGCAAGCGGCCTTCCTTTCAAGTCCATATCATAGAGCTCCCCCATGTCAGCTCGCACAATTTGATCAGCATCTACAAAAATGACCTTTCGCAGTGACAGAGGAAATATTACATCCAAAAATAGAATTTTATAAGCCCAGATTATCCTCTGCTTCTCTGTCTGCTTGTGTAGCCAGGTGGGCCATTTGTAAGTTACAAGATCATATTGAAACCCATACTCCTTAGCCATGTGAGGGATAAAATTCTTAAATTGAGGTGACAGGTAGTTTTTTATAAACCAAAACTTCACAGGACGCCTTGTGTTCTTAAGAACACTAAGTATCATGATCTTTAAGAATCGCTCATATAAATGCCCAGAAGCTATTGAGAAGATGTTGATAGTTTCACCCTTCCTTTCCACCAATTTATCATGCACCATACTTTTTGTAGATGACTTGCTACCTCCAAGAAAATCCGCTGCCCATTTCAAAATATTCTGATTCCATCCCCTTCTCTCACTGTACTCCCCATATTCAAAATCTCCATTCTCATTTGTATTCAAGACACTCTCTTGTTCTTTTCCTTTTCTTTTAACTACCTCCAAATGAAGTAATCCACCCTGCAGATCCTTAATCACAACTTGCCTAGAGAGCGGACCATTCGCCTCTCCTTCTCCAGGGCCATGAAATGTGTAAAGATCTGAAGATCTTCCAGGTGCCAACCTAAGAGTCCAAACACCAGGAGCTGCTTTGAGTTGCCAGTAGCCCAGGTTAGCCATGACAATGGTATCCACTACATGAGGGTTCAACTTGGTGCCCAATATAAGTTGAAGGCCTCGAGGAGGACCACCATTCTGTTCATGGCAATGACCAGTAAGCATCAAAGCCTCCAGCTCAAAAACTGCCTGCATGGTCCTTGCATCACCAAGCTTCTCAAGTACAATGTTATCCAGATCATAGATTGCATGCACAGGCTCTACAAGCCATGGTTCAGGGACATCCAAATTCATTGTCAAAGTTCGAGTGGGTGGCATGTTAGAGAATATAGCCATAGGACCAGATTGGAAGCTACCATCAGAGTTGAAAGGATACCTACTTGGCACAACAAAGCGGTAAAAATTTTTTAATGGGATATCAGTTAGAGAATTCATTGGGTTCAACATAATTCTCATGCTTGCATGAAACCAGCTCTGGAGCAGCAAAAGCAAAGGAGTTAATTTTTGACCCGTTGAGCTCAAGGGATCAATGATAGCATCCACATGTACAGTTGCATTCTCATGCTCCTGCACAATCGCACTATGCTCTGCTTGTAGTAAATCAAAGCGAGCTGTATCAGATCCTCGTTTTCGCAGTGCTATTTCAGATGATATACACATGATCACAGAACTTAGGAACTCACTGGTCAACTGATCAGGATCAATACCCTCCCACTCTATAGTTTCAATGATATCATTCACTGGCTTCACTCTTCGATCAAATTCTACTTGTTCCAAAAGTATGAAATCCTCTGCAACAAACCCTTTGTTATTACTCTGAATGAAAAGCTTACCATTTGTGACCACTGCATTTGTACCTGGCTGCAAACCAAGATATGTAAACACGAACTGTGTTTCAGCTGCCAGTTCTTTCCAGCACTCTTCTATAGACTCTTTATTATGGAGAAAACTATCAGAAAAATCCAATCTCAAGTCAACTGATGTAGCAAAACCCAGAGAGTTATCAAGAATTTCCTTATGATTATCATCTGTTGCAAAATTTTGTGCAATATACCATGACAGTAGACTGTGCAAAAATGGGAGGGCCTTTTTGAGCTTCGCTGGTGATCTCAACACTTCCTTAATTATTCTGACAACTAAAAATGAAGATGATAGCTTCCCAAAATCAGGTGACCCAGCAACATTAAAAAGTATTGCCACCCTACCTTTTTTGGATCCAGCCATCAAATATTTGATCGACTGTAGAAGCAGCTCAAAGCCCTGCTTACTTGAGGTATCCACACAAATAAGATGAGTGATTGATTTTACATCATCTTCTGTGCCGGAGGCATGTAAGAACACCAACTTGTCCATACTCATGTGCTCCATCGTTGCAGCTCTGACTAATGATACATACTTCAAATCTCCTTTGTTGGTGGATATGACATCAGGATTATAACGAGAATAGGTCTTCTCTTTTAGGAATTTATCTAATATATCTGTATGTGAAGCTATGTGCCCAAAGTACACCCCTTCTTGTATTTTAGGTAGCTCCTCATTCATAGCTATCAAACCTGCTTGAAGGCTTGTTGCTGATGTCTGTACAACACCATTCATCAGTAAGCATGGCTGCATATCCTGTAAACCAAGCTTGTAAACAAATAAAGTGCTCTTCAAGAAGGACTCATCATAGTCAGATCCTTCCTCCAGTTTCAGCAGTACCTCTTGTGGTGGGGACTTTGCCCTTGATCTTATGGTGTCAAAAAATGCTTCTTCAATATGAATCAATTCCACTGGATCATTGTTCTGGCTTTCCATATCACCACCTCTATTCTCATTCACTCTGCTTAAAAATTTAAAGGCTGCATGAAGGCCCTGATTTTCTTTAACGTATAAGAAAAGTTTTCCTGTCAAAGTGGATAAATCTTTCTGGGAACCCACTTCTGGCAACTCACCTCCATTTGCAGATATACTCTTTACTACACTTGCAGACATAAGTATGATGCCAAATCGCATTGGCACATGATTCTCATAATAATAAAGAATAATGTCAACAACCTGAAGTCCTGATGGTGTTGCAGGATCAATCACATATACAGCATTGAACAAATTCTTTTTTATATAACGCATTTGGCCAGGAAATACTGGCATCAAAAGCTCTTGTAAGTTGCTTCTCCATCGCTTGTACATAGGATCCTCCTCAAGATTATTTAAATAGTGCACATATGGAGATCGGAAATCAATTCGAACAGACGCCAACTCTGCAGGATCTGGAATTTGCATCAGGCTCTTGAAATACTTGGAAGGGACTTTCAGCTTGGATATAGCATCTACAAGAGAAAGCTCACCTAACACAAGCTCAATTAAAGAGTACAAGTCCAAACCCTCCAAATCAACTAGGGCTCCATTTATTGCAAACATATTCTTTCCTGGAACCACTAGTTTTTGATTTGCAATAATCTCTTCTTTAATTGTCTCATTCAGCTTCAGCCTAGAAATAGCTGACACTAGGTTCGGAAAATTTTGATTAATGTCTTGCAATACTCGCAAAGGTTCAGTGGAATATAAGATCCGTTGTGCAGTTTGATAACCCAAATCTTTCAGTTCCCATACACTCATGGTATCTGAAACACTAGAAGAAAGCAAGTGATCACGGAAAGTTAACAGATCGTCAGTTAATTCTGGTTTCCTCTCCAAAAGTCTTGAAAAAATAAATCCCCTTACTTCTTGTGAAAGATCATCTGTGCGTGCATCGTCCATGGCATCATTTTTCTTTAAGTCACTGTCATCTATTGCTTTGTATTCCATATTTTTCAAAGCAAGCTCAATGCCATATCCACCAAGTAACACCTTGCTCCCAGCACCCAAGTAAGCGCAATTTCCTTCTTCATGTTCACATTCTATGGACATATATGGACGCAGGACGTAGTTTACAAGCCCTCTTTTGGCTGCATCTGACAGATAGGGGTGAAATTTTCTGAAACAGGAGGTACCGGAGGCTCCGTAAAAAATGGCCACTGGTCGAGACCTTACTGAGGAAGGGAAGACGTGATCGAAGTCAAAGACCTGCAATGGAGGGTCCTGCTCACCAAATGATGTAGTTTCATGCTCCTTCGACGCTCCCTTGAGTGTATCGATCCAATCTTCAAGCTCAGAAACAGTTAAAAAAGCACTCTTTCCGACATCCACCCAACAGCAGGGACTCGTATGATCTCGGCCGTAAGAAGCATCACACTTATAACCATCTGCCTTACTTCCACACTGGCTCGTCTGCTCTCCTGAACCCCAATGATAGAGAATCGACTCCTCTGCAAGTTGCCTGTAGAGAACAACCTTCGGAGAAGCGGATCTAAGTAATAAAGATAAGTGAAATATGGGCTGCAATGGCCCGTCCAGTATCAATTTGCTGCTCTGTAAAATACTGTTAAAGCAGACTTCATCACAGACAGGAAGCGTGGGATATGGCGACCATCGCTCGATAAAAGACCAAAAATAGTCATCTCCAAGTTTGTCAAGTAGCTCTCCTGCTTCCATAGCAAAGGAGGTTCCCTCCCATTTGGTCTGAAGGGCCACATTTACGTTCTTGGGACGAGCAGGGGAGATGACAGCAGAAGTGACGATTACCACTACAACTGCAAACAGAAGACAGAAGAAACAGGTATACCTGAGACACCTCATGGCGTGAAATCAGATCGATTCTAAGCCTGATCGTGCCGGTTGCGCCTGTAACCTGCTCTCTGTTGGCTTATGGGAGCCATGATATCGGTCAGAGGTCTTCTGAAAATTTATCTTAGCCTGTATCACTTCTAGATCTTTTACAGAAAGACCTCACACGAAAGTGGTTTTGTTATTATTATTATTATTTTTTAAGACGAAGTTCAGCCGAAGTTTAATCTCTTTTGTTTAAATTGATTGAAAGAACAACTCTAACAAAATTGATCGAAAAAACAACTCTACAAGTGAACGGGCATCGTATCATGAGACCCATCGTATGTCATAAAACACGTGTTAGACTAATCAAAGGCGATACAACAATGACAATCCAAAGATAATAAAAAAACGGGGTTTTAAACTGGCTTAAAGTCCAACATATGTTAACCATGGCTAGAACTCCTGCCCCCACTTAAAAAGCCAAGGGCTCAAACCATTTGAACTAGCACACATCAACTACACATGAGAGTTAAAAGGAAGGACAAAAGGAAGGACAGAGTGAAGACTGATTGATTTCAGGGAAACAATCAACCTTCATTGGAGTTATTATGTAGTTTTAGGATGACCTCAAGAGTTTGGGTTGTCATCGTTGTTGCACCGTTGCATTGTCCTACCCCTGCTATGTGGGATTATCTATATAAGGAAGGCTTGACCATATAGATTCTTAGTCTCATCAATGCTAATCTTGGGAGCTCAAAGAGGCATGGTCTCTAAGTAAGTACTTTTTGAGTTAGAGTTCTTGTTCTTGACTAGTTCTTTGTTTTAGTCTTGTCTAGTTTAGTTTCTAGGCATCTAGTTTTCTCATCCTGTAATCTTGAAGTACAAAATCTTTTCTAGTTCTATTTTGCATCTAATTCATCTCTATCAAGAGAGATATTGTAATTCTAATATCATGCTGCATACATACGACCTTGGATTGTGGAATCTATTGCATACATACGACCTTGGATTGTGGAATCTATTGTATCATTGTTGTATCATGTTTAGATTGGTTATTCAATACCTATTAGTCCCAGCTTGTGGAATTCATATATCATTTGTATATTCTTTTATCATTTCCCCTACATTGTCGTGAAAATTTCATCACCCATATTAACAATATGCTTTGAAAATGGAGCTTGATTATCATACTTTGGAGTCAAAGTTGAAAAGGGCCATTAACAGAAGAAGGTGGAGATGTGAAAGCAAAGAGAACTTTTTCGTGGATTGAAATTATGGATTGTAGATGTTACACTTGATACCACTTTGAGTTCGTGAGGTTTTGGAGCGGTCTACATCTGAACACATTGGCATTAGTGTCAAGGTTGTACTCATGGATGACCACATTTGATAGTTTGTTCATTGCGAGGGGTATGTGCTCTTTGAATTTTGATATTTTTAGCATTTACGTGATAATTTGTGGCTTTTCATTTATCGAGACTCTCATCCCAATCGAGCAGGCATGGTTTAGCGGATGTGTCTTGTATTCCTAGGCAGGTGGCTAGGGTTCAAGTCCCACCCAGGGCTGGATGCCTCAGAGTTCCCCAAGATGGGTGCCTCTACCTTACAAGGTTGGGTGTGTGTGTCTTTCCAAATTCATTGTACTCTCAAAAAAAAAAGAAAAGAGACTCTCATCCAAGGTCTCATGCATTACCTTTCGCTTGCTTGGAGGGCTAACCATTGAGCGAGGGTCCGGATAGGTTTATCCTTGCTCAATCCTTGAATTTTAGGCCAAAAAGTGCAAGTCGATATTTAATGGGACTTTCCTTCCAAGGCTCTATTCCTTGACATTAGGCCCATTAATACTCATAATTGACAACTATCCATGACGAAACATTTTGCAAACCTTGAGATTGATTAAAAATCATCATTGGTGATGATTTTGTGCATTTTGGCATGGTAGGGGTCCATCATCCAAGGTCCCCCGACTATTCAAGATCCCACTATAGTAACACAAGGAAGTGCCCTTTGAAAAAGAGAGCTTTTGAAGGTGTAATTCAAGTATTTAAAGTGAGTATACATAAGAGAGGTGTCAAAGAGTGATACTTATAGAGAGTACACACATGGAGCAAAATGAAAAGAAGAGTGTACTCACAAAATGAAAGAGTGCGAGAGACTCAAAGTGAGTAGACCAAGAAATGGGTAAACTCATATGGATTAGAAATGAGATCACCAATAGAGTTGACACTACAAGCTTCTACACAAGTATACAGTGGGGGAGAGGCCCTCCTTATGTAGAGTTGGATGAGGCTCTCCAAAGTACATCATATGTGGGATAATCCCCCCCTGAAGAATAATGAATATAATGGTAGAAGCAAATGAAAATGGAGTGTCTCTTGGATACAAAATGGACATGCACTCATGCAGAGACAAATGGAAATGAGGTAGATAAAATCATGCCATCAACACCCCCTCTCCAACTCTAGTTTGGAGCTCAATAAATTGCGGGTACACTCCTTCTTCTTCCAGGATTTGATTCATCAACTTATGGCTGCTATGCATAAAGAGTCTTCCTCTGAATTGAACTCTCCATGGTTTCTTGTAGCCGATGGAGTTCAACCATATAGGTTGGGGCTCGTTCCTCTTCATCTTCTTCTTCTTGCTCCTATCATTCTTGTTGTTGTTCTTGTTGTTATTCTTTGTCTTGTTGTTGTTGTTGTTGTTAATGTTCACCTTCGTATTTGGTTTTTGAGTCTAAGTCAACCTCTCGGAGAAGTTGCTCAAGATCAACATTTTTTGGTTTATATAAGCCAATATTTCATGGAACTTTAGAGGGTAGAGGTGGTAACACTTGTTGAGCCATGGGCGCTCCATCAGTGCTTCCTCATGGAATCTAGATTATAAATGGTCGTAGAGTGCGTCCCCCTGCTAGTGAGAAGTCTGGAGTGAGAGTGGATCCTCTAGGCTATGCACTAGTATGGTTCCAGGCATCCTCTTAGATAGGGGTCTTAAGGCTTTTCACTTTTGAACTGTTGAATCTGATTCTAGAATAATGCTTGTTGGATGGGTACATCATAAGCTAAGCACCTATAAATGATGTGTGTGATAGCACAGCATTCGTTCAATATTGTTTTGTGAGCCCGTCAATGGCTAGTTGTATGGAGTTGCTCAATAATCCAAATAGGGAAGTTGATGGCCATACTAGAGGTTTTTGCCAAATACAGACTAAACCAAATTCTTTTGTGAGGTTGCGTAAAGCAATCTTGCCTAGGAAAGGCAAAATGTTGCATGCATAATCTGAGTGTAATGGCATTGTTTGGGGTCATCACTACCATGTCTTTGAGCTTAATTGGATTTTGATTCTTCATGTTATCTAGTACCAGTGCCTCTTTCTCTGTAGGTATGTGCATTCCTTGCATGTCGAGTGCTTCGCATACCAAGTTCAAGGACAACTTGAACTTCTTCAACTCCTTAGTGCACATAAAGGAGGGAATGATGAAGGCATTTGGTACATTCTTCAGATTACAGTGCTGATCCAATAATAACATCTCATGAAATATAGCTTGGGTAGTGGTGCACTAAAGTATGTTGCCAGTCCTGCTTTCTACTAGATGGATTGGACCTCTGGGATTTTTTGCATAAACGCGAGAATGATGAAGGTGTTGGGTATGTTCTTCACATTACAAGGCTATAAAGTGTTGATTCGATAATACATCTCATGAAATCTGGCTTGCATAGTAGTGCATTAAAGTATTTTGCCAGTCCTTCTTTTTGCTAGATGGATAGGACCTCTGGGGTGTTCTGCAACTGTTCAAACTCGCAAGTAAAGAATTGATATTTGCCCCATATATTGTTGAACTAGCACTGTGCTTCTCAAATATAGGATGCATCACCTAGGGGTCCCACCATTCCACTGAACTAGTGGGAGTAAGGGTTGAACTTCGTCATGTATCCCATAAGAGGATCCTAGATTGGGATGGTTTGCAATTGCTAAAGTGCTTCAAGTCTTTCTGTTGGAAGTTCAGAGACAAGCAAAGTGTTAATATCTATTGGTTGGGAACTAGTGCCTACTTTAGCCATGGGTTACTATGGTAAATTATGTGTTTTGTAGATCAGTTAGAAGAAGAACCATGTTAGTATTGTATCAAAAACCTAACGATGCCTTGTTCCCTTTACAATACCAACATGATGCCCTTGACCATTGCGTGTGGAGTTAATGAGTGTGTGAGTGGTGTATGAAGTTAGTGAGGGTGAGAGTTAGTGTTAGCATGCAGCCTAGCTGCATACTTGGGTAATGCACTGAGCTTGGCATGCTTCTAATAGTTGTGTACCAATATATTACAGTGTTGGATTAGGTGGTTTGTTACAAGGTTTTGACTTTCTAGACTTCCCTTATGGGACTTGTTAGGGGCATATGGAGATCTTGCTACCCTTTGGGCTATTCTAGAACTGAGATTATATTTGATTTGTAAGGTTCGATTGGAGGGAGAGTTAGAGATTGAGTGGGAAGAGTCTTTAAGGCCATGACGTTGTATAAATATGGTTGGTTGTTAATGCAAAATCCCTCTTCATTTGCACCGCCATTCAATGGCTTGTGATGTCCATCTTATTCTCTTATGTTTCTTGTTTATGTTTCTTGGAATTAGTGCCTGTACGTATGTCTGTTTCTTCTGTTCATGTAGGCAACGAAGTGAAGCTATGGTGCTCTCTCTCTCTCTCTCTTGTAGAGAGGTGAAAATCTCTCTACAACAGACTACAATGTTTGTGTTTTGGTACATACATGAAGTTCAATGATGACTTGACTTGGTCATGGGACTTTTTAGGTACCCATTTCCAAGTTACTCTAGGGTTGATTTTGAATGATAATGTGGTTGCAATAGCTTTCAATATAGGTTTTGGGGGATTTGGAAGTATTGAGTACTGAGTAAACCTTAAGAGCTCATGTGTAGAGATATGGGCCCATAAGCAGGTCTTAGGCATCCAAATTTATCTATGATTGTGGTCAGCTTTCATTGAGTGCTTTGGTACCCAAATGGAAAGCACTCTTTGAGATGGGAATCTACATTGTTCTATAACATGTTGCCTTGGTTTTCTCCTTTGCTTCTCCGGTATTGAGTTTCCTTTCACCAAGACTCTGTATGTCTTCTTGATATACTCACATCTTTGTGTGGCTTGACTTGCTTCTTGGGTTGAGACATTGCGACCATAGTTGTCTTTTAAAAAGAAGGGAGTTCCATCACCTCTCGATCTTGTTCTTCAATTGTTGAATTCATCTACATCATGGAGCTTGGGACACACACAATCTTTATCTTCATGATTAATCTTGGAAGAACTAAGAGCCTCGGTGATGCCTAGATCAGTGATTGTGCTACGTTGCTCATGTACCCAAACCTAAACAAGTCAACTTCTTAGGTTTAAGTTGATTGCATGATCATAGATCCAATCTTGACCCAAGATGAAAGACTTCATGAGGTCTTCATCATGGCATACTAGTGCTTTAAGAGTCATTGGGAATAGATATGGGAAGTTCCACCTCACCCATGCAAGGGGTTTCCACTCCTCCTAATCCTACAAGATAGATTATAATAGGATTAATTTACAAAACCATGTCCTGACAACAAGTATATTATAGCACTAGTTGTCGCACTTAAATCGATCAATGCCTTGATTGTCTTAGCAGTTGTGCCCTGTCCTAAGTCTATTGGAATAAAGAGATGCCTATCAACGATGCTATGAGAAGAATTCCTTTTAGCCTGGCACATAGCCATGTGATATCGAGAAGCTTCCGAATAAGACTGTTATTTCTCATTCCTAGGCTGATCTATGCCTTGTCTTCTTAGCCTCATTTCTCTAATGCGCTCCAAGGCTTTTGCCTGCTGCTTAGCTCTTCTTCTTTGAATCTCTTAGCCACAATCAATCAACCTAGCATTTCTTTAGTCAAAGTCTCTTGAGAGAGCTTGACTTGACATCCTCTAATATAGTTTGGTAACACATCTCCTTCTAAGGTAGCTAATTGGATGGATCCATTAGTAGATATTCTATTGATGATCATTGGTTTGTAGCCATTCTCTAGTTTACGTGCATGTTGCTTCAATGTGTATATCAAGACTAGGTCTCCAACTTTCAATCCTTTATCTTTCATGTGTGCATCAGAATAGGCTTTTTCTCATTTCTTTGTTGCATATATGCCTACGTTTGCTCTCAATATCATCTCACCTAATCTTTCTAGGTCAAAGATATGTGAAGATAGCTCATGGCTAGTTCATTCCTACTCTTGTGCCACCTTAAATGTGGGTATCAAAAATTCTAGTGGGAGAACAACATTCTGGCCAAATGCCATCTGAAAGGGGGTGGCATTGAGTACCGTTTTGTAGGCCAATCGATATGTCCAAATAGTGTGATGAAGTTGTTTATCCCAATCAAAATGCTTCTTATTAACGGGCTTCATTAAAATTGTACACAAGATCTTGTTCGTGCTCTCGACTTGACCATTTTCTTGTGGGTGATAGGTGGTATACTTCTGGTGAATGACCATGAAATCCTATAAAAGTATTCAATGACCTCGATCAATAAGTGGGTGCCACAGTCACTTACCATTTTATAGGCAATCCATATCATGTGAATATGTTTTCGAATAAAAACTTTGTTGTTGTTTGTGCATCGTTCTTCCTAGTCACTTTTACTTCACCCCTTTGGTAAGATAATGTATTGCAACAATGATGTACTTGACATGTGAACTCTTATCTAGGGGATTAAAAGGACCTACAAAGTCTATTCCCCACTTCAAGAATGCATGTCCTCCCATCATGGGTTTCAATGGCATCTCATCTTTGCATATAGGATATTGAGTTAATTGGCATGTGTCACACCTCTTCACATAGGTATGTGCATCCATGTGAAGGGTAGGCCACCAAAGACCTAAGAACAGAATCGGCTTGATCATTGGATCCGGTCCAAAGTATCCTCCTACCACACCTTGGTGTGTAGTTTCAAAGATCTCTCGATATTCACTTTCATGGACAGATAGCCAAAGATACCTGTCTTATCCGCACCTATAAAGATTATCACCAATGAGCATTTAATATTGAGCCTCCTGCTCTAGACTTCTTTGTCACGCTAAAGTCATCTCTTGAGGGAATTTCTTCGTCCTCAGAAAGCCAACCAAAGGATTGCTCCAATTCTGTATTAACGACACTTGATACAAGGTTGTATGCTCAATAGGTGGTCTATTAATACAAGTCGCACAATCCTTGAACAACCTATATACATCTGCTTCCATTGTTGGACAATCTACACCTAATTGTTTCAGAGTTTGTAGGGTGTGTATTTTAAATAATGTTGCCATGTGCACCTACATGGTGCTAATTGCAAACATTTATCGTTCTCTTCTTCTTCTTCCACACAAAAAAATAAGATTCTTTGATCATTTTTCTTGTATATGCTTCCTGCTAGTATATGGTATTTTTTAGACTTGTTATGATAAATAGGTGTAAACCACCTCTATGTTGGAGTTAGACTTATGTGGAGGCATGCGAACAACACAAGGAAGAAAAAGAAGCTTGGAGCACAACACACAATATTGAATGTATTACCACTAAAATGTACAAAGATACGTAGCCCATTAGGGCAATAGGCATATATACAATCCGGGGGGAAAAAACCTCCTAAAGAGGGAAAAAAGTGCCCCGATGGTACTAGAGTGTTGACACACATCACTACCTAAATATATAAAAAAAAATTCCCCCGGGAGTGATGTGGTGAACAAGGAACTAGCATTCTTGTACAAAGAAGTGCCAAGCTATGTGGAATAAATCCACAAAAGGAAGTAAGCCCAAAGGTTTGCAGAAAGCTTCAAACTTCTCCCTAGGCAGAGCCGTCGTGAAAAGGTATGCAATGTTCTCTTGTGTGGGCACATATGCCAAGCTGATCTCCCTAGCAGAGAACCTCTCCCTGACATAATGATAATGCACCTCAATGTGCTTAGTGCGAGCACGGAACAGAGGGTTCCTCGCAATTGCCAATGTGCTCTGACTGTCAGTGAAGATGGTGGTGGTAGAAGACTGACCAACACCCAAGTTAGCCACAAGGCATTTTAGCCACACACACTCAACAGTCACTCTGAAAGCTGCCCTATACTCAGCCTTACAACTAGAAGTGGCCACAGTAGGCTGCTTCTTGCTCAACCAAGATATACATGAGCTACCAAGCATGAAGCAAAAGCCACTAGTGGACACATGAGTGTCATAGCAACCACCCTAATCACTATCAGAAAAAGCATGCAAATCTAGCAGTAGTGATCCCCCCTTGGGATAAAACAATCCAAGCAGTCGGGTACCACTCAAGTAGCGAAAGATGCGCTTAACCGCTTACC
Source organism: Ceratopteris richardii (assembly GCA_020310875.1). NCBI lineage: Eukaryota > Viridiplantae > Streptophyta > Polypodiopsida > Polypodiales > Pteridaceae > Ceratopteris > Ceratopteris richardii. The sequence goes on from CM035421.1 coordinate 128,413,814, forward strand.
AATGCTTGACACCTGGGCAATGCATAAACCTGCTCATCTGTGAGATAGCAAAATGAATATCTGGCCAAGTAATGCACAAGTAAATCAAGCATCCAACAACCTGCTGATAGAGAACAACATCAAATGCATCTCCAACATCATAAAGACTCAATCGTAAACCTCTCCATAGGAGTGGCAACAGGCTTACATTCTTCAAGGCCAAAACGATGCAATAATGTGTCAATATATTTCGTTTGACACAAAGCCATTCCACCATCAACTTGCATAAAGTAAATGCTTAAATAGTGATGCAAATGCCCCAAATAAAACATCTCAAATGAGGCATGCAAATCAGCCTTAAAATCAGCAATGTGCGTATCATGAGGACCAATGAGTAGCATGTCATCAACATACACAACAATGATCAGAAGCATATCATTAGCATGATTAACATATAAGGTGCTTTTAGTTGGAGTGTTCTCAAAACCATGTGCAATGAGATAGGCATGTATCTTTTCATACCAAGCACGTGGTGCTTGCTTTAAACCATATAATGCCTTCTTTAACCTGCACATCTGATTTTCATGCCCTTTCTGCACAAAGCTACGGGGCTGAAAAACATACACTTCTTCATGCAAGTCACCATTCAAAAATGTTGCTTTAATGTCCAACTGATGTACATTCCAACCATGATGAGCTACAAGTGCACAGATGCTAGAAACAGTAGTCATTTGGCATGTAGGTGCAAAGGTCTCATCAAAATCAATGCCTCTTTCCTGCGCATAACCCTTTGCAACAAGCCTAGCCTTATATGTCTCAACTATTCCATTAGGTTTACAATTCAGCTTGTATACCCAATTAGTGCTAATGGCCTTCTTTCCAGGATGCAAGTCACATAAAGACCAGGTACAATTCTTCATGATAGCATCAGATTCAAACTGCATTGCAACCATCCAATGTTTAGAATTTTGTGCTTCATCAAATGAAACAAGCTTAGTCTCATCACAAAGACTAGATGCAGCCATAACATAGCAAGCTGATGCGAAAAAGGCACTATGAGAGGCTGAACGAGTACGATATGATAGAGGTGCATCTAATTTACTATCATGCAAAGTCTACGCCACACATTTTGGCATAGTTTTTGCCCACTCAATATCAGTTCTCTCATCAACAAGTGCATCATGTAAATCTGCATAAAAAATGGAATGATTTGCATCTGTTACCGTTAGTGTCCATGTGAAAGGCCAAATGGCCACCGGACACTTCTTTGTATATGTTCTTTAATAAAACATATAGTGGCCTGGTCAGTCACAGACTGTAAGTTCGACCGCATTTGTAGAACCTAAGAAGTCTGTCTTCGTGCTCCCTGTGTACTGCGTTTTCTGCGTATTCTACAACATCTGTGCGTAGTACTGTGTGTGGCGACCAGAGCTCGGTTTTCTACTTTGAGCATATCGTCGTGGAGCTCTCGAGAAGGAGAGTCCAGTGTGGTGCACGCCTTCGAATTACTTCACTGGTATCAGAGCAGTTCGAGGCAAAAAGCTTTGTACCTTTCTCCAAGGCTTTCGACCAAGGCGGCGACCAAGGCATAGACCTTGGCATACCTTGTCATCCGAGTCACCGAAGTCACCGTTGGCGCCGTTGGCTACGCGCGAGGGAGGACCTCAACGATCAAGGAATATAGAGGTTCCCGGTACTTCCCGGGAGGTCACCCATCCCAGTACTGTTCCCCCCAGAGCTCGCTTAACCGCGGCAATCTCTTTCCACTAAGCTACACTCTTGTGGTGTTTGAAGAAGGGGAAAGACTAAGGTTGGCATTACCTTGAACAAGTTTTGGTCCCTCAAAGCTTCATTTTTGCTTTTAAAGCCTATTTCTGAAGCAATTTTGGGGTGTTTTTGGAGCCATTTTGGAGTACTTTCGCACGTAGTTCTCTTCACACAGGTCCAAGAACATCAAGAAGAGTGTTCCTTGTACTTCTCAGACAATAAATATCAACCTTTGGGGCTGTATTTTCAGCCACACTCGTAAAACTACAGGTTTCTCGAGGGGCTTCCAGTTTTGGTGGGAGCAGTCGCTGCAAATTTATGCAGGTTTTTAAAGCCTAAAACATCAGAGTTGACAGACACTTGCAGGTGTTATTGGCTAGTTTTTTTTTTGGCTGTGTATTCAGCCTTTCAGTGTCATTTTACTGCATATATTGAGCACATACACACCATGTACGCTTCTGTGGATACCGCTTATGTACGTCCATGTGGGCATTGATATAGCGGTTACGTTCTTTGCATAAAGCCTTTTACGTTTGATAAAGAGGGTCGTGGTGAGGTTTTCTTAACTGGGAGACACCCAGATGTCGGGGTCTCTTCGGTGATGCAGGTGGAAGACTTACCCAGCCTCGCCATAGGAGATGTATGATAGTTGTTCATAGGTGCTCGATAAGCCTAGTTGGCTTCTATTGGGTAACTGATTATATGCAGTGGAGTCAGTGATTCACTATGCAGGTAGACATGTTAGTACTTGCAGTTTTATGATACTTTGACACTGGTCATATGCTAATTTTGCAGAGGATACTCTGGCAAAATTTTTCCAGATTTCTGGTTTAGTCAACTATATAGTGGTCGATTTACTCCTTGATACACTTATTTGTTGGTGTTTGGACTCTTCTAGCTCCATTATCATTCTATTCAGTTCTCTACGATCATGGCATCAGAGGTCTCAGGCACATCCGGTGGATCAGGGTCTAGTGCTAGCGTTCCGAGGAGGAGCTATAACTTGCAGGGCAAAGACCATTTTGAGATCCGAAAATTTGATGGCACAAACTTTGCTCTATGGAAGAATCAGATTAAAGATGTGCTGATTCAAAGAAGGCAATGGAAGCCAGTAAATGGGATTTCAAAGAAGCCTGCTGACATGGATGAAGATGATTGGGATGAGTTAGATGAAATGGCCAGGTCTACCATTCGCTTGCACCTAGCAGATAATGTTTACTTTACAGTATTAGACTGTGAAAGTGCAGAGGAGCTTTGGAAGAAGTTATGCAATACATATGAAAAAGAGACGGCATCAAATAAAGTATATCTGATGAGAAAATTATACGACCTTCGTATGAAGGACACAGATAGTGTTGCTGCTCATCTAAATGAGTTTGATGCCATATTCTTCCAGTTACAGGCTCAGAAAATGGATATGGACAATGAAATGAAAGCAGTATTGCTGTTATGCACCCTGCCATCATCATGGGATACATTTTGCACAGCTATTAGCAATAGTGCACCAGGTGGTAAACTTGTCTATGATGACATATGTGGAGCACTCTTGAGTGAGGAGATTCGTAGAAAATCTATGGTTGGCACTCAGAGTGGAGATGCATATAATGTTCGTGATTCTTACCAAGGAAAGAATCAACAACGTGGCAGGAGCAAGAACAAGGAAAAGAATGGTCAACGGAATAAGAGCAGAAGTAAATCAAGGAAGAGGGATATTGAATGCCATTATTGTCATAAGAAAGGACACATGAAGAAAGACTGTTATGCATTAAAGAATGCTAAAGGTAAAGGACAGAATGTTGATGGGCATGTTAAACAGTTACCTGCACCATCTACTTCGACTGTGAAGATTGAAGAAATTAATGCTATTTCTGATGATGCTGATGTGTTGACACTTGATAGTACTGTGCCATCTGAGGCACTTATGGCTGATTCTCTTTCCCACACCTGGCTGCTAGATTCTGGTGCTTCTTTCCATGTGACACCACATAGAGAATGGTTCTCTAATTATGCAGCAAAGTCTCTTGGTACCGTGAGACTTGGTGACTCTTACCAGTGTGATGTTGTGGGGATTGGAGATGTGGTTGTGCAGTTCATTGACGGTTCAAAATTTACTATGCATAATGTACGCCATGTACCTCAGTTATCACGCAGTTTGATGTCAGTTGGTCAACTTGATGACCTTGGTTACAAGGTGGTCTTCTATGCTCAGTCCTTTCGTATATCAAAGGGCAATATGGTTATTGCAAAAGGAAGGAAAGTTGGCTCACTTTACCCTTTATTTGTATCACAGAAAGAACACTTGTTAGCTGTTACTGAACAGCCTATGGCTTGTATTTGGCATGGTCGTTTGGGCCATATATCTCGTAGTGGAATGGAAAATCTTTCTCGTTCTGGCTACTTACCTGTGTTATCTTTCTCTGATTTTTCATTTTGTGAGCATTGTCAATATGGAAAGCAAACCAGAAATGTGCATAAAATGCACATTGACTCTTCAATTCAGCCTTTAGATCTTGTTCATACAGATGTGTGTGGTCCTATGCCCACTAGGTCCTTAGGTGGTTCTCTTTACTTTGTTACTTTCATAGATGATGCTACTAGAAAAGTCTGGGTATATCCTATCAAATCGAAGGATGATGTATTCCCTACTTTCAGAAAATGGCTTGCTTCAGTTGAGACTGAAAAAGGAACTAAGCTTAAGGCTTTACGTTCAGATAATGGGGGTGAGTATACCTCACATGAATTCAGCCTTTTCTGTCAGTGTAGAGGGATTCGTAGAGAGTTTACAGCTCCTTATACCCCAGTACAGAATGGTGTAGCTGAGAGGATGAATAGAACTATTCAAGATAGAGTAGTCTCTATGTTGCATCATGCAAACCTCTCACAAGGTTTTTGGGCAGAAGCAGTATTGACTGCAGTTCATGTGATTAACCTTTCACCTAGTACTGCCAAAGGTCTGAAAGTGGCACAAGAGTTATGGACAGGGAAACCACCATATTATGATCATCTTCGAGTTTTTGGGTGTGAAGCATATGTTCATATACCCAAGAATCTTAGACAGAAGTTGGACCATAAGTCAAAGAAATGCATTTTTCTTGGATATGGTCGAGAAGGACAATTTGGATATCGCTTATGGGATCCTGAAACACGGTCAGTGATCAGAAGTAGTGATGTCATTTTTAATGAGTCTAAGATGCATAAACAGCCGATTAAGGAGGTTGAAGTGAGAAGAGTGGTGTTTGAGGATACTAGTCCTCCGGTTAGCATGCATAAAAATGCTGCACATAGGGATGTTCAAGAGAATGTCCATTCAGATCAGTCTGCACATGTTCCTGTTCAGCAACCATTGAGACGTTCTGCACGTGTCTCATATCCACCTGATAGATATGTTCCAGGTTTAGATTTTGTTATGCTAACAGATGCCGGTGAGCCCTCTTGCTACAAAGAGGCTATGCAGACAGAGGATCATGTCAAGTGGGAGCGTGCCATGAAGAGTGAGTTGGATTCTATTCACAAGAATGGTACTTGGGACTTAGTACCTTTGCCAAAGGGAAGGAAAGCTTTACCATGTAAATGGGTATATAAGCTGAAATTCACATCAGATAGTGCTTCTCCAAAATATAAAGCACGACTTGTTGCAAAGGGTTTTAAGCAACAACATGGTGTTGATTTTGAGGAAATCTTCTCCCCAGTGGTCAAGATGACTACTTTGCGCATGTTGCTTGGATTCGTTGCAATGGAGGACTTAGAGCTAGTCCAAATGGATGTGAAAACAGCTTTCTTGCATGGAGATCTTACAGATGAGATCTATATGGAACAACCAGAGGGTTATGTAGTTCCTGGCAAGGAAAGTCTAGTTTGTAAGCTCAAGAAGAGCTTGTATGGACTTAAACAGTCTCCTAGACAATGGTACCAAAAGTTTGATGCTTTTATGAAGTCCCAAGGCTATTCTCGGAGCAATGAGGATCATTGTCTCTACACAAAGAGATGTTCTGATGGCAGCTTGATATGCTTGATACTTTATGTCGATGATATGTTGATTGCTGGGAAGTCCTCTTATGATTTGTCAATTCTCAAAAAGAAGTTGAGTCAGACATTTGATATGAAGGATTTGGGGGATGCCAAACATATTCTTGGCATGCGCATTACTCGTGATAGGAGTAAAAGATGCATATACTTGTCTCAAAGTGAGTACATATCCAAAGTACTTCATCGATTCAATATGCAGGGTGGAAAGGCATTGAGTACACCTTTACCCACATATGTGAAATTGAGCAAGGATGACTGCCCCAAATCAGATGAGGAAAAGGAATTCATGACCAAAATTCCCTATCAATCTGCTGTTGGTAGTCTCATGTATGCTATGGTAGCTACGAGACCAGACATTGCATTTGCAGTGGGAGTTGTGAGCAGATATATGTCTAATCCTGGCAAGAAACATTGGGAAGCGGTCAAAATGATTTTGAGATATCTGAGTGGCACTAAGGACAAGTGTCTATGCTTAGGTAGAGGGAAAGCATCCATTATTGGTTACACAGATTCTGACTATGCTGGTTGTGTAGACAATCGTAAGTCTACATCAGGGTACATTTTTCATTTTGCTGGAGGTGCTATCTCTTGGAGATCTCGTCTTCAAGAATGTACAGCTGTTTCCACCACAGAAGCAGAGTATGTTGCAGCAAGTGAGGCATGTAAGGAAGCATTGTGGCTTTCTCGTCTTGCTTGTGATATGGGTTTGCCTCAGCATGTACCTCACTTGCTCAGTGATAGTCAGAGTGCCATTGCTTTGGCTAAGAATCCGGTCTATCATGCAAAGACCAAGCACATTGAGGTGAGGTATCACTTCATTAGAGATTGCTTAGCCACTGAGAGCATTATTCTTGAGAAGGTTCACACTCGAGATAATGCTGCAGATGCTTTGACTAAAGCTCTACCACAGGATAGCTTTCGACACTGTTGTCACTTGATGGGGGTTACTTGATTCTTGATCTTACACAGTCACTTGTATACTGTGTAACATGCCCATCAGGTGGGAGGTATAGTTTGTATACTTACACTCAGGTATTCTTTATCATTCTTTCTTTTTTTTTTCTCCCATAGTTACTCTGGCCATATTGGCCTTTAGTGGGAGATTGTTACCGTTAGTGTCCATGTGAAAGGCCAAATGGCCACCGGACACTTCTTTGTATATGTTCTTTAATAAAACATATAGTGGCCTGGTCAGTCACAGACTGTAAGTTCGACCGCATTTGTAGAACCTAAGAAGTCTGTCTTCGTGCTCCCTGTGTACTGCGTTTTCTGCGTATTCTACAACATCTGTGCGTAGTACTGTGTGTGGCGACCAGAGCTCGGTTTTCTACTTTGAGCATATCGTCGTGGAGCTCTCGAGAAGGAGAGTCCAGTGTGGTGCACGCCTTCGAATTACTTCAGCATCATCACATGAAACCTGCAAAGGCTGAGAAGTTGCCTCATTAGGACCAGAACTAGACTCTCCACCTATAAAAAGAGGTAGCAAAGTATCACACATGTCTTTGGAGTTGATAGATGTCCCCTTCGTACATGAAAGTAAGGGTTGAATAGCATCTTCCACAAAAACAACATCACGGCTAACCAAAATGCATTTAATATGTGGATGATACAGACAATAGCCTTTGCTTTTAGAATTGTACCCAACAAAAATACATTTTATTGCTTTATCATCCAATTCTCTCCGATGTTGTTCAGGCACTAATGCATATGCCAGACAACCAAAAACACGCAGATGAGCAAAAAATGGCTTGCGGCCATGCCAAGCCTCATATGGAGTGATATACTATAGTGCTTTAGTGGGACACCTATTAAGTACATATGCTCCACACATAATAGCCTCAAGCGAGAAACTATGTGGTAAAGCCTGACTCTTGACCATACACCTCGCCATCTCCATGAGTGACATGTTCTTCTGTTCAACAACTCCATTCTATTGAGGTGTATACGACACTGTACACTGATGTTTTATCCCACGTTCAGCCAAAAATGCGTTAAAGTCAAAAGACATATATTCACCCCCTCGATCAGAACGGAGGGTGCCCATTTTATATGCTGACAAATTTTCAGCCAAAACCAAAAACTGTTTGAAGCAAATAAACACTTCGGACTTTGCTTTCAATGTATATACCCATGCATGCCTGGAAAAATCATCAATGAAAGTCACAAAGTAAAGATAATTTCCAAAAGTGTGTGTGCATAGGACCACAAACATCACTATGAACAAGCTGCAATTTCTGAGTAGCTCGAATTGAACCATCGTTTGGAAAGGAGGAACGCTGCATTTTGCCCAAAATACAGCCTTCACATACATGTTTACCGGGTGTCTCAAGTTTGGGCAAAGAGGACACCATTTCATATTTTTGCAGGCTATTAAAAGCGCTTTTGTAAGCCACTTTTAATCTCGTTTCTGGGTTCTTAGGGATGGACAGGGGTCTGATAGTACAGAGGCCCTTTGTTTAATTTTCCCAATTCAACATTCAACTGAATAGTTAACTATCTTCGATTCAATGATTATCACTATGCAGTACGTTTATCACGTGAATTAACAACTACGAATTCGCACAGACTTATTAATGTTAACGTAGCGTTACTGTGTTTAATGATTAATTACTGCAACTCAACAAACAGAATACGATATCCAGGATTTCTGCAATTCTGCAACACAGTACTCCAGCACGGTCGCCCAGACAGACAGTCTGGTGATTCTCGCCTCTCGCCGTAGAACACCGTGATTGCCTTTTCATTAATCAATAGAAAGTTACATCTATTCGCTACACCTTTTCGGTTTGTGCGAATATGAAAAATAAAATTACATATCCAATCTGACCGGCCAACATTGGCATGCATGGTGGACTCGAACCCAAAAAGGAAAATACAGTCAAGGCTCATCAATAATGCCTTGTATATACAGGGTTCTGGCTAGTTTAAAAGTGCGAGTGATCTTCTGCTTTAATGAGTCCAGCATAGTCTTCAAAATGTCCGGCTCGACCAGTTGTGCATCAGTTAGAACTGAACTAGCAGCAACGACTTGACTCATCAACAATTTTGTCTGCGTCTGCAAAAATGTTTCCTGCAGGTAAAATTCATTGGCCAGGGCAGCATCTCTTTCCTGCTTCATGTTAGCGATCTCTGCATCAATTCTCAATAACTTGTCGGCTTGAATACCTAATTGCTTTTCACGTCTTTCCAACTCCCGAGCTTGATACTGGATAGTTTTATAGTAAGCATCTCTCTCTTTCATAATAACTTCCACCTCTTTCTTTAGCTGAATCGTCCAGACCGTCTGTGCATCCAAATCACGACTCTTCTCGAAAAGTTTGGCGGACACTGTCTTATATTCTTCAGTGTTTTGCATGGCCAGGTCAGCCATTTCCTATCCCTTTTGCTCTACGACAGCAAGATCTACGCGTATTTCTTCCAACAGATTCCCTAACACAACACGAGCATCTTCTTTATCGTGCACCAATTGCTCTACTTGAACGATTTCTTCATCACGAGCTGCTAGGAGAATGGTCTTCTCCTTCAACTCAGCCAGTGCATTGTCCCGTTGAGAAATCAGATTATCTTGCTCTGCTAACCGTTCTTGGAGTTGCTGAAGCTGAATCTGCAGTGCGTGATTCTCTGCTTTGATCGCAATGGCCTCTTCTTGGAGTGGGGCAATATCGGCTTCGAGCAAGTCAACTTTACCCTGCAATTCCTTCTGAATGTGCTTAGTGGCTAGCTTCATTTGTAGAGGCAATTGCTTGGAGAATTGGATTAGAAGCTGGCCCATCGATGCCAGTTCCGTGAACATAACTTCTGGGGGAGGAAGAGAAGGAGGGGGTTGTGATGACGAGGCAGAGAGTAGATGAGGGGAGGGTGGTGGAGAGTAGTCGGGAGAGGATAATTGAGGTGTTAATGTCGTGCGAATAGCATTGGAGGGTTCATCGAGAAGAACAGCAACATGCTCAACACTAGTGGTTGGCAGAGGAAGAGGAAGAAGAGTGGTGGGCACCAAAACTATGCCGGTCTCAATCGGATTACCTTCCACAACAGCTTCAGTAATAGCCTCATTAGTGCCAGTTACTTCCTTGATTGCATCTGCTTTGTCAATGACTGCATCTACTTTGGCTACAACGGTTGGTGATGAGGGGGATTGACAATCCACACCCCCGGTAGCAGTTCGATCTCCTTTACAGCCTCCACATCCCGGTGATGAGATTCCTCCCGCAATGAGACTTCCACGACATCTTCCATGACAGTATCTGAATCTGGCTGCTTGACAGAAGAGGATGGGACGGATTCAACCTGTAAGGAGGTGGCAGTATCGTGGAATACCTCAACTTCGTGGCCTGCAGTGGAACCCTGTACCTGACTCTAGGAGGGACTAACACATCTGCGTTTGCATTGAAAGAATTGAAGCAAATCTTCATCATCATCGTCGTCAATCATTTGAGTAGATTCTTCATGTAACAACATGGTAGTCAGAGGTGGTTGTGTGGCTTGGAGCACCGGAAAGAGAAAGGTTAGGATATGGGGTAAGCGTGTGCGAGGGATGTCATTCCTGGCTATTTGTTTTGTAACCGCTATGCATTCACGGTGAATGCGCCTAAAGAAAAATGTTGTGAAATTCACAAGTTCGCGGGAAGCCATATCTATCATGGAATAAAAGGGTCGGGATATACCATAGGTGCGTTTTTGCAAATTTAGCGTGGCGACAAGGAATTGTAGAGCAGTACGCTCTGGTTCTGGGCGACAAAGGATGGCGAACTCATTAGATGAGTGCCGGGGAAATAGTTCCTTCACGGTGGCAAGAGGAAGGAGCGGTCCATGCTCCAATCCTTCCTGAGGGAGTCGAAATCCCTCAGCAAACGTATTGAGAGTGATCACTACACGAGAGTTTAAACATGTAACCGGCCAACACTGCTCTATAGCCGGTGTGGCGACGATGGCAGAAATAATCTCTGCATGGAACGGATGACACTCCACTTAATGCCAAGGCAATTCAGCGAAGGTCAGCAATCCCCGAGCGCGCAAGTACTCACTCACATATGGAGTGAGACCCGCACGGAAGGTTGCTATATTAGCCAGAGCTTCCATGGCGCGCACAAGGATACACGAAAACACAGAGTACACAGAGGTCGCAAACACACAATCACAATAGCTATTAACAGTGGAAAGACCAAGATTAAATAGGAATACGGAAAAAATCAGGTGGTAAAACCCTACTCATAACGTAGTATTGGAGAGATATCCTTCATAAGTGCGGCATGCATGCATGAACAGAAGCAGTGACATAGAGGCGGCTATTAATCATGATTAAATCAGCAAAACAAAAAAATTACGGTCAGATGGTCAACTGAAACACGAGGAGTAGAAAAAAAACAATTAACAAGCGAAAAAAAGAAAAATGACCGAGTACACCTCAGGAGTTACCAGACGGCTGGTGATAGGGGCGGAGCTTAAAGCCATTAATCACTTTTGGAAGGAGAACACCTGTTAAGGTCGCCAACCGAAAAGTGGCAAGTCCCACCTGTTAAGCAATCCGGTATGGTCCAAACCACCGTAACTTAAATTTTCTGTCAAAGCGATTGGCTTTAGCATTATAAAATAAAACGAGTTGGCCAATCGTGAAGACAGGGGTTTTTAGAAAGCGATCATGAGTACGGGCTTGGCGTAGCTGAACTTCTTGAAGAATCATGAAGCTTTCCCAGCGTTGTTCATCCAGTGATCTGAGCCCAAGCTTCTATCCACCTAGTGGCATAATCTGTACAGGTCAAAATATATCAGTTATTGGTGAGGGTCGCTGGGGGTGAAATTGGGCCAATGAAATCTAAGCCCCACTTCTGAAAGGGCTCCAGAGGTAAGACAGGTTGAAGGGGAAAGAAGTGTCGTTGCCAAGGCTGTCCAGACCGTTGACAGACATCACACTGCTGCACAAAATTAACAACATCTATGTACATTGTAGGCCACCATAGCCCGCTTTGCAAGATTTTGCGATGAGTGAGATCAGCTGCGAAGTGTCCTCCAGGGGGTGATGAGTGGGCCATAGCAATAACTGATGTCGATTCATGTGGAGGGATACATCTGAGTAGGACACGAGTCTAATCGATGTAATACACTTGACCCACAATCAACCGAAATTGTCAACTATAGACTGCAATTTTCTAGCGCAGAGCAACGAGAGTATTAGGCGGGAGACAACCATCAGTGAGAAAAATCATTAATGTATCATAGTAGGTAGGGGAAACAAGAAGTTCTATAGATTATTCAGGAGCAGCTTCGGGGACATAAATAGCCGGCGTAGTGTCATCAACACCTACCGGAGACTCATCGGAATCCATTTGAGATAAAAAGTCCGCCAAGACATGTACCATACCGGGTCGGTGAATAATTTCATAATGGAACTCCTGTAATAGTAAAACCCATCTAGCAAGCCTACCACCTAAGTGTTGTTGGTGAACCAGCTACACTAGTGCGGCATGATCCACATGCAAAGTAAATCTTCAACCTAGCAAGTAATGCCGAAATTTCTTAACAGAGTATACCAACCCAAGACACTCTCGTTCGGTCACAGAGTAATTCCTCTCTGCAGGGGCTAATCGGCGGCTCGCATAGTACACAAGCTGAAACCATTTTCAGTTTGTTGCATTAGCACACTGCCAATCACAATGTCTGATGCATCCACAAAGACATGGAAGGGACGTTCCCAATCAGGCGGTTGCAGGATCGAAGCCTGCGTCAATAAGACCTTCAAACGATCAAATGCCATTTGACACTCATTAGTCCATTCATACTTCCGTGGGATGCTGGTCATAAGCCGGTTAAGTGGCATCGCTAGATGAGCCAACCACCATAAATGTTTGCCATGCCACCGGATCTGGCCAAGGAATCGCATAACTTCTTTTGGTGTCTGTGGGACCGGTGCCTCCAAGACTGCTGCTACCTTATCAGGGTCTACCTGTATTCCTTGTTTGGAGATAATATGACCGAGCAGCTTCCCACAGGAGACCGCAAAAATCGATTTGGTAGGATTCAAACATAATCGATACTCTCGGCACTTTTCAAAGCAGCACCGTAAATGATACAAGTGCACCGAAGTGTCGCCGAACAATGAAAAATCATCCAAATAAACTTGCATAAACGTTGTCAGATAAGGTGAAAACACTTCTTGCATACATCTTTGGAAGGTGCTCGGGGCATTCTGTAAACCGAACCACATTACGGTGCAGGCATAGACACCCGAGTTGGTGATAAATGCTGTCTTTGGTATATCCTGTTCCGCCATCCTCACTTGATTGTATCCAATGTAGCCATCCAGGAAAGAATACATTTCGTGACCTGCTACCTCATCCAGCATCGTATCTAGAAAAGGAAGAGGGAACGGATCTGGTACGGTGGCTTCATTAAGCTTCTGGTAGTCGACACAGATACGTAATTGGTTATTTTTCTTAGGCACTATCACTATTGGCGAGATCTACTCAGCATGCTCAATTGGCACAATAAATCCCACCTTCAATAACCGATAAAGTTCGGCCTTAACCTGTGCCGCATAATTAGGATTCATCCTGTAACTAGGTTGTTTGATGGGTCTCGCATCCGGTTTTAGTACCACTCTATGTTGATAAATCCGTGGTGTAAGACAATAGTTACGCAATATAACACAGGAGCAATAGCAGAGAAGATAACAGATATAGGAGAATCTCAACAATTTTCTATTAGCAGCAAGTACAAAGATGATGGCGTTGTCCACCCGTGCGCTCTCAAGGTAGAGCTTAAATGGTGATCTAGACAACTCTAGATAGGGAGATACAAGGTAGAGGTATGCTGGCTCAACTCAGTGTCTTAGGTAGTGCAGAAGTCATGTATATATAGGATCATGGGTGGCCTGCCATGGACGGCTATACATGGGCGGTAGAGCGTGGGCGGCCACCGCCCGCGTAATTGCCATACACGGCTTAGACTGGTTGAACCGACCTAACAAATATAAATGATTTCTGACTCTGATAGGGAATATTCCATGCCGTCGCGCCAGGGGCGCTGCCCCCGGACCCCCACCAGGGGGCCCGCTGGCCCCCTAGGACCCCCCAGCCAGGGGGCCCGCTGGCCCCCTTGGACCCCCCAGCCAGGGCTGCTCACCGCTGCCCCAGACCCCACAATTGGGGCCCTGGTAACTTTCTTTCCTTATAATACCTTACATGGTCCAATATGACCTTCATCCAACATGCAAGTTGGGATTCCCATCAATTGGGTAATGCACGCTTGGCTTCTCCTCATAAAGGGGGCCTTACAAAATGTGCATACAATCATGAGGGGTAGACATTGATCATATACTAACACCCCCCCTCAATGTTTACCGATGATAAATCAAGTAGGTCTCGGTCCTATGCCCATCTGTTGAAGATGCTTGTTGAGCTGCTCTCTTCCAAGTGCTTTAGTGAGTATGTCAGCACAATTTGCCTCTGTTGGGCAATATTCTAGCTCCACAATTTCATCTTCAATTAGCTCACGAATGTAATGGCACTGTACTTCTATGTGCTTGGTGCGAGCATGAAATACTGGGTTCTTTGCAATAGCCATACAACTTTGATTATCACACTTGAGTACAGTTGGCATATTTGATGGAAAGCCTAGATCTGCAAGAATTCTCCTTAACCAAACTGCCTCACAAGAAGCAAAACAAGCTGCTTTGTACTCTGCTTCAGTGGAGGAGAGTGCGAGAGTTGGTTGCTTCCTACTTACCCAAGAAAATATTCCTGAACCAAGTGAGAAACAATATCCAGAAACTGATTTTCTAGAATCACAATCTCCAGCCCAATCTGAATCACAATATCCTTGGAGTGTATCACCTGTGGTATACAAAATACCAAAATCCAAGGTTCTTGCAATGTACCTTAGAATTCGCATTCCAGCATTCCAGTGACTCTCCTTAGGTTTGTTGGAAAACCTGCTTAACACTCCAACAGCATAGCAAATGTCTGGTCTAGTGTTGCACAGAAAAATAAGACTTCCAACAAGCTTCCTATACTTCTTAGCATCTACATCAGGCATGTTATCATCCATAGATAGCTTATGATTTACCTCCATAGGTGTGCTAGTTGGTTTGCAGTCCATCATTCCAAATGCCTTGAGAATTTCTTTGGAATATTTTTGTTGTGAGATGAAAATGCCATCCTTCATTTGCCATACTTCAATTCCCAGACAAAAATGGAGTAGACCTAAGTTTGTCATTTCAAACTCAGTTCCCAAGCTGATCCGAGTTTGATTGATGAGTTCCTGATGATCTCCTGTAATGATCAAATCATCTACATATACAATGACAACAACTAGCTTGCTATCCCTTTTCGTTACATACAAGTTAGCATCAGAAGTACTTCTTTCAAAACCCATATTTTTGAAAAAATGATCTATTCGTTGGTACCAAGCCCGTGGAGCTTGCTTAAGTCCATACAAAGCTTTCTTCAACCTGCAAACTTTATTTTCTGAATTGGGCACCTCAAAACCTGGTGGTTGAGATACATATACCTCCTCCTTGAGGTGACCATTCAAAAATGCAGATTTGACATCCATCTGGAAAATAGGCCAAGACTTTTGTGCAGCTACTGCAAGTACCGTCCGAATAGTTGTCATGCTTGCTGTTGGTGCAAAAGTTTCTTGAACATCAAATCCTTCAATCTGTGAAAAACCCTGTGCAACTAATCGTGCCTTATACTTTTCTAATGTTCCATCAGCTTTATACTTAGCTTTCCAAATCCATTTAGTACCTATTACCTTCTTCTTTGGCGGCAAGTCGACTAGATCCCATGTATCATTTTTTAGTATACTATCATACTCAAACTGCATTGCCGCTCTCCAACCTGGATCATCAATGGCTTCTTCAATGGTGGTAGGTTCCTTTATCGAACCCATGATATCTGTCATTAGAGCCATGTTAACAATGTGTTCTGAGGCTCTTCTTTGCTCCTCTATTCTCTTTGATCTTCGTAATCCATCCGATGATGATTCTGGTACATCTACATGTGGATTGTGATCATCAAAGAGCTGTTGTGCCCACTTCGGTAGTGGCTTACGCTGTGCAGCTACAACTGGTTGGCTTTTTATTGAGGAAATTTCTCCATCAGATGTTTCCTCCTCCTCAACATTAACCTGTCTTTTGATAGGCACAAGGTGAGATATTTCTCCGTTTGATGAGATAGTAGATTTACCTTTATCTTCTACTAAGTGTGGTCGTTCATCAAACACCACATCTCGGCTGACAAAAATCTTCCTTGCCTCAGGATCCCATAACCTGTATGCTTTAGACTCTTCACTATATCCTAGGAAGACACACTTTTTGCTTTTTGAATCCAACTTTGATCTTGTTGAATCAGGAATATGTGCATAACAGAAACAACCAAAAATTCTGAAATGCAAAACTGAAGGCTTTTTACCAGAATATGCTTCTTGAGGAGTCATCCCCTTCAGAGCTTTTGTGTAGCTTCGCTTGAGGATGTAGACTGCTGTATTGACTGCTTCTGCCCAGAATGAATCAGGCATGTCTTGAGCCTTTAACATACAACGAGCCATTTCAACTATTGTCCTGTTCCTGCGCTCAACAACACCATTTTGTTGAGGTGTATGAGCTGTGGTAAGTTGCCTTTTCACACCATGCTCCTTACAGTAATTGTTGAATTCTGTTGACAAGAATTCACCTCCTCTATCTGTTCTAAATTTCTTCAGTTTCCTTCCTGATTCATTTTCTACATACTTATGCCACGCTTTAAATTTTTCAAAAGCATCAGCCTTCTCTCAAATGAAATAAACCCACTTCTTTCTACTATAATCGTCAACTAACAGCAAGAAGTAGAAAGATCCTCCTAAAGCAGGTGTAGACATTTTACCGCAGAGATCAGCATGTACCAACTCTAGAGGAGCTTGAGATCGATTGCTGGTCTCTCTTGGAAACGCCTTTCGTTGTTGCTTGCCCATCATACAAGCTTCACAAGGTTCCTGCAACTCTGAAAATGCAGGCAAATGAGCATCCATCCCTGTTCGTTGCATTTCCTTCAAAACTGCAAATCCGAGATGCCCAAATCGTTGGTGCCATAACCTGCTTACATCTTTATCTTCTGTAGCAGTTAAAGCACTTAACTCATACAAGTTATCCCGTCGTATGCCTTTACCTACAACATTACCTGATGAATCCATGATTTCCGCACCACTCTTATTGAAGTGAACTTCGAGTCCACGATCTGTTATTGCAGAAACTAACAACAAATTTCTTTTGAGTGTAGGTACATAGAGAACATCGGATAAATTTTTCTCAACACCTGAAGAAGTGATAAAAGAGATGGTTCCAGTTCCTTCAGCTGGACACTTGGAGTCATTTCCCACCACTACATTGATGGATTCCCGCAGAGGCACTAGGGAACTATACCAATCCTTTTTACTAGTCATATGGCGAGAAGCTCCACTATCTAAAATCCATGGCTCATCAACACGAGCTTGAGCAGATGAACATACCCTTCAATAGCTACCCAAAGTTCCAGCTCTGTGTTGTTTGCAGACTCTTTGTTCTTCCATGATGATTTTACAGTCCCATTCCGTTCATCAGCTTGCTTCTTTCTGCAATCCTTGATGGCATGGCCTTTCTTTTCACAATAGAAGCAACTTCTTGTGAACTTTTTGATGGAGAATGTTAATCTCCAAAAGAACAAGTTGACCTTGAATTTAGACCACCTCTATATCAAGATCGACTTTAGACTCCACCAAATTTAGAGAACATTCACCAATTTATCAGAAAATTGATTATTCTGAAAAATTCAACTTCTCAGAAAAGTCTGCTGCAGATTAATCCTTAATTGACTAATCATTTGTGTAAAGTTTTTTATAAAACTTTGTAGACTGCTTTGCCTTAAGGTTGCGCACCTTCTCCAACTTAAATCTCTGCAAATGATTCAGTATACTCTGAGAAATCACACAAACAGTTTACCTATGTGTAAATCACCTTCTCTGCAAGTAGCGACTTTGACACCTGCAACTTCTTAGCTATAGTTCTCCCAATGTCGAACCCGTTTGATCAAGATCTTTTAGCCATAGATGGCTTACCTTCCAACTTAGATTTTGAGCCCTCACTTGTGTAAAACTTTACACCACACACTGAGTAATGTTCATTTCTCTGAACATGAAATCTGCGCCAGTTTTGTCGACTCTCAGAACATCATTACATATGAATGTTCCTAAACTAAATTCTCTCAACCTGATTGCAATTAGCCTCTCAAATTCTAGCCATAGATAGATTAGCTATGGACTTAGATACGTGCAGAAGGATTTCTCAAAAGATTAAACACAGAAGGAGCAGACAGCAAAACATTGGGCGCAAGTTTTTCTTGATTTCTCAGAAAAATTACAATTGAGTGAAGTTGATGATTTCAACTCACTTCTCATGTGTCAAATGACACTCTCTACTACTCCTTTCTCTCTTCCTATTCTCTATTCTCATTCTATTCTACTTGCCCCGACTTTTTCCAAAACATTTATAGGCAAATATGTACAAGCTTATGACTAATCAAAAGTGTGAGTCAGCTATATCTGAACTAATGTACATATGTGTACATAGCTTTGGATTTCTGAGTATGTCCTTCCTTCAACCTTCTGAATTTGTTCTCTTCTTGATTCCTTGACTTCATTTCTTCATAAACCTTCAATTGATGATTGACATGCACCAACAACTCCCCCTCAATCATTAATTGAGGTTCTTCTCTATCTTCTTGATTCTTGCCATATCCTTGAATCTTTGTAGCTTTGGTCCATCTAGACTTTTTGTCATCATATCTGCAAGTTGATCTTTTGTAGGTGTATGCATAACTTCAATTTCCTTATCAATGACCTTCTCTCTCAGAAAATGATATTGTATTTCAATATGCTTAGTTCTAGCATGAAACACAGGATTAGCTGCCAAGTATAGAGAACTCATATTGTCTCCACAAACAATAGGAGTACTTTGAATCACATCAAAAACCTTCATAAGTGTCTTTAGCCATATTACCTCCTTTGCAGCTTCCACCATACCTTTGTATTCTGCTTCTGTAGATGACAAAGCAACTGTATGTTGCTTCTTAGAACACCATGAAATCAATTTGTCTCCTACATAGCACAAATATCCATGTGTTGATCTTCTATCATCCACATTACCTGCCCAATCTGCATCACTATATATCTTCACTCTTGTATCAGAAGTAAATCCATAGTACAACCCTTCTCTGAGTGTACCTTTGATGTACCTAAGTACTCTTTGTCCTGCAATCCAATGTTCCTTTCTAGGACAATGCATGAATTGTGAAAGCACACCAACTGCATATGACAAATCAGGCCTTGTTAATGTAGCATAAATCAAGCTACCAACCAAACTTTGATAGAGCTTCATATCTCTGAATTCTTCTCCTCCAAATTTGGACAATTTATGGTTCACTTCCAAAGGTGTAGGTGCAACCCTGCAATCTTCCATTTTAAATTTGGTTAGCAAATTTTTAAGATACCTTTCTTGGGTCACATATACTCCATGTTGAGTATACAAAATCTCCATTCCCAAGAAGAATGACAAGTTCCCTAAGTCACTGATTTTGAACTCTTTCTCCATCTGCTTCTTGATCATTTGTATTCCTTTATCATCTGTTCCTGTAAGTATTATGTCATCAACATAAATACAAACATAAATGAATCCATCTTCACTTGCTTTGACTAGCAAGCTACTATCTGCCTTTGATGCTTGAAATCCAAGATCATTCAAGAACTTTACAAGCCTATAATTCCATGCCCTTGGGGCCTGCTTTAATCCATACAAAGCTCTCTTGAGCTTACACACATAATTTGGATTCACTTGATCTTTGAACCCATCTGGTTGCTCCATGTAAACTTCATCTGAAATATAGCCATTCAAGAAAGCATTTTTAACATCTAATTGAGATAGCTTCCAACCTTTACAAGCAGCAATTGCTATGAGAGTTCTGATGGTTGTCATTTTTGCCACAGGACTATAGGTCTCATCATAGTCCACTCCATATGTCTGTGCATACCCTTTCACAACAAGTCTGGCTTTGTACCTAGACACACTTCCATATGCAAATCTTTTTGTTTTGTACACCCACTTACATCCAATAATTTTCTGGCTATTAGGTTTAGGAACCAGATCCCAAGTCTGATTCTCTATCAATGCATCATACTCCTCTTGCATAGCTTCTTCCCAATTTCTCTTGCCTTTGGCTTCATCATATGTAGATGGATCTTCATCTGCTTTTACCAAATAAGCATAATCTTTAGTAGTCAAGAATGAGGTGTCATACCTATACCTTGTAGGTTGCCATTTGTGCCTAGATGACCTCCTAACTTTTGCACTTCTTGAAGTCTCTGGTTCATCACATTCTGGATCAAACCTTGGCCTCTCTTCAACTTCAACCTGTACTTCATTATTCTCATTTTCATCAAGTAATTGAATCTTTGCTTTACCTTTCCTTTGATCCACTACTTCTTCAACATCTGCATGTACATTATATTTACCTGCATACCAAGTACCTTGCTCATCAAATGTAACATCCTTGGATACAAGGAATTGCTTTGTGGATGGACTCCACAACCTGTATCCCATTTGCTTATCATCATAACCAATGAATACATACTTTTCTGCCTTAGGCTCCAACTTATGCCTCAATTGAGATGGCACATATGCATATGCCAAACATCCAAATATTCTGCAATGATCCAAGGTAGGTTTCTTACCCCACCAAGCTTCATATGGTGTCATACCTTGCAAAGCTTTACAAGGCAATCTATTAACCAAATATGTAGCTGTATTTACAGCCTCTGCCCACAAATAATTTGGGCAATTCTTCTCTTTCATCATGGACCTTGCAAACTCAACAAGAGTCCTATTTCTTCTTTCTGCTACCCCATTTTGTTGAGGAGAGTACCTGCAAGTAACTTCTCTCTTTATACCTGCATTCCACAAGTAATCATTGAATTCATTTGAAAAATACTCTCCCCCTCCATCTGACCTTAGTCTCTTCAATTTTTGACCTGTAATCCTTTCTGCATATGCATGATAATGTTTAAATGTATTAAACACTTCTGACTTTTCTTTAATCACATAAATTGTGATCCATCTGGTAGCATCATCAACATATATGACATAATATCTTGAACCATTTATACTAAAGTCCTTTGAAGGACCCCACACATCTGTATGCACCAATTCAAGTCTTTCTGAATACATAAACCCATGCTTGGAATAGGATTGCTTATGAGCCTTACCTAATTGACATGCCTCACATCTGTATGTCATGTGTTGACCTGCAATGTTAGGCAATCCAAACACTGAATCATTATTAACCATGTCTTTGATACCTCTTTCATTGAAGTGTCCAAGTCTTTTGTGCCAAAGATCCAATTCTGACACCTTCTGCTCTCCATATGTGAACATAGCATGTCCAACATTTCCTTGTACCTTCAATGTGAAGAGCCTTCCTTCTTTCTTTCCTGTAACAACCTGTTTATACCCTTGACTAGGGTCTTCAACATATACTCCATCATTAGTGAATCTTACCTCATATCCTTTTTCCACAATTTGACCTACACCGATCAAATTCTTTGGAATTGTGATAACATAAAGAACCTTACTCAGAAGAGTGCTCCCATCTTTAGCTTTGACTGAACCAATTGACTTTACCTTATGCTTTGTATTATCACCTGTCTGAACTTTATGATTAATTGCATTATGATCTAGGTCAGTCATCAAAGCAATATTTGCACTTAAATGATTACTACATCCTGAATCAATATAGAACACTCTCATGTCCTCATGTGAAGTTTCACATGTTGCATTCATAATGAGAGTTGAATCCTCCTTCTGATCTAATGCATAGTTGTAGTAGGTGTTATTATAGGATTGATTTTGGAAGTTTCTTCCTCCACCTCTTCCAAAAGAATTCCTACCACCTCTACCTCTGAAGTTTCCTCTCTGAAATCTACCACCTCTTGCTCTTTGATTAAAGTTCTGATAATTACCATTATTCTGATTATTGTGCCAACAATCATGAGATAGATGATTGGTCTTACCACATATCCAACAAGCTCTTGCATTATCTTTGTTGTTTCTGCCTCTTCCTCTACTTCTGCCATTTCCTTTTCCTCTTATGAAATTTGCTTGATTTGAAGTACCTTCTTCTTCACCTGATTGTTGCTTTCCTTTGTTAGCTTTCTTCTTGTCTTTAGAGTACATTGCATGACCTGCACTCTTATCAACATCTCCTTTGACATCATTCTCAAAAGTTAGCATATGACCTAACAATTGATTCAAATCAGGAGTGAAGTGATCTAATGAAAGTTCTGTAGACAAAATAAAAGGCTTCCACTTCTCATCTCCTCTTAGCCCTGTGAGAATTTGTCTTACCAATTTATCTTCTTCAATATCTTCATCCACTGCACCTAGAGAATCTGCAATGTCCTTCATCTTTGTCACATAATCAGAGATTGATTGTGAGGCCTTCTTCTTGAAAGTAGTAAATTCTGCCCATAGTGAAGCCTTCCTTGATTTGGTTGTGTTTTGAAAATGCTCCTCCAAAGCATTCCAAATGTCACATGCACTTTCAAGTCCTCTAATGTGAGGAAGCAAATAGTCATTGACTGCCATGTAGATTATGCTCCTTGCTTGAGCATCCTTCTTCATCCAATTCTTTAGATCTGACAATTCTTCCCTAGTTGGAACACTAGGATCTCTGAACTGAGGCTTCTCTTCTTCACCTGTAGTGTAGGCTATCAAATCTTTGCTCATTAGATGAGCTTCCATCCTCATAGACCAAGCTGGATAGTTCTCTCTATCCAACTTTTCAATTTGGAGACTATCTCCCATCCTTGCTTCACCTGTAGTCTTAAAAACTTTAGACTTTACAAGGAATAAATGTACCTTAACTTCGAGTGTTTCTTCTTCTGATCCTTTTGATAATCTTTGCGTGTCTCCCTTCAATCTTTCTTCAACACTTTATTCTTCTGAACCTTCGAAATGTAGAACTTGTATGTCTGCAGCAGTCGGAGTCTCCCTTTCCTTAATTTTGACACAACTTGCTCTGATACCACTGATGGAGAATGTTAATCTCCAAAAGAACAAGTTGACCTTGAATTTAGACCACCTCTATATCAAGATCAACTTTAGACTCCACCAAATTTAGAGAACATTCACCAATTTATCAGAAAATTGATTATTCTGAAAAATTCAACTTCTCAGAAAAGTCTGCTGCAGATTAATCCTTAATTGACTAATCATTTGTGTAAAGTTTTTGATAAAACTTTGTAGACTGCTTCGCCTTAAGGTTGTGCACCTTCTCCAACTTAAATCTCTGCAAATGATTCAGTATACTCTGAGAAATCACACAAACAGTTTACCTATGTGTAAATCACCTTCTCTGCAGTAGCGACTTTGACACCTGCAACTTCTTCGCTATAGTTCTCCCAATGTCGAACCCGTTTGATCAAGATCTTTTAGCCATAGATGGCTTACCTTCCAACTTAGATTTTGAGCCCTCACTTGTGTAAAACTTTACACCACACACTGAGTAATGTTCATTTCTCTGAACATGAAATCTGCGCCAGTTTTGTCGACTCTCAGAACATCATTACATATGAATGTTCCTAAACTAAATTCTCTCAACCTGATTGCAATTAGCCTCTCAAATTCTAGCCATAGATAGATTAGCTATGGACTTAGATACGTGCAAAAGGATTTCTCAAAAGATTAAACACAGAAGGAGCAGACAACAAAACATCGGGCGCAAGTTTTTCTTGATTTCTCAGAAAAATTACAATTGAGTGAAGATGATTTCAACTCACTTCTCATGTGTCAAATGACACTCTCTACTACTCCTTTCTCTCTTCATATTCTCTATTCTCATTCTATTCTACTTGCCCCGACTTTTTCCAAAACATTTATAGGCAAATATGTACAAGCTTATGACTAATCAAAAGTGTGAGTCAGCTATATCTGAACTAATGTACATATGTGTACATAGCTTTGGATTTCTGAGTATGTCCTTCCTTCAACCTTCTGAATTTGTTCTCTTCTTGATTCCTTGACTTCATTTCTTCATAAACCTTCAATTGATGATTGACATGCACCAACACTTTTTCTTCTTTGTCTTCTTCTTTGATCCCTCTGAAGAGCCTTTACCTTTTGCATTTGCTGAGAATGCAGCATCAGTTGTACTTTGCCGATTCTTCAGCCGCATCTCTTCTTCTAAAAGCATGGCACAAAACTCTTCAAATGTAAGAGGAGTTGGCCTTACCTGAGTGTTAAGGGCTGTTACTAATCCATCATACTTTGCTGGAAGAACACGTATAGATCTTCGAGCCAGCTCTTCTGGTGTTATAACAACACCAACTACAGCCAATTGATCTTGAAGATGCTTTATCTGTTTGATAAAATCTTCAGCCTTTTCAGAATCAGAATGCTTTTCATTTGCCAACTGATTTTCTAAATTCTGTATCCTAGTGTGGTTCTTGGTCTCATATTGTCGAGCCAATATGCCCCAAGCCTCATGTGCTTTAGTAGTATGTTGAACTAAAGTAAGCACAGAATCACTTACACTAGTGACAATCGCACATAATGCATCAGCATTCCGCCTCTTCCAAGCTCGTAGAAGATCTGGATCTGGCTGAATCATCAATCTTGAATTTGCTGGATCTTCAACTGGTATAGGCTCTGGATCCAATCCCATCGGTCCCATGACAGTGTCAAGTAATTCATAGGAGTCCAAAATTGCAGAAATTTTGAACTTCCAGAGTGTATAGTTGGTTCCATCCAGGTTCCCTTCAGTGAATGCAGGTGGACGAATTCGAATAGGTGCAGCATTAACATTAGCTGAAGCACCAAGACCAGTGTTCGACGATGAAGCCATCATGTAATCACTCGAATAATCTACTGATATTCTAGTCTGCTAGTAGGCTAAAATAATGATACTTCTCAAGCTATTTGAACCTTACAGCTCTGATACCATGTAAGACAATAGTTACGCAATATAACATAGGAGCAATAGCAGAGAAGATAATAGATATAGGAGAATCTCAACAATTTTCTATTAGCAGCAAGTACAAAGATGATGGCGTTGTCCACCCGTGCGCTCTCAAGGTAGAGCTTAAATGGTGATCTAGACAACTCTAGATAGGGAGATACAAGGTAGAGGTATGCTGGCTCAACTCAGTGTCTTAGGTAGTGCAGAAGTCATGTATATATAGGATCATGGGTGGCCTGCCATGGACGGCTATACATGGGCGGTAGAGCGTGGGCGGCCACCACCCGCGTAATTGCCATACACGGCTTAGAATGGTTGAACCGACCTAACAAATATAAATGATTTCTGACTCTGATAGGGAATATTCCATGCCGTCGCGTCGGGGGCGCTGCCCCCGGACCCCCACCAGGGGGCCCGCTGGCCCCCTTGGACCCCCCAGCCGAGGCTGCTCACCGCTGCCCCGGACCCCACAATTGGGGCACTGGTAACTCCCTTTCCTTATAATACCTTACATGGTCCAATATGACCTTCATCCAACATGCAAGTTGGGATTCCCATCAATTGGGTAATGCACGCTTGGCTTCTCCTCATAAAGGGGGCCTTACAAAATGTGCATACAATCATGAGGGGTAGACATTGATCATATACTAACACGTGGATCAAGACCCTTCATGTCTCTGTAATCCCAAGCAAAAACATATGAGAATTCGCGCAGGAGTTGTACCAAATCATCTTGGAATTTGTCTGCTAAACCTGCCTAAATTTTAACTGGTCTCCGGTTGACCGCGTCAGCCAAATTATATGTTACCAGCTGATCCTCCAGTACATAGAACTGCCGAGGCTTTTCCAAATCATCAACTGGCTGCAACAGTTGTTGTAATGTTGATTCATCCATGGTTATCTCAGCATCTGTTTCTACTTCTCCGGTCAATGGTATGACCGTATAAGCTATCGGACTCCAATTATCTGCTACCGACTGTAAATCTACAGTACCTCATGCAATGATGTCCTTATTTGTCGTAAGGAAAGCATCCTCCTCATCATCAGATAGCCCATCCAACATATGGACTAGCTCTGCTACATATGGTCGTGCGTGAAGATCAGAGGGTTGCATAGCATCCAATGTAACGACATAATTCCGGTGATTGTTCTTAAAAATTAACTCTTGAGCTCACCAATCCTGCACGACCTTGGCTTGCTTTAGCCATGGTCGACCGAAGAGCAAGTTGTAGTCGAGGCTAGATTCGGGTAACTCCAAGACTATAAAAGTCATTTTAAATGTAGTTCCT
The DNA here is from genome assembly GCA_020310875.1 of Ceratopteris richardii. Lineage (NCBI taxonomy): Eukaryota > Viridiplantae > Streptophyta > Polypodiopsida > Polypodiales > Pteridaceae > Ceratopteris > Ceratopteris richardii. The sequence continues at coordinate 128,439,888 of CM035421.1, forward strand.
TGCAGAGTGATAGGAATATTATGCACCAGTCTCACCGGATGGACTCTGGATTGGTCCGACATTCGCACAAAGAACTGCACTGGTTCAATTTGGGTCCAAGCCAGTTTCTTACAGAGTGCAGCTGTTGCAATATTCACGCTAGACCCGCCATCAATTAAAACTTGTGTGATCTTCTGGTTTTTATACCAAATAGTGATCAACGGTACCATATGATCCACCGTAGGATCCATCTCGGGTTGTATTATCGGAGTTCCCGGAGTACACGAAGGTCCGGGACTGACTTGCTGTTGGAATCGATGTCGTACACTAGGAACTAGGGCGAGCAACTGTCCCAGAGGGAGTGTGATTGAAGCCTTAGATATAACGTCCCATACCTAGTCTATTTGTGTTGTGGTTATCACCGACTCTGGTTGTGATTCTAATGTCGCCGAGACGGAATTATGTGTATTCGATCTTGCATTTGGTAGAGAAGGTTGAGTTACTGGAACTGGGTCAGGGAACACAATCGGCTTCTTAGTTGTCCATTGACTAGCCTTTGCAAACATCCGCTGTTGCTCACGAATTCCGGGCTCAAAAACCTGAGCTATTGGTTGCAATTGTTTACCCGATCTTGTCTGTACCGCAGCTGCTTATGAATCAACCGAGGAAATATAAACCATATTTGTCATCGGATTTTGTCTTTCCTTTTTTCTTTTGTTGTACTCTGTGGCTTCTTTACAAAATCTACGAATATGCCTAACCTCGCCACAAAAATGACATCGAGGGAGAGGTACCTTCAGCCGATGTACCTGCCTGCCATCAGTTTTGATTGAAATTGTTGTTACGCTGACCCCGATAGTTCCTATATCCCTGTTGCTGGTTGGTCCGCAACTGTGGCGGTACGTAATGGCTAGCTGGCTGGCCCTCCTCCTGTATTATGGGGTTTACTGCCGCTCTACCCTGCACCTTTGCATTATATGCACAGGTTTCTGTTCAGTGCCCTGACATGTTACAAATTGCACAATACATTTGATTGAGAGCACATGTGGAACTAGTGTGACCTAGATTCTTACACTTAGTACAATACATTTGTTTGGATGGATCCTCGTAACCAACTTACTTGCTTTCAACCATTCCAGATCCTCTGTAAAACCTCCAACCTTGTGCTTCAACTGTAAGGCCATTGCAATGACAGTGTCCAATGTCATTCCACCCACACAACGAATGATCATGATTTATTTTAACTGTGGATTCAAGCCGTTGATAAACCATTGTGTTATGACATCGTCTGGCAGGTTGGCATGCGCCGGTGGCAGCTGCCGCAAATGAGTTCTGAACAGTGTTGCATACTCCTGGACACTCTGGTGTGGTTTCTGCCGATTATTATGCAAATAGTCAAAAATTTTTGCAGGGTTCTTCTTCAAGCCAAACCTCTGCAGGAATGCATCCTTCACATCGTCATAATTACCAAAATGATTAATATTGTATTCTGTCAGCCACCTTGCTGCTTCATTAACAAGCGTGGCCTAAAACACGATGGCCTTGTACGCTGGATCTGGTGGGTGGTTCAACACTGCATAACTGATTTCGAATGTGCGAACATGTGCGTCGGGGTCATCCCCCAAAAATCCATTGAATTTTGTATAGGTCACTCCGGTTGGAACCGGTCGAGGTGGAACGATTGGCTGTGGCTGCTGTTGTTGTTGCTGCTGAAATTGTGGTTGCGGTTGTGGTGTTGTTTGATGCTGTTGTTGTGAGCCACTCATGGTGCTATTGTTGCTAACATTGTTATTCCCTGAATTTTGGGGAGGTTTGTCGTGAGCTTCCTGGACTGGAGGGTCAACCTGCACACCTTCCGGTCCAAAAATGTCGTCGAACTGATTCCTGAATTCCAAGTCTAGCAGCCCTTCCTCAACTTTGGTGTCAAAATTAGGTAGACTTGTATTGGAAAGTGGTGAACGCAATAAGTGTCCACCAAGCAGCACCGCAGTATCATCGAAAAACTTCAAAGTACCACCAAGTGGTACCGAACTTCCACCGAAACTCGTCGAACTCTCACTGGACTAGGCTACCCTTTCACCGAAAATGTGCTCACCCGATAACGCGAACCTGTCATCGAAAATGGCCGAATTCTGACCAAATAGTGCGGAACTAACTTCGCACTGCATCTCTGTACAACCAGAAGTCACCAAACTTTCTTCAAAAAGTATCGGACTCACACCGGAATTCACCGAAATCTCATCATGTGCTGTAGAACTTCCATCAAAATCACTACTGACTGGCTCCGATCCTTCTGCAACTGGACTTAACTGGCCTGTACTTCTACCACCCGGGGGTGCCTGATAAGTTTGGAACTGCCCAGGGATGTTGATCTCTCCTATACTTTGGGTAGGACTCACCAGAATTGTTGATATATTTAGGTAGTGATGTGTGTGAACACTCTAGGACCGCCGGGGTACTTTTTTCCCTCTTTAGGAGGTTTTTTTCCCCCGGCTTGTATATACGCCTATTGCCCTAATGGGCTACTTATCTTTGTACATTCTCTAGTAATACATTCAGTCTTGTGTGTTGTGCTCCAAGCTTCTTCTTCTTCCTTGTGCTGTTCGCGTGCTTCTGCAGACGTCTAACTCCAACAATTGGTATCAGAGCAGGTCATCGCTTCATCTAGGGCGCCGTCGACACTCCTCCGTTTGCAGTCTCAGAATTGCACGAATTTTGCGGAGCATACTCAACATGTTTCCGAGATCAAAACCGCTTCGCTTTGTGGTGCCGAAATCGCGATCTGAGCTCGTTTCGGCCTTCGAACGCACTATCGCAGTGCTTGTGCAGGCTATTTCGTCTTTTTGTGCCAAAGGTATATACCAGTTTCTGTTCGCCAGTTTAAGCGTCTCGAAGTCTGCTACAGGTCTAGCAGAACTCGTCTAGGCAGTTCCGTTCAACTTTTTGAGATACAATCGATTTTCTGCATCAAGGTATTTTAGTCACCGGCCATGGGAAGCAGTGATGTATTCCGTATGTTGGCTGTTGAGGATAAGTTGGATGGTACCAACTACCCATTATGGGCTTATATGATGCGACATGTATTGGTTGCAAAAGGACTGTGGAACATTGTGTAGGGTGTTGAAAGACATCCTGTTACACTTGCAACTACAGGTACTACAAATACAAGTGCTGGAGCTGATGAAGATGGTGTCGAAGATGATATTGTGCAGATTCTTGTTCGTGCTGCTGTTTCTGTTGCACCTACTGCAGAGCAGATTCGTTGGGATGGCAGAGATGCCCAAGCACATGCATTGATAGCTTTGTCTGTCAAACGTGCCATTATTCCTCATATTCGCTCTTGCAGAACAGCTAAGGATGCTTGGGATACACTTACCACATTGTACCAAGCTAGGAATGAGGCTCGTGTTGCTTACCTCCGAAAACAGTTGGAGAGTGAGCACATGAATGAAGGTGATTCTATGGACAGTTTCCTAACGAAGATCAAAGACTTGAAGGAACAGTTGATTTCTGCTGATGAGGTTATACCAGATAGCTCACTTGTGCAAACCGTTCTGAATGGTCTTCCTGATTCATATCAGAGTTTTGCTTCTACTCTTCGGTTGATGATGAAAGGCAATCCAAATGCCTTATCATTTGAGGAGTTAGTCTCTGTTCTGTTGCAGGAAGATCAGTCCAGGCAAAACAGGTCCATTATGCGAGTTGCAGATCAAGCTTTCCTGGCTAGTCAGAAGGGCAAAGGAAAATGGAGCTCTTCTACTAGTAAGCAGAAATCTGCAAATGTTGCAAAATCAAAGAACCAGGATAAAGATGAGAAGAAATCAGAAAAGCAAAAATTGTTCTGCAAGTACTGTAAAGGAAATGATCATATCATAAAGAACTGCCCAAAATTGGCTGCAAAAGAGGCAAAGAAGAAAGAGGCTGGAATGGTTGTTGCAGAGGCCTCTACACCAAAAACAGAGTCTGCAAATCTTGTGCAGGAAGAAGAATGGGCGTTTACTACTGTCTGCAGTTTTGACCCATCTTCTCATGATCAGTGCATGTCTGCAGTAGGCTCAGATGTTTGGTACTTTGACAGTGGGGCGACCAAACATATTACCTCGCAGCACAATTTCTTCTCTTCACTCGAGCTTGCCCCTACAGGGAATACTGTTACATGCGCCAACAAATCCTCTTATCCTGTTATGGGAGTTGGTAAGATCATTTTGACTACTGCTGATGGTAGTTCTTTCACTTTGTCAGATGCTTTATTTGTGCCAGGGATCAAGAAGAATCTGTTATCAGTTTCTGCATTAGCCAAAATTGGCTTGGTTGTGAAATTTGTTGATGACAGATGTACAGTTCATGATCTATCAAATGGCGATGTTATTATTGCTTCTGGCATTTTATGTCGTGGGCTGTATAAGCTCATAAACTATGAAAGATCTGTGAATGATTCGGCATGTGCAGTTCATGATTCTCAGGCTATGTCAGATGCAAAGCTTTGGCATGCACGCTTTGGTCATCTGAATTTTGCTAGTTTGCTACGCCTGCAGAAATCTGAAATGGTGTCCTCTTTGCCCAAACTTGAGGCACCTGGAAAACATGTTTGTGAGGGTTGTATTTTGGGCAAAATGCAGCGTTCATCCTTTCCAAAAGATGGTTCAGTTCGGGCTATGCAGAAATTGCAGCTTGTACATAGTGATGTCTGTGGTCCTATGCAGACACCCTCTTTTGGAAATTACCTTTACTTCGTGACTTTCATTGATGATTTTTCCAGGCATGCATGGGTATATCCACTCAAAGCAAAGTCCGAAGTCTTCATGTGCTTTAAAAAGTTTTTGGTTTTGGCTGAAAATTTGTCAGCATGTAAAATGGGCACCCTCCGTTCTGATCGAGGGGGGGAATATATGTCTTCTGATTTTAATGCATTTCTGGCTGAACGTGGGATAAACACCAGTGTACAGTGCCGTATACACCTCAACAGAATGGAGTTGCTGAACGAAAGAACAGGTCACTCATGGAGATGGCGAGGTGCATGGTCAAGAGTCAGGCTTTACCACATAGTTTCTGGCTTGAGGCTGTCATGTGTGCAGCATATGTACTGAACAGGTGTCCCACTAAAGCGCTGCAGTCTATCACTCTATATGAGGCTTGGCATGACCGTAAGCCATCTGTTGCTCATCTGCGTGTTTTTGGTTGTTTGGCATATGCATTAGTGCCTGAACAACATCGCAGAAAATTGGATGATAAAGCAGTAAAATGTATTTTTGTTGGGTACAGTTCTGAAAGTAAAGGCTATCGTCTGTATCATCCACAGACAAAAGGCATTCTGGTTAGCCGTGATGTTGTTTTTGTGGAAGATGCAATTCAGCCATTGCTTTCATGTACTAAGGAGACATCTGTGAGCTCCAAAGACATGTATGATACTTTGATGCCTCTCTTTACAGGTGGACAGTCTAGTGCTGGTCCTAATGAGGCAACTTCTCAGCCTTTGCAGGTTTCATATGATGATGCAGATCATTCCATTTCTGATGCAGATTTACATGATGCACTTGTTGATGAGAGAGCTGATATTGAGCAGGCAAAAACTATGCCAAAATGGCTGGTGCAGACTTTGCGTGACAGCAAATTAGATGCACCTTTGTCATATTGTACTCGTTCAGGCTCTCATAGTGCCTCCTTTGCATCAGATTGCTATGCTATGGCTTCGTCTAGTCTCTGTGATGAGAATGAGCCTGTTTCTTTTGATGAAGCACAGAATTCAAAAAATTGGATGGCTGCTATGCAATCTGAATATGATGCTATAATGAAGAATGGTACTTGGTCTTTATGTGACTTGTCTCCTGGCAAGAAGGCCATTGGCACCAAGTGGGTATACAGACTGAAGCGTAAACCGGATTGTACAGTTGACAGGTACAAGGCTAGGCTTGTTGCTAAGGGTTATGCACAGGAAAGAGGCATTGATTTTGATGAGACCTTTGCACCCACATGTCGTATGACTACTATTCGGAGCATCTGTGCACTTGCAGCCCATCATGGTTGGAATGTACATCAGTTGGACATTAAAACTGCATTTCTGAATGGTGATTTGCATGAAGAAGTGTATGTTTTTCAGCCCCGTGGCTTTGTGCAGAAAGGGCATGAAAACCAAGTTTGCAGGTTAAAGAAGGCATTATATGGTTTAAAGCAAGCACCACGTGCTTGGTATGAGAAGATACATGCCTATCTGGTTGCACATGGTTTTGAGAATAGTCCAACTGAAAGCACCTTATATGTTAAGCGTTCTAATGATGTGCTTCTGATCATTGTTGTCTATGTTGACGACATGCTGCTCACTGGTCCTATTGAGAAGCATATTGCTGATTTCAAGGCTGATTTGCATGCCTCATTTGAGATGTCTGATTTGGGGCATTTGCATCACTATTTGGGCATTCAGTTTATGCAAGTTGATGGTGGAATGGCTTTGTGTCAAACGAAATATATTGACACATTATTACAGCGTTTTGGCCTTGAAGACTGTAAGCCTATTGCCACTCCTATGGAGACAGGTTTACAATTGAGTCTTCATGATGCTGGAGATGCATTTGATGCTGTTCTCTATCAGCAGGCTGTTGGATGCTTGATTTACTTATGCATTACTCGGCCAGATATTCAGTTTGCTGTCTCACAGATGAGCAGGTTTATGCATTGCCCAGGAGTCACGCATTGGAAGGCGGTTAAGCGCCTCTTCCGCTACTTGAGTGGTACTCGGCTGCTTGGGTTGTTTTATCCCAAGGGGGGATCACTACCGCCAGATTTGCATGCTTTTTTCGACTCAGATTGGGCTGGTTGCTATGACACTCGTGTGTCCACCAATGGTTTTTGCTTCATGCTTGGTAGCTCATGTATATCTTGGTTGAGCAAGAAGCAACCTACTGTGGCCACTTCCAGTTGTGAGGCTGAGTATAGGGCAGCTTTCACAACGACTGTTGAGTGTGTGTGGCTCAGACGCCTTATGACTGATTTGGGTGTTGGTCAGTCTTCTGCCACCACCATCTTCACTGACAGTCAGAGCGCATTGGCAGTTGCGAGAAACCCTGTGTTCCATGCTCGCACTAAGCACATTGAGGTGCATTATCACTATGTCAGGGAGAGGTTCTCTGCTGGGGAGATCAGCTTGGCATATGTGCCCATTCATGAGAACATTGCAGACCTTTTTAGGAAGGCTCTGCCTAGGGAGAAGTTTGAAGCTTTCCGAAAAGCTTTGGGCTTACTTCCTTTTTTGGAGTGATTTCCACATAGCTTGGCACTTCCTTATACATGAGTGCCAACTCCTTGTTCACCGCATCACTCCCAGGGGGGATTTGTTGATATATTTAGGTAGTGATGTGTGTGAACACTCTAGGACCGCCGGGGCACTTTTTTCCCTCTTTAGGAGGTTTTTTTCCCGTGGCTTGTATATATGCCTATTGCCCTAATGGGCTACTTATATTTGTACATTCTCTAGTAATACATTCAGTCTTGTGTGTTGTGCTCCAAGCTTCTTCTTCTTCCTTGTGTTGTTCGCGTGGTTCCGCAGACGTCTAACTCCAACAAGAACGAGTAACCAGCATATATCACTTCTTCAACTAGCGGTTACTATTCTCCATTACTTGCCTTGAGTACTGCTCTTCCCTTACTGATTATTCCAAATCTATTTCCAGACGGTGCTAGTGTTAAAAGCGCTTCTGTAAGCCACTTTTAATCTCGTTTCTGGGTTCTTGGGGATGGACAGGGGTCTGATAGTACAGAGGCCCTTTGTTTAATTTTCCCAATTCAACATTCAACTGAGTAGTTAACTATCTTCGATTCAATGATTATCACTATGCAGTACATTTATCACGTGAATTAACAACTACGAATTTGCACAGACTTATTAACGTTAACATAGTGTTACTGTGTTTAATGATTAATTACTGCAACTCAACAAACAGAATACAATACTCAGGATTTTTGCAATTCTGCAACATAGTACTCCAGCACGGTCGCCTAGACAGACAGTCTGGCGATTCCCGCCTCTCGCCGCAGAACACCGTGATTGCCTTTTCATTAATCAATAGAAAGTTACATCTGTTCGCTACACCTTTTCGGTTTGTGCAAATATGAAAAATAAAATTACATATCCAATCCGGCCGACCAAGACAGGCGTAGCAAACTAACAAAATTCAGATGACCAAAGCATGCATGCCAAAGCTTTGCATCTGACATAGCCTGAGAATCATGTACTGCACATGTTGAATCATTCACGGATCTTTCATAGTCTTTGAGATTATACAACCCACGACATAAAATACCAGAAGCAATAATCATGTCACCATTTGGCAGATCATGAATTGTACACCTGTCATCAACAAATTTCACAAACAAGCCAATCTTGGCTAAAGCCAAAACTGATAACAGATTCTTCTTGATCCCTCGCACAAATAAAGCATCTGACAAAGTGAAAGAACTTCCATCCGCAGTAGTCAAAATGATCTTACCAACTCCCATGACAAGATAAGAGGAGTTGTTGGCACATGTGATAGTATTCCCTGTAGGGGCGGCTCGAGTGAAGTGAAGAAAGTGTGCTGCAAAGTAATATGTTTGGTTGCCCCACTATCAAAGTACCAAACATTTGAGTCTACTGTAGACACACAGTGCTCATGAGAGGATGGGTCAAAACTGCAAACAATAGTAAACAATCATTCTTCATTCTGCACTAGATTAGCAGACTCTATTCTCGGTGTGGAGGCCTCTGCAACAACCATTCCAACCTCCTTCTTCTTTGCCTCTTTAGGATCCAGTTTTGGACAGCTCTTAATAACATGAGCATTTGCTTTACAATATTTGCAAAACAATTTCAGCTTTTCTGATTTCTTTTCATCTTTATCTTCCTTCTTTGAATGTGTAGCATTTGCAGATTTCTGCTTACTAGTAGAAGAGCTCCATTTACCTTTTCCCTTCTAACTAGCCAGGAAAGCTTGATCTACAACATGCACAATAGACCTGTTCTACCTAGATTGGTCTTCTTGCAACAACAAAACAAAAACTAACTCTTCAAATGTTAAGGCATTTGGATTGCCTTTCATCATCAAACGAAGAGTAGAAGCAAAACTCTGGTATGAGTTGGGAAGACCATTCAAAATAGTCTCCACAAGTGAACTCTTAGGAAGGATTTCATCTGCAGAAATCAATTGTTCCTTCAAATCCTTGATCTTCGTCAGAAACTTGTCCATATAATAGCCTTCATTCATGTGCTCACTCTCCAACTGTTTATGGAGGTAAGCAACACGAGCCTCATTCCTAGCTTGGTACAATGTGGTAAGTGTATCCCAAGCATCCTTAGCTATTCTGCAAGAGCGAATGTGAGGAACAATGGCATGTTTGACAGACAAAGCTATCAATGCATATGCATGAGCATCTCTGACATCCCAACAAATTTTCTCTATAGTAGGTGCAACAAAAACAACAACATGAATAGGAATCTGCAGAATATCACCATCTTCAACACCATCTACATCAGCTTCAGTACCTATATTTGTAGTGCCTATGTTCGTAGGTGTAACGGGACATTTTTCAACACTATACACAATATTCCATAGTCCTTTTGCGACCAATACATGACACATCATATAAGCCCACAATGGATAATTGCTACCATCCAAGTTATCCTCAACAACCAACATACGAAATACAACACTGCTTTCAGCCATGGCCACTGTCTAAAATACCTCAATGCAGAAAAATGACCGTATTTGAAAAAGTTGAATAGAACTACCCAAATGAGTTCTACTAGACCTATAGTAGGCTTTGAGATGCTTATGTTGGCAAACCAAAACTGGTATATATCTTTGACACAAAAAGACAAAATAGCATGCACAAGCTCTATGATAGTGCATTCGGAGGTCAAAACGAGCTCAGATTGTGATTTCAGCACCACACAACAAAGCTGTTTTGATCTCCTAATCACCTTGAGTATGCGTACCAATTTTTTTGCGATTCTGAGACTATGACCGAAGGAGTCTCGGCGATGCCCTAGATGAAGCGATGACCTGATCTGATACCAATTGTTGGAGTTAGGCGTCTGCGAAAGCACGTGAACAACACAAGGAAGAAGAAGAAGCTTGGAGCACAACACAAAATATTGAATGTATTACCACTAGAATGTACAAAGATACGTAGCCCATTAGGTCAATAGGCATATATACAAGCCGGGGGAAAAAAACCTCCTAAAGAGGGGAAAAAGTGCCAAGATGGTCCTAGAGTGTTCACACACATCACTACCTAAATATATCAACACTCTAGTAGTGGTTGAGGGCATGAGGCCACATGGATCTCATGCAACAGATGCATGGAGAAGGAGAAATCTTATATAATAGTGTGTGTTGGGAGGTAGGACCATCTTATCTCATGAATTACCTCGGAGTGCGTGCAATTGAATAGTAGCTAATTTTAGACCCTTTCCCAACAAAGGGGGTCAAGGGTTCATTGGGAGGACTTATATCATTGGTATCGGAGCCGACACTTGACACACATGAAGGATGCACACAAAGATGATGTACGGCATCATTACATAGAGGAACACAGACGACACAAACACCCACACGAACACCACATGAGAGGACCAATCGAAAGCGCCCCACAGAGAGAGGAGACCTCTCTCTTTCCCTCGCTCACCCTTGGATGGGAGTAGGGCTCTTCTCAAAGCCTATACGAAGGCCTTCTTGTGCTCAAAACACCCGCATGTGGGATTAAAAATGCCACTCGTGCTACTTTGATGAGTGAAGGAAGAAGAAGACCATATCTAAACTTGACGAGTTGGGCAAGTATAAAAGCTTTTTTTTTTTCAAATTTGCTCAAGATTTTGAAGAGTTTCTCCTTTGCTAGACATAAAAAATAACACGTGCCATATCCTATGCTGCATGCACTCTAAGAATCCACCATTTCTACAAGTTTTGGATATAAAAATTCTTGGTTTCCAAAGCCCCAAAGTCACCCTTGTGGCAAGATTTCACTTTCTTGCTTTCACTTGAGCCTATGCCTACACCCCCAACTTCAACGAGGTGTTGTTTCTCGGTCGAGTATCGGATTTTTGGAATTTTGTTTGGGGCTTGAAGCACACCTTCCAAAATTTCTAAGGACATAGACATCAAATTTGGATACTTTTTTGCAGGTCAGAAACTCTCCGCAAAGTCTTTGCAAAAACTAAAAACACCTTGTATAGGCTTGTTTGGACACTGTAAAAGTCCAAATTCTATTTTTTTACTTGGATAGCTTTGTTACTTCAAGTTTAGGTGTTGGACATCCTTCTTTCCTTTGGCAAGGATTGGCGAGAAACCAATTTTTCCCAAATTTGGTATCTTTTGGTGAAACTAAAGACTTTTTGCTGATTTTGTTGCTTCCCAAAGTGCCCAATTGCCAACGAAACATTTTGAATTCATTTTCGGGCCCGATGAGGATCATGAATAGTTGCTAAAAGATTGGATGATGGATTCCAAAGCTTTGGAGAACTATAGGGAAGTGCATTCAATTCTTTTCTTTCACTTTCAATACTTGATTTGCTTCTTTCAGTTTCATGTGCAATTAATATTGCTCAAACCATGAAAATTGTAGAAAAGCAAGCTCAAAATCCATCTTTAGAAGCTCCTTAGGCTTTAGGAAACCCAAACAAAGTAGAAAATCAGGAAAAAACAAAAGAGTTAGAGATGCAAGATGTTGAGGAGGAACTTGATTTATATGGTGAGTTTATCAGCTCAACATCACACTTTAATTGATGTAAGCAATAAGCTAGAATCTATCTTAGCAAGCATGAAATCGACCTTTGAACAACTAAAAACCTAATTTGTCACTCTAGAGACTACTCTTTTTTCTTTCCTTACCAAACAAGAACTTGAACATGAAGTTTCTCATGAAAATTCCATCATGGTTAGACGAGAAGAAGGAACTATTCCCATTATACCTCTTACCATTTCTAAGGATAAGCATCTTAGGGATATGCCTTTACTTAAATACTTAAAAGCCACCTATCTTTATGGGGGATGATAGAGACCGAAACAAGGATGTAGTGTACACTTTTCTCCAAAAGTGGACCGGCTTGCATCAATTAAAAGGAAACCAACCTAAGTATTGAGTGCTTGAAGCGAGTCTTTCGCATGGACCATGCAGATACAAGTAGTGGATGATTCTAAAAGAAGCCAAAGATTTTCCCTTAGATTGGTCTCAGTTTGAAGCTCTTTTTCTAAAAGAGTTTTTATTGAGAATGAGGAAGAGCATAGTTGGGATGAGTGGGATAGACTGATGCAGAGAGGTAGACATTTAGCTATTTATCTCTCCCATCATCAAGAGATTGTGCTTAAATTAAAGGGTCTAGATGGTTTTCGAAAAGTAAAAGGATTTGTTAGAGGTCTTGACAAAGCCATTAAACCTTAAGTGTGATGTAATGCTCCTAATACCTTAGAAGATGCTATCAAGTATGCTTAGTTGTATGAAGACAATGGTTGTGTTGCAATGGACATAGACCAAACACTGAGACCCATGCAAGTGATTAAGTTCAAGAAATAAGTAGTCATTTTTAAAAACAAATTCATAGTAAAAAAACCCAGAGGGCTTAGACTTACCACACATCAGTTTGAGAAGGACAAGAAGGATAACTTATGTTTTAGATGTTTAACCACTCAAAGTGGAATTTCCTAGTATGTAAGGGGGAAGATAGGAAACAAGGACAAGGGACCAATTTGGCATTAGACAAAGGAAAAAAAGTATTCCACCTTGTGCAAACACTTCCTATTTATGGTAGCTATAGCTGGAAAGAAGTGGAAGTTTTGCATGAGAATATAGAACATACATGTTGTTTAACTGAATCTATGTGGTCATAGTAGTTTGGGCCCGATTTAGTTAAACTTCATGGTTATGTATAAGAGACTACAATGCATATCATAATTGATGATTCTACAACTCATAACTTCATTAACTATGCTCTAGTCAAAAAGCTTAAAATTCCCCAATAGCTCAGTGCACATAAATACACGATATCTATGATGCAAGGGAATGATAAAAGAATATGGGATACTATGGTATCCAATTTTGGAATCAAGATGCAAGGCTTTACTGATCACTTGGATTTCCAAATTATTTTCCAAATCATGAATATGGAAAGAATAGACTTAGTATTGGCCAAAGAATGGCTCTGGGGTTTAGGGGATACATGAGAACAATACTATTGAACTTGTTAAAGAAGGAAGTACTTTTTTTATTCGAGGTGAAAGAGATGTAACCAGTACACCTCTTATTTCATGCATGTAATTAGACACTTTATTTGATTCACATGATGTGCAAGACATTTATGCTTTATTTGCTTTAGTTGTTCATCAACCTATTGATGATTATGACATTTCAGATGTATCTATTTTTTATCATAGTATAACTAAGGATAGGACTTTCTATTACTCTTTTTTTGCATGAAAATCTTGTTAAAATTTTTGAGAAAATTACATTTGAATATAAAGTTGTATTTCCTCTTGAATTACCAAAAGGATTACCACCTACTAGGGAGATATTGACCATGCCATTGACTTAGTTATTGACACTAAACCCATTTGTAAGCCTCCTTATAGACTTAGTTTAGCATGGCATCGGGAAGTAGAATGTCAAATACAATATTAATTAGCTAAAGGTTTTGTTAGGCCTAGTAATTCTCAGTGGGCATCTCCAATGCTCCTAATGAAGGAAAAACATGGCTCTATGTGACTTTGTATTGAGTATAGAGCTTTGAATATGGTAACTATTAAGAATAGATTTCCAATGCCTATATTGGATGATCTATTTGACTAGTTACATGAAGCTAAGTATTTTACTAAGCTTGATTTGAGATCTAGGTATCATCATATTAGAATAAAATCAATAGATGTACCTAAGACTACTTTAGGACTAGGTATGGACATTAAGAGTTACTTAGTGATGCCATTTGATCTCACTTATGCTCCAGCTACGTTCATGATATTCATGAACATTGTTTTGAGGCCTTACCTAGGAAAGTTTGTAGTTAACTTTTTGGATGATATACTCATCTACAATTAGTCAGACGAGGAACATTTGGAACACCTACAACTGGTTTTCCAAATGTTAAGAGAAAATTTTATCTTTGGTAAAGAAACAGTGTGATTTTTTTTAACAAGAGGTTAGATATCTTGGCCACATCATCTCCAAACATGGAATTAAGATGGATCTTGAAAGGTGTGCACTATTATGGCCACATTCTAGAAACCTGGGAGAGCTATAGATCATCCTAGGTTTATTCGGATTCTATCGATGATTCATCAAGAATTATGCCAAGATTGTTGTACCAATGTCAAAAGAACTTAAAGGGAAAGGGAACATCTTTCATTCGGGAGATAGAAAAAGATGAAGTATGGAAAGATTAAAGGTAATAATAGCTACAACTCCAATATTACAAATAGTAGATCCCAATCAACGCTTTGTGGTTGAGACTGATGTGAGTGATTTTGCTATAAGAGTGGTTCTAATTCAAGATGGTGAATCCATAGCTTTTGAGAGTAAAAAGTTAAAACATGCTTAGAAGAATTACTCCATTTATGAGAAGGAGTTGCATGCAATTGTCCATGCTTTAAAGAAGTGGCATCATTATTTGTATGGTGCCAAGGTTACGGTAGTGTTTGATCAAAAGAGTATTAAATGGCTCTCTAATAGACTAGGCCTTAAATGTCATAAAGATCGATGGTCAGAGACCCTTCACGAGTTTGATTACGAGCTTAGGTATAGGAAGGGAAAATTTAATATAGTGCCTGATTCTCTTAGCTTCATGCCTATGCTCAATGGAATGAGTTTTACTCAGATCACTAGTGCTCTACTTGAGTCCATTAAAGGAAAGTGTAGGATCGATCCTTCATATTGAGAGATTTGGGAAGCCATAAAGAAAGGGGATCATGAAACATGTGTTTCCAATGAGGATGAAATATCGATGGGTACTCATGAAGGATTCAAGTGGAAGAATTACAGTATCCATGTTGGATATCTATTATATAAAGGAAAGGTATGTGTCCCTAAAGATTTTGAGATGAAACGACATATTTTGCATGAGTATCATGACACACCAAGTGCGAGACACCCAAGAATTAACAAGACTTATGATATTGTTAAGAGGTAGTTTTACTGGCATGGAGTTCACAAGGACATCCAAGAGTATGTGCTTAAGGGCACTAAATGCCAGGTCAATAAAGCTGAAAGGTTAAAAATCAGAGGATTACTCCACCTGTTGGATATTCCCAATAGGAAATGGGAGAGTATATCTATGGATTTCATAGTAGGATTACCTAAGACACAGAGAGGGCATGAATCGGTCTAGGTAATTGTAGATAGGTTAACCAGAATGGCTAGGTTTATTCCAACATGTAGTACAATGAAGACACCCAAGTTGGCTAGATTGTTTGTAGAGAACCTGTACCGATTATATGGTCTTCCTTTAGACATTGTTTTTGATCGAGATAGGAAATTTACAAGGCATTTTTGGAGAGCAGTCTTCAAAAGGTTGGATACTAAACTTAGTAAGAGTACAACCAAGCATCCCCAGCTAGATGGGCAAAAATAATGGGCTAACCAAATCTTACAGGATATGCTTCAGGCATACATAAATGAAAGGAAAACTAATTGGGAATAGTACTTACCTATAGTAGAGTTTGCACATAATAGTGTCAAGCACTCTTCCACTAGGCATAGTCCATTTATGCTTATGTATGGGTTTCAACCAAGAGCTCCTTAGATAGTTGGCTTATAGAATGAGAGAGTTGAAGCCACAAAGGATTTCTTGGAAGAAATGAATGATATGCTTAGACTTGCTAAAGACAATATTAGGAAAGATCAAGATAGAGATAGAGCCTATGTTGACCCTCAAAGAAGAGAAATCAACTTTGAGGTAGGAGACCAAGCCTATCTTAGAGTTCCTTCTAGGTATGAAACCATGAAGATATGACCTTATCTTAAGTTATCTCCTAGGTATTGTGGACCACTCCCAATACTTAAGAGAATAGGTCAGATGGCTTACTAGCTCCAACTTCTAGAAAGGAGTTAGATTCATCCTGTATTTCATGTTAGTAGGTTAAAGAAGAAATTAGGTGAATCTGACAACCTCATTCCAAATAATGAGGTAATAGAACCTATTTCTCTTCAATTTGTTCCACATGAAACGGAGAGCATACTACATACTAGAGAAACATGGACGATGAGTCAATTATATGAAGAGCACCTAGTTAAGTGGAAAGATGGTTTAGAAAATAGTGCTACTTGGGAGCCAGTTAATACCCTTCAAAGATGTTTCCCCACCTTTATGAAGACTTCCAAGAGTCTTCCTAAGGGGAAAGATATGGGGAAACATTATGGAGAGATAACCATGTACACTAGGTATGTGGGGTTCGATGGGAACATCACATATATTCTTTCTCTTTCTCACCTATGCCTTCCATGACTAGGTTTGAGGACAAACCTGAACTTAAGGGGAAGGAAATGTTATGATAAATAGGTGTGAACCACCTCTAGTAGTGGTTGAGGGCATGACGCCACATGGCTCTCATGCAAAATGTGCATGGAGAAGGAGAAACCTTATATTAGTGATGTGTGGTTGGGAGGTAGGACCATCTTCTCACATGAATTACCTCAGAGTGCGTGTAGCTGATAGTAGCTAATTTTAGACCCTTTCCCAAAAAAGGGGTGAAGGGCTCATTGGGAGGACCTTCTATCAAGACTTGACAATCTCCTCGTTGTTGGAGTTTGAGGTGTGTGGAAGCATGACAACAACACAAGGAAGAAGAAGAAGAACTTTGGAGCAAAACACGCAATACTAAATGCATTACCACTACAATGTACAAAGATAAGTGACCTGTTAGGGTTATAGCCATATAGACAAACCGGGGGGAAAAAACTCCTAAAAAGGGAAAAAAGTTCCCGAGCAGTCCTAGTGTGTCCACACACATCACCACCTAAATATATCAACAAATCCCCCATGGGAGTGATGCGGTGAACAAGGAGCTAGCACTCATGTATAAGGAAGTGCCAAGCTACGTGGAATCAATCCACAAAATGAAGTAAGCCCAAAGCTTTGCAAAAAGCTTCAAGCTTCTCCCTAGGGAGAGCTGTTGTGAAAAGGTCTACAATGTCCTAGTGTGGGAACATATGCCAAATTGATCTCTCCAATAGAGAACCTCTCCCTGGCATAATGATAGTGCACCTCAGTGTGCTTAGTGCGAGCATGGAACACAAGGTTCCTCGCAACTACCAATGCACTTTGACTGTTGGTGAAGATGGTGGTGGCAGAAGACTCATCAACACCCAAATCAGCCATAAAGCATATGAGCCACACACACTCAACATTCATTGTGAAAGTTCCCCTATACTTAGCCTCACAACTAGAAGTGGCCACAGTAGGCTGCTTCTTGCTCAACCAAGATATACATGAGCTACCAAGCATGAAACAAAAACCATTGGTGGACACACGTGTCATAGAAACCAACCCAATTAGAGTCAGAAAAAGCATGTAAATCTTGTGGTAGTGATCCCCCCTTGGGATAAAACAATCCAAGTATTCTGGTACCACTCAAGTAGTGAAAGAGGCACTTAATCGCCTACCAATGCTTGACTCCTGGGCAATGCATAAACTTGCTCATTTTTGAGACAACAAACTGAATATCTGACCGAGTAATGCATAAGTAAATCAAGCATCCAACAGCTTGCTGATAGAGAACAACATCAAGTGCATCTCAAGAATCATGAAGAGTCAATTGTAAACCTTTCGCCATAGGAGTGGCACTAGGTTTGGAGTCTTCAAGACCAAAATGCTGCAATAATGTGTCAATATATTTTGTCCGACACAAAGCTATTCCGCCATCAACTTGCATAAACTGAATGCCCAAATAATGATGCAAATGCCCCAAATCTAACATCTCAAATGAGGCATGCAGATTAGCCTTAAAATCAACAATATGCTTCTCATGAGGACCAGTGAGTAGCATGTGATCAACATACACAACAATGATCAGAAGCACACCATTTGCATGCTTAACATATAAGGTGCTCTGAGTTGGATTGTTCTCAAAACCATGTGCAATGAGGTAGGCATGTATCTTTTCATACCAAGCATGTGGTGCTTGCTTCAAACCATATAATGCCTTTTTCAACCTGCATACTTGGTTTTCATGCCCTTTCTGCATAAATCCATGGGTCTAAAATGTTGATATATTTAGGTAGTGATGTGTGTGAACACATTAAGACCGCCGGGGCACTTTTTTCCCTCTTTAAGAGGTTTTTTCCCCCCGGCTTGTATATACACCTATTGCCCTAATGGGCTACTTATCTTTGTACATTCTCTAGGAATACATTCAATATTGTGTGTTGTGCTCCAAGCTTCTTCTCCTTCCTTATGTTGTTCGCATGCTTCCACAGACGTCTATCTCCAACAATTGGTATCAGAGCAGGTCATCGCTTCATCTAGGGCATTGTCGACACTCCTCCGTTTGCAGTCTCATAATCACACAAATTTTGGTGAGCATACTCAACGTGTCTTCGAGATCAAAACAGCTTCGCTATGTGGTGTCAAAATCGCGATTTGGGCTCGTTTTGGCCTTCGAACGCACTATCATAGTGCTTGTGCAGGCTATTTCGTCTTTTTGTGCCAAAGGTATATACTTGTTTCGGTTCGCGAGTATAAGCATCTCAAAGTCTGCTACAGGTTTAGCAGAACGTGTCTGGCAGTTCCATTCAATTTTTTGAGATACAATCAATTTTCTACATCAAGGTATTTTAGTCACCGAGCATGGCTGAAAGCAGTGATGTATTTCGTATGTTGGCTGTTGAGGATAAGTTGGATGGTACCAACTACCCGCTGTGGGCTTATATGATGCGACATGTATTGGTTGCAAAAGGACTGTGGAACATTGTGCAAGGTATTGGAAAACGTCCTATCACACCTGCAACTGTTACAACTACAGGTACTAAAGCTGATGCAGAAGGTGTCGAAGATGATGATATTCTACATATTCCTATTTGTGTTGCGGTTTCTACTGCACCTACTGCAGAGCGGATTTGTTGGGATGGCAGATATGCCCAAGCACATGCATTAATAGCTTTGTTTGTCAAACGTGCCATTATTCCTCATATTCGCTCTTGCAGAACAACTAAGGATGCTTGGAATACACTTACCACATTGTACCAAGCTAGGAATGAGGCTTGATTCTATGGACAATTTCCTAACAAAGATCAAAGACTTGAAGGAACATTTGATTTCTACTGATGAGGTTATACTAGATAGCTCACTTGTGCAGACCGTATTAAATGGTCTTCTTGATTCATATCAGAGTTTTGCTTCTACTCTTCGGTTGATGATAAAAGGCAATCCAAATGCCATGTCATTTGAGGAGTTAGTCTCTGTTATGTTGCAGGAAGATCAATCCAGGCAGAACACATCCATTATGCATGTTGCAGATCAAGCTTTCCTGGCTAGTCAGAAGGGCAAAGGAAAATGGAGCTCTTCTACTAGTAAGCAAAAATCTGCAAATGCTGCACATTCGAAGAACCAAGACAAAGCTGAGAAAAAATCTAAAAAGCAAAAATTGTTTTGTAAGTACTGTAAAGGGAATGATCATATCATAAAGAGCTATCCAAAACTAGTTGCAAAAGAGGCAAAGAAGAAAGAGGCTGGAATGGTTGTTGCAGAAGCCTCTACACAAAAAACGGAGTCTGCTAATCTTGTGCAGGAAGAAGAATGGGTGTTTACTACTATATGCAGTTTTGACCCATCTTCTCATGAGCAGTGCATGTCTGCAGTAGAAATCAAGACAAACATAGAAAGTAGATTCTCCAACTGACTATTATATCAAAAAATCTGAATTTTTTGAAGTTTTCTGAAAAATACTGAATATGAGGTAATTTTTCCAAACACAAAACCTCAACCCAATTCTTCAACATCTGCTACCAAAAAACTCTTTTACCTCAAGAGTTAGATAAAGAAGAAATATACTTCTCTGCAACTTGTCATATACCAAGTAGCTCTGAATTGACACTCCAAGAATTCTTTGAGGGAACATATAGCTGCCTGCTCAAAATCTTCAACTTATATATAAATCATACATATGAGTCAAAATGTACAAGTTGTCTTCAAAATCAACCGCTTTTCTTTCTCTCAATGCAATTCTTTGTCAAATCTACTAAATCATGACCAAGTATAATGCAAAACAAGAAACTGCTTCTTCTTTAAACTATCTTTTTCACAAGATGTTCTCGTAGACTTGTCGTTGGATGTAGAGGATAAAATAGGAAAAGTATATGGAAAATATGAGAGAAAAGGAATTCTTACTTTCCCTTTGGAAATGTTGGACTTTCTTCTTCTGCATCTTTCTTCCACTTGATGATGGTGTCAACATCTTCAAACTTCTCTTCCATGCCTTTTGTTTTCTTCTTCTTGAAGTAACAAGCACTCTTGACTTCTTCAAATGAACTTTTTCTCTTCCTCTAGTGCTAAGAGTAAGAGACAAAACAAACATGGTATACAAATAAAAGTGAACATAGAATCATGTTTTGCCATCTCCTCATATCAAAACTCTGCTTCAAATGTGATTGATATGACTGAATTTACCAACCTTTTGGTTGAATGCTGGATTACCTTTCTAGTGTACCTAGATCAAATTTTGTACCTAGATAAAAAACCTTCTAACCAACTTACAAGATTGGCTAAAAACAAAACTGATGCTTTCCATATTTATCTTCTTAGATGAGCTTTCTTGCCATGAAAGAGATCTATCAAAACTGTCAAGAACAACCTCTAGATACCTGTTTTGAAGTAGCTAATGCTTTTACTTTCAAAAGATGAAAGTGTATAAAAGCAATCCTTGAATCCTTCATAACTTTTCTTCTAAGATATGACCTGCAAATGATAATCCGATAGTAGAAACTGATACATGTGATTTGATGTTGATTTGATTCCTTCATCTTCTCAAAACCATTGTTCTTCCTTGAATTTGAAGTATCCTTCTCTTCATCAAGTCTGGGTCTTCAAACAATACTTTTTGTAAAGTATTTTCATACTCTTCCAAAAGTATTCGGCTGCTAACAGATCATCAACTTCATACTCTACACTGATGAATACACATGTGACTGAATTGTCTAATTCTCAAATCTCTACTCATCTAGATTAAGTATGTATGTCAAATGTCAAATGTTAGAAGATGCTCTTAAATCATATGTTGTAAACCTGGAAGTCTGGAAACCTGTGAACCTGGATGAGCTCTGATACCAAAACCCTAAAGCTCTGATACCAAATGTTGGAAATTTAGTAGGCCCATTACTAATACCACAGGTCCAAGGTTCCATAGGTTCAGGATCTACAACATAAATTTCAGCAATCTTTCAATACTGACAAAACATGAACATACCACATTTAAGCATACACTTTATGCTCAACCATGTGGCTCAATGGCTCTCTCTTATCTCTCATATGCCGTGACTAAAAATCACCTCTATTTATACACATAGAGAAGATTTGAAATTTGAATTTCCCACACCTAAAAGTGTTCCTACACTTTAGGTGTTGATTGATTTGATTCCAACCACTAAATAGTCATGGTTCTTGGCTCCTAATATCATAAGATTCGTTCAAATCATTTCCATTTACTTTTATCCAATGAGGTAAAGTCCATGACTTTTACAAGAGGTATTCACCTGCACTTCATAAGTGATCTAAATGAATATATGAGAAGTCCTTATCATTTGGTCAAGCATCTAGGCTTTCATGTACTAGGTCAGCAACCGCCACCACTTGTCAATGTGATTTCTATGAAATATGCTACAACAGAGAACTTAAACAAATTTGGTCAAGCATCTAGGCTTTCATGTACTAGGTCAGCAACCGCCACCACTTGTCAATGTGATTTCTATGAAATATGCTACAACAGAGAACTTAAACAAAGCCATAGTGCCAACTTCCCCAATGATTTCCTAATGCTCAAAGCTTTGACTCAACCCATGTGGATAGCCCACCGACCTACTATATGGAATCACATGAGCATAATGAGATCTATCCATACAAAGCACCCTTAGAACCTAACTCGAAGCCTCAATGCTCGGACTTAATCTATACAAATCCGAACCCTAGGTCCTGCCTAAGACGAATGAGATCTCAACCTCCTACAGGACCATGCTACAGATATCAGGGAGATCATTTCATATGTGATTGTCCACTTCCTCCACCAGGGCAACCCCAACCCATAGTAATTCAAGGATTTTGTCCTGAATGTGGGAAGGAACATCTCTTAAGAGATTGACCTAAGGATCGAGCCAATGCACAAAAGATAATACCAATCAATGTTATTATCTTGAGAGTGTAACCCAATGGAAGCATGATGAATATCGCTCATGTACATGTAGTAACCAGAGCACATGCTCTACAAAGAAACCTAGGCGTAGATCAGGAGAAGAAACCAGAGACTAGCAAATCAAAAAGCACATATAGAAAGAGAATGAGATCTTGGAAGGATATTCTAGAGAGAATGAAGAGAAAATGGGCTAGAAAACTTAGTGAACTAGAAGAGAGTCTCAAAGAAAAAAAAAACAATTGAGATAGCTTCTCAAAAGCACTCTTGAACACCACCAACATCCATCCCACCACCACCCAGAGTAGGATCAATCTTAGTTCCTACTCTTGAAGACTTGGAAATGATGTTCAAGGCTTATCGAGCTCGAATTTAGGAAGGGTCAAATGTGGCTGAGTTAGATAAATGTTATCCCTAAGCAGATCTAGAGATTGAGAGGAACAAGCTTTGTGCAAAAATGGTAGAACTAGCTCAGACTATGTTTTATGCAAGCCATCTTTTCAATAAGATGAACTTAGTGAAGCCACAACTACATTTCAAAGGACTTTTTGAGAGGTTAGAGCGATTGCTAGCTAAACCTAGGACTTTGCCTACACCAAAGGCTCAAACTAGTGGAAGTAAAAGGATAATTTTACCAACTCAAGAAGCTTATGTTCCTAATTCTACAAATGATGGAATTCCTTATTGTATAAATCATTACTCCCACGAGTTCTTGAGAGAGATACAAGAGGATAAATGGCCCAAGGAGAGCAAAAATCTTCCTCCTATTCAAGAAGATGATCTTCATGATCAATTCCCTCAAGACATTCCCTTTATCTACACGGAGCAAGAAGATGTGAAATCAAGCAAAAGATTAGAATTTGAATCCAATTCCTTATAGGAATTGCTTCACTTTATAGGCCCTAGGGAATCTAATTCTATTCATATGAGAGCTCCCACATTCATTGTTAGAAATCATGAACCAGTTCTACCTAGGAACACGAAAGCAGTGAAGAACACTAAAGTGCAATGACATCTCACTTTAGAGGAACTACTTAATATTAAACCTGAGTTGTGGAAACATGTAGCTAACCAAGTGCCACAAGTATCTAAGTCCCAATATCAGGTAGGATCACATAAGATGGTGCCAGAGATACCCTTGGATAAGATAGGAGATATGAGCAAAGGAGAAGAAGGAAACACATATCTACCTATCACTTATCATGGTTATACGACAAAAGATATATGAGATTTGGGAGTAGGAGTAGCTACTTCCACCACTTCCCTATGGAAACGATGGGGCAAGCAAGATCTTAGACCAACTAGGATGAAATTTCAAATGGAAATGGGCATATAGAGAAACCCCTAGGATTGGTAGAAGGGATAACTCCCACTACTTGTGGTGTAGAGTTTGAACACACTTTTGCCATATGTGATTTTGGAAAGAATTGTGTCTATGAGATCATTTTAGGTGGGCCATTCATGAGGTATTTGTAGATAGTGCAAGAATGGGGAACCAATTCCTTTTACCTACAACATTTAGGAGTAACCCCTAAAGTTAATCTCAAAGACTATTCTCACATAGATGTACCATCCTTGCAATGGAACCCAATCTTCCATAGGATCACACTCTTCATGGATGCCTGAAGATACTCACTTATGTCCCGAGGAAGGAGATAAGGAAGAGAGCTCACACACACACTCTCACTCTCAAGGAGAAGCACAGACACAAATTGAGATAGGGAAGAAGATCTTCTTCTTCTTCTATTACATAAAAGGAATGTACAAGAATGACCTAAAAACAAGAATACAACTAGTGCAATATATAAAGACCAGTACATAAGGAAAAACCTAATGTCCGTGAATGAGTGAGCTGGCAAGAAACAAATGTGCCATCACTCTCGATAGATAAATCTAATAAAGCTCAATGAAGTATCCATGACATATACCGGCATGACCACTATACATGTCAGAGAAACGAAAAACTGGTACGTGTCATCCTGGATCATCACATGTTGAGCTTGATATCTCAACACTCCCCCTCAAGCTCAACGCCATATCCTATAATCCAAGCATCTTCCGAAACTTCTTCAACTTCTCAGCTCCAAGTGCTTTGGTGAAAATATCAGCAACCTGCTCATCTGTTCTCACATAAACAAGATCAATATCACCTGCTAATACCTTCTCTCTGATGAAGTGATAATGTACCTCGATATGCTTTGTTCTAGCATGGAAAATAGGGTTCCATACTAACTGTATGCTGCTAAGATTATCACAATAGATAGTGATAGGCTTTTGTACTTCCACACCTAAATCTGTAAGTAACATCTCCAGCCATGATGCCTCACATGTTGCCATTGTAGCACCTCTATACTCAGCCTCTGTACTCGACAAAGCAACAGTGGATTGCTTCTTACTGCTCCATGTAATAGCTGCACCTCCAAGTGAGAAAAGAAAGCCACTAGTAGATCTTCTATCTGGAGTACTACTAGCCCAATCTGCATCGGTGTATCCATGAACGTGCAAATCTACACCAGCTTCATAAAACAATGCATAATCCAAAGTAGCACTCACATAACGTAGAGTGCACCTCAGTGCATCCAAATGTGGCTTCTTGGGAACCTGCATAAACTGACTTTCAAGTCCAACAGTGTAGCTTAAATCAGGCCTTGTAATTGTAAGATATATAAGACTTCCCATAATTTTCTTGTATATAGTAGCATTTTCCAATGCTTCACCTGATGTAGTATCCAATTTCAAATTCTGATCTAAAGGCATAGAAATTGGCTTACAATCAGCCATACCATACTTTTGCAGCATATTCAAGGCATATTGCCTTTGGGACATCCATATACCTGTTTCTGTATGTATAAACTCAATGCCCAAGAAATATCGCAGCACACCAAGATCTTTCATGTCGAATTCCTGCATAAGAAGTTTCTTTACATATTTGATGCTTTCTTCATTATCACCACCTACAATCAGATCATCAACATAAATAGCCACAATAGTCATGCCATCATCAGCCTTCCTTGCATATAGTGAGTGATCTGCATCACACATAGAAAACCCAATGCTGGTTAAGTAATCAGCAATCCTTGCATGCCATGCACGCGGAGCCTGCTTCAGCCCATACAAAGCCTTTTGCAACATGCAAACATATTCTTGATGCTTTGAATCTTCATATCCTTGTGGCTGGTCCATATATACTTCTTCCTGTAACTCACCATGTAGGAAAGCATTCTTCACATCCATCTGATGCAAAGTCCATCCTTTTGCTGTAGCTAATGCAACAAGTGTCCTAACAGTAGACATTTTAGCTACAGGGCTGAATGTTTCCTCATAATCAATGCCATATGTCTGTGCATATCCTTTAGCTACCAATCGTGCTTTATACCTGCTTATGCTACCATCAGCATTATGCTTTACCTTGTAAACCCATTTACAGCCTATGGGTTTCTTTCCTTGCGGCAATGGAACCAGCTTCCATGTATCATTTCCATAAAGTGCAGCCATCTCCTCATCCATAGCTTTTTCCCAATCTGCATTACCAATTGCATCTTCAAAACAAGAAGGTTCAGCATCTTGTATTACCTTTGTCATGTAGGCACAATGGCGAGCCATGTAACTATCATATGTCAATCGTTGCATTGAATTACACATCCTCCCAGATCTTCTTGGTCCTGGGTCACTTCTTCTTGTATCATCTGCATGTGCCCTTCTTACTCCTGGAGTCTTTACAGAGGGCAATCCAAGTTCCTCATCAAGACTCTTTTCTGAACCGCTTGAATCTCCATCAACTTCTTCAAAACTTGCACATGTTTTATGACCAGCAGAAAGCTTTTCTTTACCTTTCTTGGATGTATTTGATGAATTTGCTGGACTAAAATTCCCACGTAATCTTCCACTCCTGGATTTGAGTTGGAACTATTGCTTGGTGATGCATCCGGTCCACTCAAAACCTGAGATTCTGCACTTGACTTTTCAACATTTTCTTTGTCATTTGGTTCAAGACTCAGTCCTTCTTTGGCATGTGCATAGAAGCTTGACATTTCATCAAATACCACATCTCTGCTCACCTTTACCTATTGTGTGAGTGGGTTATAACATTTATATCCCTTTTGCTCAAGGGAGTATCCAATGAAGACACACTTTTCTGCTTTTTGATTGAGCTTCGTCCTCAATTTATCCGGGACATGTACATATGCAATACAGCCAAAAACTTTTAGATGTGATAAGTTTGGCTTTTTACCTGTAAACTTCTCTTCAGGTGTAACTTGATGTACATCAGCAGTCGAAGTTCTATATGTCTGTTTTTGCGTTCAGCAACACCATTCTGTTGTGGTGTGTACCTGCATGAAAACTGACGTCGAATTCCATGATTTTTTAGAAAACTGCTGAACTCATTTGACATGAATTCACCTCCTCCATCAGATCTTAATGTCTGAATGTACTTCCCTGTCTGCTTTTGCACCATAACTTTCAAATTCTAGAAGTGAGTAAACACCTCGCTCTTCTCTTTCATGAAATATACCCATACTTTGCATGTATGGTCATCAATGAAAGTAACATAAAACCTGCAACCACCCATAGATGTGGTCTTTGCTGGACCCCAAACATCTGTATGTACTACTTCTAGTACATTCTCACTAACATGCTTGTCATGTGGAAATGATGCTCTTGACTGTTTACCAAATTGACATGCTGCACATACCTTTTGCATTTCAGCAACTTTGAAATTTGGTAGTCCATGGACAATCTCCTTTGACTGCATCAATTTCAACCTTTGCAAGTTTGCATTTCCTAGCGATCCTTCATGGGCTTGTTGCAACCAACTACCATGTTCATCATCCTCGACACAACAAGCTAGTAGACCCTCTGTATCTTGTTTGTACATGCTTCCTGCCAATATTTGATAGTTTTGTGATCGTACAATTTCATCCTTGTTCGTCTTCACATTCTTATTTACAGGTCCAAAGGTTAGGATTGGTACCAACTTATTTGCCCATTTAGGAACAACTTCTAGATTGAACAGATAAGCATCGGGAAATTCATTAGACACTCCTTGTGGTGGCTCCCTTGAAGTGATGCGAGAAAGGTGATCTGCTATAAGGTGGGTCTTACCTTTCCTAACAACCACTTCAAAGTCATATTCTATTAGTAAGAGGAACCATCTTACTAGGCATCCGGTATTGCAAGGTTTATTGACCAAATATAATAAGGCTTGATGATTAGTTAAAAACTTAAACTTGTTGGCCAATAGATAATGTATAAACTTCTTTACGGCATATACCATGCCTAAGTCTTCTCTTTCGGTTGTATTGTAGTTTCGTTCAACAGCGTTCAATTGCCTACTAGCATATGTTATAGGCAGATCTAGGTTTCCTTCACTTGTTGGTTGTGCTAGCACACATCCTATTGCGTGATTGGATGCATCTACATGGACATGGAATGGTTTAGTCCAATCAGGAGTGGTCAGTATTGGGATTGTGCACAAGCATCTCTTTAGCTCATTGAAGGACTTCTCACATTCGTCGTTCCACTCAAAATTTTTCAACAAGGCATAAAGAGGCTTAGCTATAATTGCATACATGTGAATAAACCTATGGTAATATCCACAATGGCCCATAAAGGCTTATACCTCTTTAACATTCCTTGTTCTTGCTAACTCTGCTATGGCTCTTACTTTTTCCTCATCTGCACATATCCCATTCTTAGAAACAATATGACCTAAGATTTTACCTTGACGTACCATGAACACACACTTTTCTAGGTTCAAAAAAACTCGATATTCTCTACACTTGTTGAAGATCTGTATGAGCTCAGGGATATGACATCTCCTTTCTTGGGAATAAGCACATAAATCATCCACATAGACATGACACATGAGCCTTTGAAAGGTGCATTGGTGAGCCCAAATGGCATCACACGAAATGCAAAGACTCCCCACTCTGTGGCAAAAGCTGTTTATGTTGATCTTCTGGGGCAATGGCTACTTGGTTGTAACCTAAAAATCCATCAAGGAAGCTATACACTTCCTTGCCTGCAACACGCTCTAATAAATGTTAAGTGATTGGAAGCGGGTAACTATCTCTTATCGCGGCAGCATTAACTTTTTTAAGGTTAATACATACACGCAACTTTCCATTCTTCTTGGACATCACTACAATGGGGGACACCCATTCAGTATGCTCAATCTCATAGATAAATCTGGCTTCAATCAATGTGTCCATTTCTTCTTTTATTTTAGCTCCATAGGTGTCATTATATGTGTAGGTTTTTTGTTTGGTGGGTTTGGCATCTTCTATCATGGGGATCGTATGGGAACAAATCTTCAGATCAACTCCCTTCAAGTCTCTATAGTGCCATGCAAACACTGTTGAGATATCAAGCTCAACATGTGATGATCCAGGATGACACGTACCACTTTTTCATTTCTCTGACATGTATAGTGGTCATGCCCGTATATGTCAGGGATACTTCATTGAGCTTTATTAGATTTATCTACCAAGAGTGATGGCACATTTGTTTCTTGCCAGCTCACTCATTCGCGGACATTAGGTTTTTCCTTATGTACTGGTCTTTATATATTGCACTTGTTGTATTCTTGTTTTTTAGGTCATTCTTGTACATTCCTTTATGGAATAGAAGAAGAAGAAGAAGATCATTCTTCCTTGCCTCAATCTGTGTGTGTGCTTCTCCTTGAGAGTGAGAGTGTGTGTGTGAGCTCTCTTCCTTATCTCCTTCCTCGTGACATGGTATCAGAGCCAGCGTGGCTGTAGAGAGCTCGTGGAGAAGGCGACGGTGAAGACTACGCGGCAAGGCGTGGAGAAAATGTGATTTCACAAACGGCCTTCGTTTCCTACGAAAATCGTCGTGAAGGTAGAAGATCTCAAAATATTTTCGAAAGTTATCCCTTTAGGGTCACTAGTTTTTGTCAGATCGAAGTTTCGGAGCCATCTCGACCTCTGTTTCGAGGCCACAAGGTGGGGCCCACAGAAAAACCAGGTCAGTTTCAGAAATTGTAACTTGCGTTGTGTTCGACGACACTCATATATTCCAGATCCAGAATTTCAAGCGATTCCGTGTACTGTTGATACACGAAAACTGTGTTTTTCTAAGATCGAACTGTCACGTCATAGTGCGATAGTGTTCAAGTAGAAGTGCTGCTTGTAGTGTTGCGGTGTTGTGAATTATTGCAAAAATGGCAAACGCAGATGGAATGAGTCAGCTTATAAGCGATAAGCTGGACAAGAACAACTTCCATGCTTGGAGATTCAGAATGACGAATTTCCTGATGGGAAAAGGCTACTGGAAGTACATCGAAGGAGAGAATGAAAATGCTCCGCAGTTACCAGAAAGGAATCGGACTGCAGAACAGTTAAGAGCATATGAGGAATGGAATCAAGGAGCACGAAAGGTAATGTATTGGCTATCTGTTAGCATACAGGATAGCATGATTGGACACATACAGGATGCCAAGACTCCAAAAGAGGCTTGGAACAGTTTGGTCACTTTGTACGAGACCAATACAAAGGCACGGAAATTGCAACTCAAGAACGAGCTGCATACATTGGAGAAAAAAAGCATGTCGGTAAGTGACTACACTCTAAAAATCAAAAGCATATGTGAGTCACTTGCATCTATTGGCATGAATGTAGATGATGATGATAAGGTGGAAGTGTGCCTTCGTGGTTTAGGAGCTGCATATAAGCAGTTCAGAACTTCTATACAGACTAGGGAAAATATTCTGAATTTTGCTGATTTGGTATCTATGTTGATTAATGAAGAAAAGAATCTTGGTGAGGATTCAAACTCCCAAGGAAAGCCCAGTTCTAAGCAGGTATTCTACTCTGGCAGAGGAAGAGGCAGAGGTAGAGGTTTTGGAAGTGGAAGAGGAAACAATAACCAAGACCAAGGTCAACAACAGAATCATGCAGGAGGAAGAGGACAGTTTCGAGGTAGGGGGAGCCAAAGAGGTCGCAGAAATTTCGAAAGAAATGATTCAGGTAATGATAGTAAAGGATGCTGGAATTGTGGTAAACCTGGACACTTTGAACGTGATTGCAGGTTGAAGAATCAAAATAACAGAAGGCAGCAAAACAACTATGCATCCACAAGTGTAGATGATTCTGAAAAGCTGTTTATGGTTCAACATCACATGATGAATACAATGTCTGCTGGTGTTTCAAAATCGAATGATAATGTTTGGTATGTTGATTCAGGTGCTTCAAATCACATGACCAGTCATGCAGAATGGTTTAGTAGTTTGCAGAAAATGCCAGTTCCTGGATATGTTGAAACATGTGATGATACATCGCATCCTATTGAGCATACAGGAAACATAGCATTGTCTATGGAGGACGGAAAGGTAAAACATCTTGCTGATGTGCTGCATGTTCCAAATATAACAAAGAATCTGGTTTCTGTTGGACAAATGGTTGACCAGGGATTACAAGTCAGGTTCAATGCTGATGGATTATATGTAGAAGAGTACAAGCAGGATGGACGATTGGTTGCCAAAGGAAACAAAGTGGGTAGGATGTTCACCTTAAATGTGAAGATTCCTGAAATGAATGCAGCCATGTTTGCAAAAGGTGCAGGAGTTATTGCAGATATAGAGATATGGCACAAACGGATTGGACATGCAAACTTGCAAAGGCTGAAACTGATGCAGTCAAAGGAGATTGTCCATGGACCACCAAATTTCAAAGTTGCAGAAATGCAAAAGGTATGTGCAGCATGTCAATTTGGTAAACAGTCAAGAGCATCATTTCCACATGACAAGCATGTTAGTGAGAATGTACTAGAAGTAGTACATACAGATGTTTGGGGTCCAGCAAAGACCACATCTATGGGCGGTTGCAGGTTTTATGTTACCTTCATTGATGACCATACACGCAAAGTATGGGTATATTTCATGAAAGAGAAGAGCGAGGTGTTCACTCACTTCCAGAATTTTAAAGATATGGTGGAAAAGCAGACAGGGAAGTACATTCAAACATTAAGATCTGATAGAGGAGGTGAATACATGTCAAATGAGTTCAACAGTTTTCTAAAAAATCATGGAATTCGGCATCAGTTTTCATGCAGGTACACACCACAACAGAATGGTGTTGCTGAACGCAAAAATAGACATATTGCAGAAATAGCAAGAGCCTTGATGGCTGAGAAGAATATGCCTCATTGTTATTGGGCAGAAGCTGTGCATACTGCTGTATACATCATGAACAGAACTTTGACTGCTGCTGTACATCAAGTTACACCTGAAGAGAAGTTTACAGGTAAAAAGCCAAACTTATCACATCTGAAAGTTTTTGGCTTTATTGCATATGTACATGTCCCAGATGAATTGAGGACGAAGCTTGATCCAAAAGCAGAAAAGTGTGTCTTCATTGGATACTCCCTTGAGCAAAAGGGCTATAAATGTTATAACCTACTCACATGACAGGTAAAGGTGAGCAGAGATGTGGTATTTGACGAAATGTCAAGCTTCTATGCAGATGCCAAAGAAGGACTGAGTCTTGAACCAAATGACAAAGAAAATGTTGAAAAATCAAGTGCAGAATCTCAGGCTTTGAGTGGACCGGATGCATCACCAAGCAATAGTTCCAACTCAAATCCATGGAGTGGAAGATTACATGGGAATTTCAGTCCAACAAATTCATCAAATACATCCAAGAAAGGTAAAGAAAAGCTTTCTGCTGGTCATAAAACATGTGCAGGTTTTGAAGATGTTGATGGAGATTCAAGCGGTTCAGATTAGAGTCTTGATGAGGAACTTGGATTGCCCTCTGTAAAGACTCCAGGAGTAAGAAGGGCACATGCAGATGATACAAGGAGAAGTGACCCAGGACCAAGAAGATCTGGGAGGATGCATAATTCAGTGCAACGATTGACATATGATAGTTACATGGCTCGCCATTGTGCCTACATGACAAAGGTAATACAAGATGCTGAACCTTCTTGTTTTGAAGATGCAATTGATAATGCAGATTGGGAAAAAGCTATGGATGAGGAGATGACTGCACTTTATGGAAATGATACATGGAAGCTGGTTCCATTGCCGCAAGGAAAGAAACCCATAGGCTGTAAATGGGTTTACAAGGTAAAGCATAATGCTGATGGTAGCATAAGCAAGTATAAAGCACGATTGGTAGCTAAAGGTCATTGATTATGAGGAAACATTCAGCCCTGTAGCTAAAATGTCTACTGTTAGGACACTTGTTGCATTAGCTACAACAAAAGGATGGACTTTGCATCAGATGGATGTGAAGAATGCTTTCCTACATGGTGAGTTACAAGAAGAAGTATATATGGACCAACCACAAGGATATGAAGATTCAAAGCATCCAGAATATGTTTGCAGGTTGCAAAAGGCTTTGTATGGGCTGAAGCAAGCCCCTCGTGCATGGCATGCAAGGATTGCTGATTACTTAACCAGCATTGGGTTCTCTATGTGTGATGCAGATCACTCACTATATGCAAGGAAGGCTGATGATGGCATCACTATTGTGGCTATTTATGTTGATGACCTGATTGTAGGTGGTGATAATGAAGAAAGCATCAAAGAGGTAAAGAAACTTCTTATGCATGAATTCGACATGAAAGATCTTGGTGTGCTGCGCTATTTCTTGGGCATTGAGTTTATACATACAGAAACAGGTATATGGATGTCGCAAAGGCAATATGCCTTGAATATGCTGCAAAAGTATGGTATGGCTGATTGTAAGGCAATTTCTATGCCTTTAGATCAGAATTTGAAATTGGATACTACATCAGGTGAAGCATTGGAAAATGCTACTAGGTACAGGAAAATTGTGGGAAGTCTTATATATCTTACAATTACAAGGCTTGATTTAAGCTACACTGTTGGACTTGAAAGTCAGTTTATGCAGGTTCCCAGGAAGCCACATTTGGATGCTCTGAGGCGCACTCTACGTTATGTGAGTGCTACTTTGGATTATGCATTGTTTTATGAAGCTGGTGTAGATTTGCAGGTTCATGGATACACCGATGCAGATTGGGCTGGTAGTACTCCAGATAGAGGATCTATTAGTGGTTTTCTTTTCTCACTTGGAGGTGCAGCTATTACATGGAGCAGTAAGAAGCAACCCACTGTTGCTTTGTCGAGTACAGAGGCTGAGTATAGAGGTGCTGCAATGGCAGCATGTTAGGCATCATGGCTGGAGATGTTACTTGCAGATTTAGGTGTGGAAGTTCAAAAGCCTATCACTATCTATTGTGATAATCTTAGCAGCATACAGTTAGCACGGAACCCTGTTTTCCATGCTAGAACAAAGCATATCGAGGTACATTATCACTTCAGCAGAGAGAAATTAGCAGGTGATATTGATCTTGTTTATGTGAGAACAGATGAACAGGTTGCTGATATTTTCACCAAAGTACTTGGAGCTGAGAAGTTGAAGAAGTTTCGGAAGATGCTTGGATTACAGGATATGGGGTTGAGCTTGAGGGGGAGTGTTGAGATATCAAGCTCAACATGTGATGATCCAGGATGACACGTACCAGTTTTTCGTTTCTCTGACATGTATAGTGGTCATGCCCGTATATGTCAGGGATACTTCATTGAGCTTTATTAGATTTATCTACTGAGAGTGATGGCACATTTGTTTCTTGCGAGCTCACTCATTCACGGACATTAGGTTTTTCCTTATGTACTGGTCTTTATATATTGCACTTGTTGTGTTCTTGTTTTTTAGGTCATTCTTGTACATTCCTTTATGGAATAGAAGAAGAAGAAGAAGATCATTCTTCCTTGCCTCAATCTGTGTGTGTGCTTCTCCTTGAGAGTGAGAGTGTGTGTGTGAGCTCTCTTCCTTATCTCCTTCCTCGTGACAAACACGTCCCTGTATTCCCTATTGACAACAATGTCCATGGTGGCTAAGATTTTTGCCCAACCATGAGGCTCAAATTCCTCATCCGGAAAGATCATCGACGTATAAGCTGGGTCTCATACTGGTCTATCTCCTTGAGAAGTTCCTTTTTCTCTTACCTTTAAGCGTTTTTTCTCTTCCTTTGCGACCTTGCACATCCACAAATGAGTATCTTCATGCATCCAGGATGTATCAGATGAACTTTTAGAATGCACAGAGATTGAACTTCTTGCTCCTTGTGGATAGGATTCCACTGTAGGGGTGGTACATCTCTGAAGGTGTAATCCTTCAATTTGACCTTGGTTGTGAGCCCTAAGCACTGCAAGTATAAGGAGTTGGTTCCCCAATCCTGTACTATTTGTAGTTGTCGTAGGAAGGGTCTTCCTAGGATCTTCTCATAGACATTATTTTTTTCAAAGTCACATATAGAAAATGTTTCAAAATCCACACCACAAGTGGTTAGAGAGCAATCCTAGAGGTTTTTCCACATGGCCGTCAGCCATATGAAGCTTCATTCTAGTTGATTTTAACGTGGGCTTGCCCCATTGCTTCCACAAGGAGGTGGTTGCAATAACAACACTAGCACCTGAATCTATGATTGCTTTGGTTGTGTAACCTTGGTAGGTGATTGGAAGATAAGTATTACCTTCTTCACCCTCACACCTGTCCCCTATTTTGTCTAGAGGTATCTCTGTGAGTTTCTGCTTAGAGCCTACTTTTGGCATTTTGGAATCAAGTTCTAGAACCTAATTTGCCACATGTTTCCATAACTCAGGTTTTACTTTGAGCAGCTCTTCTAAAGTGAGATGACACTAAACCTTAGTGTTCTTCACGACTTCAGTGTTTCTTGGAATCACCAAGTCTTCATTTATGATCAATATTGTGGGAGCTTTGATCTAGAGAGATTTAGATTCCCATGGGCCCGTGAATTGTGGCAACTCTTGTAAAGAATTGGACTCAAAATCTAACCTTTCTTCTCCTTGTTTCTCTACTTGTTCTTCATAAATAGATGGAATGTCTTGTGGAAATTGATCATGAAGGTCATCAATCTCAAGAATAGGAGGGGGATTATCCTTCTCCTTGGCCCATTTCTCTTCTTGTATTTCCCGCAAGAACTTTTGAGTGTTCTTGAATAGAAAGAGGTTCTCCATCATCTATGGAGTCAAGAACATAGACTTTCTTTGGTGAAGATCTTTCTCTTCCAATAGTTGGTGGAGCCTGTGGAGGTAAAGAAACTTGCGATATATTTACCAACTGCTCTAATCTATCTAGTAAGCCCTGGAAGTGCAAACCCAGTGTTATAGCATTTGTCTGATTGAACGATCGATTGGCCTCGAACATAGCTTGAGCTAGTTCCACCATTTTTAAGCACATATTTGTCCGTTCAATCTCTAAATCTGCTCTAGGGTAGCTCTTGTCTAGGTTTGCAAGTGTTGGCCCTTCTTGAAGCGGAGCCTGGTATGCCTTGAACATCATGTCCAAGTCTTCTGGGGTTGGATATGCAAGAACATACCCTGATTGTGGTGGTCTATTTACAATGGTTGGTGGGTGGGGATGAGGTGGTGTGGATGGAGTTTTGACATGTGAGGGGCTTTGAGAGGCAATATCTTCTATTTTTGTTTTTGCATCTTTTAGGCTTTCTTCTAGTTCGGATAACTTTTTGGTCCACTTACGATTTTTTTCCATTTCCATCCCCTTTCCCCCCTACAATTCCCCCTAAACATATATGATCTATGAATGTAGATACCACTCTCAATACAATGATTCATTGTGCAAACCAACTTAGATAGGAATATCAGCAATTGGTGGCATGCAATGCAATGATCTACACAAAATTTATCTAGTTATAAGAACATGTATTAGAGCTAGAAGCAAGTTAAAAGGCTTTACAAGATCAGTACCATGCCTTGCAGCAATCCCACAATGAGATTGAATTTAAACTTTAGGAAGTTGATCAAGAAGTTGTGAAGGTCATGGAAAGCCACTTACACATACAATAGGAACAAAAATGCCAAACTCCAATGTAGTATGACTCTTTTACGTAGACACATGGAAAGCTGCACTTGAAGAGAACAAGTGCTTACAATGGCATAATTAGGAAAATTTGGAGGTATCCATTGAAATCACCCCTAGTGCATAGATAAGTCCCTCCCGGTTCTAAGCAAATTTGGGAGCATCCACACCATATTAGAAGAACATGCCAATCTCCTAGAATCTTACGACAAATTATCAAAGGAGATAAACCAATTACACCAACAACAACCTGTACCATGAACCCTAGTCACTGAAACAATTCCTATTGGTGTAGAACCACATGAGTTGTTAGGGTTGCAAAACTAGATAGCTGAGTTGCAAGCAAGATTACTTCAGTATGAGTGACCACAATTACCCCCTGAAGTGCTCGAAACATGAGGAGATAGTGGAAATTCCAATTGAAGAAACTTTTGAAGAACCCTACGATCCACAACTCGTACCTAGTGGCATAGTCAAGGAAGAAGAAGAGGAAACCTATGAGGCCCCCATAACACAATGGGTGTGATACGTAGAAGAAATCGGGTGCAGTCATGATGACAAGGTGGCAATTGAGATTCAATCTATGTTAAAAAAAATATTGAGTGTTACATTCAAAATACTTCCAAAATCTTTCTCACCAATGCCTAATCACCACTTCAGAGTTGCAATATAAGCCATGTTTCATGCTCTTAGATGACTATAATACCGAAATCAAGCATGTCACTATCAAGCATCCCAGCTTTGCAACACAATTCCAACCTAGCAATGCTCCAGAGAGAGCTCAAAGAGGGATGATCTTTCGACCCAATTGGCATTGAAATCTCTTAGAGACCTATTGTGAGATGATGCAAACATGGTCCACTATCCCAATGCATGTTATGTACAACCCATGTTATGGCCGAGTACTGAGAAGACGATAGAATAAATACACTTCAAATACTCTAAATACATCAAAATCTGAGTGAAGTATTGTGCGGTGTGACACTACCTGCGACAAGTATCACGATTGCAATATCGTGGGTTTGGAGGGATATTTTGCATCTATAGGCCCATAGTAGTGACAAGGAGGACACAAGGTACACATATTTGCAAAAATTTTTGAATTTGGACTTCAAAAAATCCAAGTATCAAGTCGGATTGAGTTTAGGTATCGCGATACTAGAACTCCCGTGTATCATGATACTTGTCGAGTATCGTGTATTGTCTCCCCGTGTATTGCGATACCTCACGTGTATCATGTATCATCAGGTTGAGTATCACATATCGCGTATTGTATATCACCTAGTCGTGTATCGTGATACTTCCCAAGTATTGTGTATCGCAAAGATCGGTATCGTGTATCACGATACTACCCAAGTATCGTGTATTGCAACCAATCCAAGTATCGTATTGTGAGTCCAATTAGCGTGCATCATCACTCCCCAAGTATTGTGTATCGTGTATCATGTGTCGCGATACTTCCCAAGTATCATGTATTGCCAAAGGTCAGTATCATGGTAATTCAAGTATCGTATCATGAAAATTTGGTATTGTGTATCATTGCACACTCAAGTATCATGTATCGTTGAATTCCTAGTATCGTGTATCGCTTAGTTCAGATATCGTGTATCATCTTGGCTCAAGTATCATGTATCATTGCTCCCAAGTATCGCTGATACTTCCTAAGTATCATGTATCACCTGTTCTGAAGCAATCCCAGAGAGGTCTTGTTTCCCTGTTCTAACCCACAGAGCCCTGAACTGGCATAACTTGCTCATATGAAATCCGTTTGTCGTGACTTTGGGTTTGTTGGAAAGCTCGTTTCAAAGTTCACCCTCAGGTGTGACTAGGAATCTGAAACCAAGGGGACTCCAAAGGATTTTGAGCAATACAAAGGGGACATTTTGAACTAGAAGATAAAGCTTATGAACCTGAGATCTAGTAGACACTTAGGCAAGGATAGGCAAAGCATAAGATCATATGAGGCTAGTGTCAACCATACAACTAGGTCTTGGGCACAACAACTAAGTGGTTATCCCTACACACTAAGTTCAAAAACAAGTGACTTAGAAATGTCTTTCAGCATGGAGAGACCCACACGTAACTTAGGTACTGCCTATTTATAGACATCAGAAGGTCCCCATAAGACACAATTGGGGTATATCAGGACCAACCAATTAGGTGCATGCATCTATGAGGATGGCCTGAGGTGATCAGTGGTCCAACTAAAAAATCCACATCAACCTTTTGGACTTGAACATCCAGTGGTCAAGTTCAAAGAGGGATATACATTGATAAGGAAGGAACCATGTATGTGGTTACCATCTTACCAGACATGATAGATGAGTTTGGAAATATCATTCTTGAGAATGAGATAGGGGACCTAGAGCAAGGAGACCTAGGATGAGAACCCAAGACTCCTCAAGGAAAATCTGTCTTGACTAGAGTAATTACTCCAGAATGGATTCCTCAAGAAAACAAAAGCATAGAACTATTCTTGAAAAGAGAAATAGAGGAAGCCCTTTGGAGATTCAAGCTAGATCAACCCAGCCCAATAGTCGCCATCTATGAGTTCAAAGATCCAGAGACACCAAGCAAAGTTGTCTATCTAGATAACACATCTGAGAAAATGTTCTTGGTATCAAAGCATGAAAGGCATGCATACACATGGCAGGCTGAATTAATTTTTCCTCCACCAAGATCTAATGTTTCCCCTAGTCTCCAAGGAGTAGGATCATCCAAGGCTCATGAAACCCAGAGGGAAAGAACTAGAGAGAGACAGGAGGTAAGCTTTGGACACACGGTGGGTAGAGATAGATCATGACATGAGGGTGAAAGATGTGAAAGAGAGAGACATCGAGCACATAGGCATCAAAGAAATGAACATGATTTTCCATTGCCTAGAACCCGAGAGCATCTAAGAACTCTTAGACCCTCTCAAGTGGTCAAGGCAATGAAGAGCTATTTTGATGGGTTTGGAGATCCTTATGATCATGTGGCCGAGTTCAAACAAGTGTTAAGAGCTGAACAGGTCGAGGACTTGTTCACACAATTTGAGGCATTTGGTTTGAGTCTCAAGGGTACTACCTTAGCTTGGTTCCAACCCTTGAATAGTCGTAACTACCGAAACATAGGTCAACTGCTAGAAGAATTCATTGTAGAATTCTCCAGGAGTGGTATCAGGCATAACACATCATCCTTGATCCACAACTTCAAGCAAACACCTCAAGAAATAGTGCCGCTTGCAGGAAGATGATTCAGA
Organism: Ceratopteris richardii; assembly: GCA_020310875.1. Lineage (NCBI taxonomy): Eukaryota > Viridiplantae > Streptophyta > Polypodiopsida > Polypodiales > Pteridaceae > Ceratopteris > Ceratopteris richardii. The sequence goes on from CM035421.1 coordinate 128,479,343, forward strand.
AAATACTTAGAAAGATGCACTATTCCAGAGTTACCCACCCCAGCCAAACAAGTGGCCTTGTTTTTAGATGGCTTACTAAGCACCAAGTTAAGATCATATGTGTACTTGAAAGAGCCTAGATCCATAGAAGAGTGTGTGCATATGTGCATTGACATAGAAGGAAACTTGGGTGAGGAGTTAGAATTGTCCAAACTCTATAAGGATTCTGGTAGTTCTACTACTCATACTTCCAGAACCTCCAATGAGATAGACGAGATAACTGAGCAAGTTGCCAAGAAGCTAGGAGTTCAAAATAGACAAATACCAAGGGTCACCTCATTGAAGTAGTGTTATACTTGTGGAGGAGACCACATGGCTAATGTATGCCCAATGATGGCTCAACCTCAAGGGAACCCTAATGCTCGATATTGCACTATTGCGAGAAAATACACGAATCATATGGCTCAAAATTTTCCATACAATAGCCAGGCTATTAGACAAAATTATCAGCAACCTTACCCATAGGGTAGGTATCAGAATCGATACCAACAATCATATTATAGGCCACAATAGCAATATCAAGCACCATATATGATGGAGAGTGTTAATCTCCAAAAGAACAAGCTACTCTTGAATTTAGAGCACCTCTATATCAAGAGTAACTCAAAACATTTACCAATTTGGAGGATTAATGATCAGTTATAAAGATTTTGGATAACTGTGAAGAAGATGATTCTACAGAAAGTCTGCTGCACATATCTCTCTCATTGACTTATCAAATGTGTAACGTTTTTTATAAAACTTTTCACAAGGTGTCATCTATAGTTTGCGCACCTTCTCCAAGTTAAATCATTCCAAAAGACTTATTAGATCTTAAGAAATGATCTCAACAAGTCACCTATGTCTGGAACTGCTCTTCTGAGAAGTCGATTCAGACACTTGTACCTTCTAACACTGTTGGAGCAAATCTATGACAAGCCTAAGTATTGGCTTGAGTCCCACAAAGTCATAGAAGAAGCCTTAAAATGAAGTCAATGTAAAGTTCACTTGTGAACTACCTCTTGTAACTTTTGAAGATTTTACTTAATGTAAAAGTGAAAGAATCTTAAGTGGTTGAGTCCACTTGATCAAAAAGGGAAAGAGGAGCCACGAATTCGTGATTTGTGGTAGGTAGAGAATCAAATCAATCACTAATTGATTGGAGAGTGATTGAGGGAAGTTAGCCTCCCAAGCTCAACCATAAATAGATGGCAGCTTTAGTCGTGGTTAGAGAGAACTATGTGAAGACCTCCAAGAGCTGGGCTTTATGCCATATCAAGGTGTGATTACAAGGCACACATATGTATCAGTAAGTCCATTGTATTGTACAAGCAATATACTTTCATTTTCATGATCATTTGAGTTCATATTCCCATGTTCTTGTGAAGTGTACTACTCACTTCCATATCTCTCAGTTTTCTCAGTCAGATTGCAGAGATTGTTTCTCTGAGCTTGGAGCATCATTTTCAGTGATTTAACTTGATAAAGTTAGCTCTATAAGTCTAATATATGCTCACAAAATTTCATTTCATTTGGGTATTGCAATCTTCATTTATGTTCAGTTGAAGTCAACCCTGTCTGTCATTTTCACTTCTCTATCAGGTACCCGACTTTTTTACTCATTTTGTCAGAGCTGTTTATTAGTGTGTACTTACCCACATTCAATGATTTAACTCTTGTTAGATTCAGCATACTGTCTAGTATAAGCATACAAATTTTCATAATCATTGGATTCTTAAATCTGGAGTTATGTGCATTTTTTTGCTCAGTGGGCTCAAATGGTAGCAGCCCGTGAAAATCGGGATGATGTCATCAGTTGCTAAACATCATTCTCAGTGTGTGGTTCATTATTTTTGATGAGATTACTCTTGAAATTTAGCTCTTTAAGTTAAGTAGACTTCACCAAGAGGAATTAAGCTAATTGCTATTGTTCTCAGAGAATTATGCAAAACACTGGACAGGTGTATGAACCAAAAATAGCAAGTTCTTCACCTCTGAGCTAACTCCAACTTATTTGTTTTGATCTATCTTTTTGTGAGTGATCTTCCAAGGTACATAGGGTGTCTAATACATGCATTGGCAAGCTAAAAGGGCCCATCACATACTCTTGGAGTTCATTTGGCTGGTGTAGATCAAGGATTTTGCAACACCTCTTCATCTTCAAGCACATACCTATCCATCTCTTCACAAACACTTGGTTCTCTCAATCTAGAACCCGTTTATGCAAATGCTTTTAGCCATAGATAGCTTACCTTCCAACTTAGATTTTGACTCGTCACTCATGCAAAACTTTAACCTATGCACTAAGAAATGATCAAATCTTTGACCATCGAGATTGCACCTGTTTTAGAAAACAGTGAACACTTCTTCACATATGAATGTTCCTACTCATAATTCTTAGAGCTTGTTTACAATTAGGCTCTCAAACTTTAACCATAGACTCATTAACTATGGAATTAGATGTCTACAAAAGGATTCTTGAAATGATCAAGCACAGAAGGAGAATGCACAGAAACATAGGGCGCAATTTTTCTTCCATTACTAGAAAACTTTACATCTGGATGAGAGAACTAATCTTCATACTTCTCAAGTGTCTAATCACACCTAATTCTTCTGAATTCTTGTATTCTATACTCTCATACATTTTCCCCGACATTTTTCCTTTATATATATAGTCAAATATTTACAAGCTTATGACTATACAAAAGTATAAGTAAACTATCTCTGAATTAATGTACATATGTGTACACATCTTCATCTTCTGAATATGCATTTCCTTCAAGATTCATAACTTGATCTTTTCTTCAGTCCTTGACTTCCAAACCTTCATCAAAACTTCAATTGTTGATTGCCCTGCACCAACAGCTCCCCCTCAATCATCAATTGAGGTTTTCTCTATCTTCTTTATGCATGTCATATCTTTGAATCTCTGTAGCTTTGGTCCATCCAAGTTCTTGGTTAGCATATGAGCTATCTGATCTTTTGTTGAAGTATGTATTACTTCAATCTCTTTATCCATCACCTTCTCTCTTAGAAAGTGATACTGAATCTCAATATGTTTAGTCTTGGCATGAAAAACAGGATTATCAGCTAAATACAATGAACTCATGTTATCTCCATAAATAGTGGGTGTACTCTGAATGATGTCAAAACTCTTCATAAGAGTCTTAAGCCATATCACTTCCTTTGCAGCTTCCACCATACCTATTGGGGGATTCTTAGACAAGAAGGAGTTTGAGGGTTTGTAGGAGAAAAGGAAAAGACCAGGAGAGGAAATACACCTTGGAAGGTTCTGCTGATTGATTACAGTAAGACAATTACAATGTTTGAAGCACAATACAAACCAATACTTCTGTGCACAATCCCACAGAGTGCTCAATGAAAAAATACCAAATACCCCAAAGTCTTCTTGCCACTAGCCTCCTCTGCACCAGACCTCCACTTGCTTCAAGCTTATCCTTGTGCACACCTTGCACCAAGCTTCCACTAAGGGGGAGGAATGAATACCTTCTTTTAGCACGCGCACACTGCAAGGAGACCTTGAGATCCTTAGGGGACTAGCTTAGCACTCTCTGCACAATCCCTTAGTCACTCTCCATGCACTCCTTCAACTCCACTTCTCTGCGTCGCACTCTGGTGACTCTTGCACTTCTCTCTCTTGCTTCACTTAGACTATGCTTCTCTTGCTTACTCTAGAATTGGTCCAAGAATAGTCCTTGACTTGATTTGAGTGTGTCGATCACGTATGCTCCTAACTGCAATAGTATCCTGGTGCTCACTTTGATGTCCCAAGATTGTCTTCACAAGTGGAAGCCAACGACTCCCTGTTTTCTCCTGTAGTGACTTTAGACTAAAACCAAAAATTTAATTGGGGGGCCATATTTTCACCTGTGCGTATGCTGCCGCTTCACATACCTTCACATTTCCTTTTAAGTCTTCACTTTTGCACATAAGAGAGGGTTCACCTGAACCTTCCAAAATACTTAAAAAACACTTTGAACCTTAGGGAAATTAGAGAAATACCTCTGCAACCTGCAACCCACTTTCTCCAATTTACCCTTTGTGGATAGTTAATTGTGCACTACCTGTGCACTTTGACACCTGCACTTAAGCACTTTGACTTTGCACCTATTGACTTTGACCTTGACCTTGTTGACTTTGACCTTTTGACTTTGACTATAGTTGACTTTGCACCTGTTGACCTTGACCTTGACCTGCATACCAAGTACCTTGCTCATCAAATATAACATCCTTAGACACAAGGAATTGTTTTGTGGATGGACTCCACAACCTATATCCCATCTGCTTATCATCATATCCAATAAATACATACTTTTCAGCTTTAGGTTCCAATTTGTGCCTTAATTGTGATGGCACATATGCATATGCCAAACATCCAAATACTTTGCAATGATCTAAAGTAGGTCTCTTACCCCACCATGCCTCATATGTGTCATACCCTGCAAAGCTTTACATGGTAATCTATTGGCCAAATAAGTAGCTATATTTACATCCTTAGCCCACAAGTAATTTGGGTAATTTTTCTCCTTCATCATGGATCTTGCAAACTCAACAAGAGTTCTATTCCTCCTTTCTGCTACACCATTTTGTTGAGGAGAGTACCTGCAAGTAATTTCCCTTTTTATACCTGCATTCCACAAGTAATCACTGAACTCATTAGAGAAATACTCTCCCCCTCCATCTGACCTTAGTCTCTTCAACTTATGACCTGTAATTCTCTCTGCATACACATGATAATGTTTGAATGTATTGAATACCTTTGACTTATCTTTGATCACATAGATAATGATCCATCTGGTAGCGTCATCAACATAAATCACATAATACCTTGAACCATTGATACTGAAATACTTTGATGGTCTCGACACATCTGTGTGTACCAACTCAAGCTTCTCTGAATACATAAAACCATGCTTGGAATAAGATTGCTTATGAGCCTTACCTAATTGACATGCCTCACATCTGTATGTCATATGTTGACCTACAACATTAGGCAATCCAAGCACTGAACCATTATTAACCATATCTTTAATACCTCTTTCATTGAAATGTCCAAGCCTTTTGTGCCAAAGATCACTCAGAGATCTTATGTCCTCCATAAGTAAACAAGGCATGACCAACATTACCTTGGATCTTCAATGTGAACAATCTTCCTTCTTTCTTTCGTGAAACAATTTGTTTATACCCATTGCTAGGGTCTTCCACAAACACTCCTTCATTAGTGAACCTAACTTCATAACCTTTTTCAACAATTTGGCCTACACTTATCAGATTCTTAGGAATTGTAGGAACATACAAAACCTTACTCAAGAGAGTACTTCCATCCTTAGCCTTCACTAATCCAATTGACTTCACATTATGCTTTGTATTGTCACCTGTTTGAACTACATGATTAGTTACCTTATTCTCCAAATCAGTCATCAAAGCTATGTTGCCACTCAGGTGATTGCTACACCCTGAGTCAATGTAGAAGACTTTGGTCTTCACTTTGCCTTTCACAAGTTGCATTCATTATCAATGTTGAATCCTCCTTCTGGTCTGAAGCATAATTGTAGTAGGTATTGTTGTATTGTTGACTTTGGAATCCTCTACCTGCATTTCTTCCAAAGAAACCTCTACTACCTCTACCTTTGAAATTACCTCTTTGATTTCTGCCACCTCTTCCTCTTGAATTAAAATTCTGATTATATCCACCATTATTTTGAGTATTATGCCAACAATGATTAGCTAAGTGATTTGTCTTACCACAAATCCACGAAGCTTTAACTCCATCTTTATTACTCCTGCCTCTTCCTCTACCTTTGCCACCTCCTCTTCCTCTTAGGAAGTTGGCTTGGCTAGTTGTACCTTCATCTTCATTTACTTGTTGCTTCCCTTTGATATTCTTCTTCTTATCCTTTGAATACATTGCATGACCTGTACTCTTATCACTTTCACCTTTGACATCCTGCTCAAAGGTTAGCATATGTCATAGCAACTGATTTAAATCAGAAGTGAAATGATCAAGTGATAATTCAGTAGACAAAATGAATGGCTTCCATTTGTCATCACCTCTTAAACTTGTGAGGATTTGCCTTACCAATTTATCCTCCTCAATGTCTTCATCAACTGCTCCTAAAGCATCCACAATGTCCTTCATCCTTGTTACATAATCCGAGATGGATTGAGAAGCCTTCTTCTTGAAAGTGGTAAATTTTGCCCACAAGGATGCCTTCCTTGACTTTGTAGTGTTTTGGAAATGCTCTTCCAAAGCATTCCATATATCACTTGCACTTTCAAGACCTCTAATGTGAGATAGCAAGTAGTCATTAATTGCCATGTAAATAATGCTCCTAGCTTGAGCATCTTTCTTCATCCAAGTCTTCAAATATGATAATTCCTCCCTAGTTGGAACACTATGATCTCTGAACTGAGGCTTTTAACTTATCAAGTCTTTTCTCACAAGATGAGCTTCCATCCTCATTGACCATGCCGGATAGTTCTCTCTATCCAACTTCTCTATCTGAAGAGAATCTCCCATCCTTTCTTCACCTGTGTATTGAATTCTTCAAACTTTATGAGTAATAGATGTACCTTTACTTCAAATGATACTCCTTTTGTCTTCCTTGATGTTGTATGGCCTCCTTCTCAAGTTTTGCTCTCAAGCTTTCACTTTTTGAATCTTCAGATGTTGAATTCTTTATGACCGCAGCATTCGGGATGCTCCTTTCTTCAATTTTGATGTTTCTTGCTCTGATACCACTGATGGAGAGTGTTGATCTCCAAAAGAACAAGCTACTCTTGAATTTAGAGCACCTCTATATCAAGAGTAACTCAAAACATTTACCAATTTGGAGGATTAATGATCAGTTATAAAGATTTTGGATAAACTGTGAAGAAGATGATTCTACAAAAAGTATGCTGCACATATCTCTCTCATTGACTTATCAAATGTGTAAAGTTTTTGATAAAACTTTGCAAAAGTGTTGCCTATAGTTTGCGCACCTTCTCCAAGTTAAATCATTCCAAAAGACTCAGTAGATCTTAAGAAATGATCTCAACAAATCACCTATGTCTAGAACTGCTCTTCTGAGAAGTCGATTTAGACACATGTACCTTCTAACACTTGGTTCTCTCAATCTAGAAGCCGTTTATGCAAATACTTTTGGCCATAGATAGCTTACCTTCCAACTTAGATTTTGGCTCCTCACTCATGCAAAACTTTAACGTGTGCACTTAGAAATGATCAAATCTTTGACCATCGAGATTGCGCCTGTTTCAGAAAACAGTGAACACTTCTTCACATATGACTGTTCCTACTCATAATTCTTATAGCCTGTTTACAATTAGGCTCTCAAACTTTGACCATAGACTCATTAACTATGGAATTAGATGTCTACAAAAGGATTCTTGAAATGATCAAGCACAGAAGGAGAATGCACAGAAACATCGGGCGCAATTTTTCTTCCATTACTAGAAAACTTTACATCTGGATGAGAGAGCTAATCTTCATACTTCTCAAGTGTCTAATCACACCTAATTCTTCTGAATTCTTGTATTCTATACTCTCATACATTTGCCCCGACATTTTTCCTTCATATATATAGTCAAATATTTACAAGCTTATGACTATACAAAAGTATAAGTAAACTATCTCTGAATTAATGTACATATGTGTACACATCTTCATCTTCTGAATATGCATTTCCTTCAAGCTTCATACTTGATCTTTTCTTCAGTCCTTGACTTCCAAACCTTCATCAAAACTTCAATTGTTGATTGCCATGCACCAACAATATAGGCCACAACCAGTCCTAGGAAACCGACCACCAACTCTTGCCAATGTGATCCTAGTTAAGTATGCAATGGTAGAGGAAAACCTTAATAGAGCATTGGTGCCAGTAACCCCATTGGTCTCAGAAAATGACTCTCATGCTCATAGTTCAGACTATTCCCATGAAGATAGTCCACAAGCTTATTCATAGAGTCACCAGAGCATAGTGAGAATTATTCATATCAATATGAGGTGCCACCTATGGAACGAAATTGGGAGCCAGAATACTCCAATGTCATGTATACAAATCCTAACCCCAAGCCCCAAGTGAGACAAATAAGACCACAAGCCCCTAGAGGATCATGTTTCAGATGTCAGGGTGACCATTTCATTCGTGAATCTCCCCACTCACCGACTCTAGGACAAGGACAAAACATCACAAGGCTTTTTTCCTCAGTGCGGAAAATAACATCTTTCGAGAGATTGTCCTAGAAACCCCTCTAGTGCACCCAAGGTTACACAAATTAATGTGGTAGGCTTAGTGGTGGATTCAAATTCAAGTAGTAGTAATGTGGCTCCTGTATGGGTAGTTACCAGGGCACAAGCATTAAAACAAGATAAACTAGGTGAACAATTAGAGTCAAGTGAATCACGAGAGCCTAGTAAGAGGAAAACTAGAACATGGAAGGATACCAGGGAGAAAGCCAATTATAAGTGGAATAAAAAGCTATCCAAACTAGAAGAAATCCTGAAAGATGCAGAAACAAAAATAGAAGACATTGCATCTCAAAACCCCTTGCATGTCAAAACTCCATCCACTCCACTTTGTCCCACCCCACCACTCACAGTAAATAAACCACAACCAGGGTCTGTTCTTGCAGATCCAACCCCTGAAGACTTGGACATGATGTTCAAGGCCTACCAGGCTCGACTTAAAGAAGGGCCAACAACTGCAAACCTAGACAAGAGTTGCCCAAGAGCAGATTTCAAGATTGAACAGACAAAATTGTGCATGAAAGTGGTAGAGCTAGCTCAAACTATGTTCGAGGCCAATCAATTATTCAATCAAAATGGGTTTGCATTTCCAAGGCTTACTAGAAAGATTAGAGCAATTGGTAAACAAGCTATAGGTTTCTTTACCTCCATAGGCTCAACCAGTTGTTGAAAGAGAAAGCTCACCACCAACGAAAAATTATGTTCCTAATTCCATAGATGATGGAACACCTCTTTCAATTCAAGAGTACTCTCAAGAGTTCTTGGGGGAAATACAAGAAGAAAAATGGACCAAGGAGAAGGGTAATCCCCCTCCTATTCCTGAGATTGATGACCTTCATGATCAATTTCCCCAAGACATTCCATCTATTTACGGAGACCAAGGCGAGCAACAAGAAGATGAAATATTAGATTTTGAATCTAATTCTTTACAAGAGTTGCCACAATTCACAAGCCCATGGGAATCTGAATCTCTTCACATCAGAGCTCCCACAATATTGGTAAGAAATGAAGACTCAGTGTTCCAAGGAACACTGATGTCGTGAAGAACACTAAGATTCAATGTCATCTCACCGTAGAAGAGTTGCTCAAAGTAAAACTAGAGCTATGGAAGCATGTGGCGAATCAAGTTCCTGAACTCGATTCCAATGTGTCAAAAGCAGGCTCTATGCAAAAAGTCCTAGAGATACCTTTAGACAAAATAGGAGACATGAGTGAAGGTGAAGAAGGTAATACTTATCTTCCAATCACCCACCAAGGTTACACAACCAAAGCCATCTTAGATTCAGGTGTTGGTGTTGTGATTGTGACCACCTCTTTGTGGAAGCAATGGGGTAAATCTGCATTAAGACCAACTAGAATGAAGCTTCAGATGGCTAATGGCCATGTTGAAAGACCTCTAGGATTGCTAGAAGGGATAACTCTAACCACTTGTTGTGTAGAGTTTGAACGTGCCTTTGCTATATGTGACTTTGCCAAAAATAATGTCTACTAGATGATCCTAGGAAGAGCCTTCCTACGACAACTACAAATAGTAGAGGATTGGGGAACCAACTCCTTGTACTTGCAGCACTTAGGGGTCACAACCAAGGTTAACCTAAAAGATTATACATTTAGGGATGTACCATGCCTACAGTGGAATCCTATCCAAAAAGTGCAAGAAGATTCAATCTCTGTGCAATCTGGAAGTTCATCCGATCCATCTTGGATGCATGAAGATACTTGTGCAAGGTTGTAGAGGAAGAGGAAAGACACCTGAAAGCGAGAAAGGAAGGAACTCCTCAAGGAGAAAGACCAGTTAGAGACCCAACCTACACATCGATGATCTTTCCAGATGAGGATTCGAACCTCATGATTGGGCAGAAATCTAGCCACCATGGACATTGTTATCATTGTGATGAGGAGGGTTATGATATTTTTGTGTTCATGTGTCAACCCCTACTAGAAGAATGTGACCCTAGTGATGTCATGGAAGAAGAACTAGAGGATGACGATGATATAGAGTCCATTGTGATGGATAGTTGTTTTAATTCAGAGGAGCACTATCTAGAAGACATAGGAGTATTTACCCAAAAGGAAGAAGAACCTCTCACAGACATCAAAACTATAAATTCAAAGGATGGAAGTGAGGGTGGTGAAAAGAAAAAGAAAAGGAAAGCAGTGAAACAAGAAGAGGAGGAATCATTGTTCAAAGTACTAGAAAACTTCAAGAAATATGAAGTTGACGAACGAAAAATTTTGGTGCGAATGCCTAAAAGAGAGGCCATCATAGGAGAAGCATACGATAATAAAGAAAAAACCAAAAAAATTGTTGTAACCATTGAAGGGAACGAAGAGCTATGTACATACATAGGAGAAGACCTAAGTGCAGAGGAAGAAGCAGAGCTGGTAGCTTTATTAAGGGAATATAGGGACGTGTTTGCATTAAATATAGAGACTTGAAGGGAGTAGATCCAAAAATATGCTCTCATACAATTCCCATGATAGCTGATGCCAAGCCTACCAAACAAAAGCCCTACACATATAATGACACTTATGCAGCCAAAATAAAAAAAGAAATTGATAGACTAAGTGAAGCTGGATTTATCTATGAGATTGAGCATACTGAATGGGTGTCCCCCATTGTAGTGGTGCCCAAGAAGAAGGGGAAATTGCGATTGTGTATTAACCTTAAAAAAGTTAATGCGGCTACAATCAAAGATAGCTATCCACTTCCAATCACTTAACATTTATTGGAGCCTGTTGTAGACAAAGAAGTTTATAGCTTCCTTGATGGATTTTCAAGTTAGAATCAAGTAGTCATTGCCCCAGAAGATCAACACAAAATGGATTTTGCCATAGAGTGGGGAATCTTTACATTTCGTGTGATGCCAATTGGGCTCACCATGGCACCTGCAACATTCCAAAGGGTCATGTGTCATGTCTTCAAAGAGTTCTTACGAAAGAGCTTAGAAGTATATGTGGATGATTTATGTGCTCATTCCCAAGAAAGAAGATACCACATCCCTGAGCTCAGATAGATCTTCAAAAAGTGTAGATTATATCGAGTGTGCCTGAACCTAGAAAAGTGTGTTCATGGTACGTCAAGGTAAAATCTTAGGTCATATTGTTTCTAAGAACGGAATATCAACAGATGAGGACAAAGTAAGAGCCATAGCATAGTTGCCAAGGCCAAGGAATGTTAAAGTGGTACAAGCCTTTATGGGTCATTGTGGATATTATCGAAGGTTTATCCATATGCATGCATTCATAGCTAAACCTCTTTATGCCTTGTTGAAAAACTTTGCTGGAACGATGAATGTGAAAATTCCTTCAATGAGCTGAAGAGACGTTTGTGCACAGCACCAATACTGACCACTCCTGATTGGAATAAACCATTCCATGTCAATGTAGATGCATCCAATCATGCAATAGGATGTGTGGTAGCACAATCCACAGGTGAAGGAAATCTAGATTTGCCTATAGCATATTCTAGCCGACAGTTGAATGATGCTGAACAAAACTATACCACAATCGAAAGAGAAGGCTTAGGCATGGTATATGCTGTGAAAAAGTTTAGACACTATTTATTAGCCAACAAGTTCAAGTTTTTCATTGATCATCAAGCTTTGTTATATTTGGTCAATAAACCTTGCAATACATGACGCTTAGTAAGATGGTTCCTCTTACTAATGGAATACAATTTTGAAGTGGTTGTTAGGAAAAGTAGGACCCACCTTAGGGCAGATCATCTTTCTCGCATCACTTCAAGAGAGCCACCGCAAGGAGTGTCTGATGAACTGCCGGACACTTATCTGTTCAATTTAGAAGTTGTTCCTAAATGGGAAAATAAGTTGGTACCCGTCCTAACCTTCGGACCCGCAAATAAGGTCGTGAGCACAAACAAAGAAGAAATTGTAAAATCACAAAAATATCACATATTGGTAGGTAATATGTACAAATAAGATATAGAGGGTGTATTAGCTTGTTGTGTCGAGGACGATGAACATAGTAGTTGGTTGCAACAAGCCCATTAAGGATTGCTAGGAAATCACTATTCTAAACGACAAACATTGCAGAATCTAAAACATTTAGGAGTGTATTGGCCTAGTATGGACAAAGAAATACATGAGTGGATTAAGAATTGTCCAATGTGCAAAGAGAGACCCCCAGTGGAGCATGCTACCCTTTATCACGTGTCCTTAATTCCAGATTGGAGTGCTCCATTGATAGAATGTATGAGATCGGGAACACTACCCAGTGAGGCTAGTCTAGCAAGAAAACGGAGCATGGAGCAAGAGGTTCAGGACTATGCCTTAGTAGGAGACAACTTATACCGAAGAGGCAAACATGGTTACTTAAGATTGTGTGTTCATGAATCAGATTATTTGAAAGTCTTAAAAACTACACATAGTGGTGCTACAGGTGGACATTTCGAGCCTGATTGAGTGATTAAGACCATTCTATTCTCATGACTTTGGTGGCCCACTCTTCATATGGATGCAGATACCTACGTGAAGAAATGTGACACATGCCAATGGGCACAATATCTGATCCGAAAAGACGAGATGCCTTTAAGGCCAATGATGGGAGGATGCACATTCTCAATGTGGGATATAGACTTTGTAGGTCCTATTAACCCCCCAGCTAGAAACTCCCATGCAGAATACATTATTGTAGCCACATATTACCTTACAAAGTGGGTAGAAGTAAAAGCTATGACAAAGAATGATGCTCAAACGATGGCTAAATTCTTATTCAAGAACGTGTTCACGAGATACATGTCACCAATACAGTTACTAAGTGATAGAGGTACACACTTCTTGAATGAAGTCATTGAAAAACTTCTCCAAGAATTTATGGTGATACATAAGAAGTTTGCCCCTTATCATCCAGAAGCTAATGGACAAGCCGAGAGCACAAATAAGATCCTATGTAATGTATTGACAAAATTGGTAAATAATAAACACTCTGATTGGGATAAACAGCTTCATCATGTTGTTTGGGCTTATCGAGTTGCCTAAAAAATGGTACTCAATGCTACCCCATTTCAGATGGTCTTTGGAGAGAATGCTATGCTACCCTTATATTTCCTAATCCCAGCTTTAAAAGTAGCACAAGAGCATGAGTGGAATGGACATGAGTTGTCATCCAAGATCTTTGATCTAGAACGTTTAGGTGACATGAGGCTACGAGCGAGAATAGGCATATATGCTGCAAAGAAAAGGCAAAAGTCATACTTTGATGCACACATTAAGGATAAAGGATTGAAAGATGGAGACCTAGTGTTGGTTTATACACTAAAACAACATGCCTGTAAATTGGAAAAAAGAGGATATGGACCCATGATCATCAATAGAATTTCCACTAGTGGTGTGGTTCAATTGGCCACCCTAGAAGGTGACATCTTGCCAAGCTATATAAGTGGATGTCGAGTCAAGCTATATCAAGAACCTCTTATAAAGGATATGCTAAGGAGACTCAACACTGCTAAGAAGTGAAAAGACGAAGAGTTACGGGTTAGAGAAGAAGCACATGCAGAGGCTAGAGAGCGCATTAGGAAAAATAAGTTAAGGGGACTAGGCCTAGATGCCAATCCGGAAGCCCCAAGATATCACATGGCCATGTGCCAGACATCAGGAGTGAATGCTTCTCGAATAATCGACTGACATCCCTTTGTGACCATAGAGGTAGGACAAGGGAAGAATGTAAGGACTCTAAGAGCATTGATTGACTCAGGTGCAACAAATAGCGTAGTCAGACTCTCATACTGCCAAGATTATCACTTGAACATCAATCCCATAGAAGCCTATTTCATAGGGTTGGGAGGTGTGGAGACCCCTTGTTTGGGCAAGGTGGAGCTTCCCATCTACCTTCAAGATGACAGTCAAAATACTAGTATGTGAAGATGAAGACCTTACGGAACCACTTATCTTGGGTCAAGATTGGATTTTTGACTACATAGTCAACAGAAATATCAAAAGCCAACTTCTTCAAGTTTGGGTACATGAACAATGTATTATATTAGAATTAGACAATTGCATGTTCAAAAGAAGATCAACTCAACTCTTCGATAATAGTAAGAAGACAAGCAACAAGAGTATGGGTTTGGAAGCCAAAAGCATTAATAGACCCCACAAAACCAATGAGCCAACCACGAATAATCCAAAATGTAAGAAACCATCCAAAAATGAAGAGGCCAGAGGTAATCTCTATAGGGCCAAATACTATTCTAAAATGGATCCCTATAAGGAGGATTACATAATTTCAAGATCTAATCAAAACCTCGAAACAAAGATTGCATCAAGTCTGCAAGTAACATCAAAAGCCTCAACCAGCAACAACCATGTGCATTTGGTATAACCCTGTCATTTGCACCATTCAGGTCATGCATTTCCAAAGTATGCATTAATATAGGGCCCCATTACATGGCTGTGCATATACACTGTTGAGAAATCCCATGCACATGAGACACACTTGTCATATGTAAAATATTTTATTGATGCTTGTTGGTAGTAGCAGTAGCCAGAGGCATAGAAGACGCGGAAGCATGTAAAGATAGAGCAGGGAGCCAGTCGGATCTTTTTTCAAGAATTATACTTTTCAAAAACCTCCAACAGTGATTTTTATCACTATTGTAACATATGTAACATATGTAACATAGAAAAACCCTTTTCTTAATTTCTAGCTCCATTTTGTGCAAGCCAAGGAGTCCTCGAGCTTGAGGAGCTTAGGTAGAACGAGCATATCAATTTTGGTTATTTTTAGACACCGTTTACCCCTTCAAATAGCACTTAGAACCTATTTTTTAACTATGCCGGTCACTAGATGCGAAATCCGTCAAAACTAGTCTAGAATCTATAAAAAGAGCTAGAGAGCTCATTTTTGAGGGTGGTTAGTGTGAGCTTAGAGCTATTTTGAGCTTGTAATTGAGATCTTGAGCAATAGAGTTGATTTCTCACCTTCCATTGTGTCTTGCTTGTCTCTTCGTAGTGTGTGTGTATCTGTGTGTGCATCTCTATGCTTCTCACCTTCACTCTCACTTCATCTCACATTCATGATCTTCATATCACTCCTATTTCTTTCGTGGATTGACATTAAGGAGGTGGAGCTTCTTAACGTGGTTCTCACCATTGTGCCAGAGCAACACCAAATTTGGCGCTGTTGCCGGGGATCGAGTCTAGGACGAATGTGTGATGGTAAGAGTATAGCAAGAAGTGGCGTTGGAAGGTAAAAATTTCAGTTTTTGTTGTTGTTTTTAGTTAGTTTTTAGTGTTTTTCACCTCCCCCACACTCCATCTTCATCACCACATCATCATCTCCATCTCCAAAAAAAAAAATCAGAAAATTTACCATATCCACCCATTCTCCTCATTTCCCCTCATTTGTGCATGTGCAAGAGAGAGAGAGAGAGAGAGAGAGAGCTTTTGTGCTTGTGTGTACTTGTGTGTTTTTGAGTTTTCTTGCAGGTACAGAGCTTCAGTGCATCAGGAAAGCTTGGAAAAGGTAAAATTTCACTTTCTGTCAGAGATCTGCCGAGTGTGTTAGACCATCACGATGGTCTGCCAAGTTTCGGTAATTTTGGTAAGCGACCACACCACGAGGTAGGCGACACAAGCGTATGCACGAATCCACAGATGCATTTCAAAAATTCACACTTTGGTGGACCATCGCGATTGGCTCAGACCATCGCGATTGTGTCACACCATCGCGATTGGCTCACGCCATCGCGACGGCTCGGCCGGACCATCGCGACGGTCTCACGCCATCGCGACGGTCTCACACCATCGCGACGGTTCACTTGAACCATCGCGACGGTCCTTGACCATCACGACGATCCCGTTGACCGCACGCCATCGCGATTGGCCCATGCCATCGCCTCGATAGTGCCACGTGGCAAGCTAGACCATCGTGATTGCTCACTAGCCACGCCATCACGACGAGACCCTTACACCATCGCGACAGCTCAAAATTTGGACCATCGCGTTTGGCTCATGCCATCGCATCTATGACCATCGTGACGGTTCACTTCGGACCATCGCGACGGTTCACTTCGGACCATCGCGACGGTTCACGTTGACCGTTGACTCACGCCATCGTGATTGTTCACTCAATCGGACCATCGCGACGCCTCACCCCGACCATCACGATTGCTCACATTTAGACCATCGCGACCATGCACTTCAGACCATCGCGACGGTTCGTGTACACGCCATCGCGACGGTTCGCCTCGACCATCGCGACGGTCCCAGACCATCGCTATCATCTCAGACCATCGCGATTGCTCACCCAAACGCAAATTTTAGGGTTTGATTTTTTGGCCAATTTTGGGGCTATTTTTGGGAAATTTTTGGGTGATTAGACTCTTAGGAGACCCCTTAGCTCATATTTGAAGAAAAAACCTATTTGTGAGTTTTTACCCCCGAGGGCCTAAACGCTCATATCTTTCTCATCCGAAGTCCGTTTTTTGAGCTTTATAGCTCGTTTGAAAGCTCTTGACAAGTACTACATGACCTCAACTATTTTTTTCATAAAGAATACGTTGATTTTTAGATAAGCTAGTTTGAGGTTGACCATCTGTGGGACTAGGAAAGAAAGGGGGCCTTGGGAAGAAAATTTTTGGGCAAAAGGGAAAGGACTTTTGAAAAGTGTATATACTCAAGTGCTTAATCATCCATTTGTGATATTGTTCTAATATTGGATTTTTCCAGGTCTAGCAAGGGAAATCAAGGGCAAACAAAGCAAGGTGGTGAAGAACACGAAGCTTGGGAAGCACAGCTTCTTGGGCATCAGAGCAACCAAAAAAGCTGACTCGAGGTTGGAAGATTACTCAACCCCCTCAGTCAATTTTTTGCTTAGGATAAACGTTAGCCTTGTGGATTCAAGATGATAGGAACGCCTTAAGTTCAAGAGACTAAATATATCAAGTCTAAGACTAAAGATAAGGGTGTGTGATACGAAAACCTAAAGGAAAGAACCTAAGTCTGACGGAACGAGAACTCAAAGTACCACAGAAAGTCGAATTCCTGACGCATACATTAAGACAAGAATCTAAAGAAATTTAAAAAGAATCAAGAAAGTAATAACAAAGAATCACTGACGATCTGAGCGTGTACTGAGTGTGCAAGGAAGAAAATTCATGAACCTTAGATCAGGCAAACACATAGGTAAGTCAGACTGACGAAGCCTTAGATCATCAGAGGCAAGTGGAGGAACTACTGCACAATCGTGGGCTCAACAATTGAACACTAGTTATCCCTACGAGAGCTCAGATACTAGCGAATCAGAAATGGCATTTAGCACAGAAAGACTAGAAGGAGGGTCAAATGTAGCATACTTAGAAAGACCAGAAGGACCCTATAGGACTCAATTGGAGTTTCTTCGAACCAACCGCTTAGGTGCCCGCATCTATGAGGATGGTTTGAGAAGACAAGTGGTGCAAATGCATAACCCCGATCAACCCAATGGATTGGAACGTCTAGTGGTGAAATTCAAGAGAGACGCGTACATAGACAAGGAAGGAACGATGTACATCTTAAGTACGTAGCCAAACAATACGAATGAATTTGGCGTGATTCAGTTAGAGACGGAAGTGAGATCTCAAGGAAAAGAACCAATGGAAGAACCTAGAACAGCTAGAGGGAAATCTGTACTGACAAGAGTACTGGTTCCAGATTGGACCCCTCAGGATAACAGAAGCATAGAGTTGTTTGTAAATAAAGAAACGGATGAAGCTTTTTGGAGATACAGAACGGAACAACCTAGCGAGGTACGCTCCATTATAATCTACGAGTTCAAGGACCCGGATACACCTGGAAAGGTTGTATACCTGGATGAGACTTCAGAAAGAGTCTTTGTGGTGCCTGACCACGCTAGAAACACATACACATGGAGAGGTGATTTAGTATTCCCTCCATCTCGGGCAAACATAAACGCGAGCCAACAAGGGGCAGGAACATCCTTAGCCCATGGCATGCAAAGAGAAAAGAACAAAGAAAGACCAGAAGTAAGCTTCAATCACCCCATAGGGAGAGATAGAACAACCACGGACACTAATAGAGCTGATAGACAAAGGGAACATGGAATACTAGGTGGTAGAGATGATTTTCCTCTACCTAGACCATGTGAACACACAAGAATACTGAGACCCACTCAGTTAGTGAAATCCATGAAAAATTATTTTGATGGGACAGGAGATCCCTATGACCATGTCGCAGAATTCAAGCAAGTACTAAGAGCAGAGGAAGTCGAAGACATGTTCACGTAATACAATGCTTTTGGACTAACGTTAAAGAACACAGCTTTAACTTGGTTTCAACCATTGCAGCAAAGGCAATTTAGAGACATCCATCACTTTTTAGAGTCATTCATCACTGAATTCTCTAAAAGTGGGATTAAGCATGACACGTCTTCGTTGATTCATAGTTTCAAACAAACCCCTCAAGAAACAGTTAGACTAGCAGGACGTAGGTTTAGACAATATGTTGAAAGATGTCCAATGCAAGAGCTACCCTCACAATCCAAACAAGTGTCATTGTTTCTAGATGGCTTGTTGAGCTCTAAACTACGCTCCTATGTGTACCTAAAAGAACCCAGAACGCTAGAGCAGGGTGTAAGAATTTGTATAGACATTGAGGAAAACTTAGGAGATGAGTTGGAACTCTCAAAAGTCTACAAGGACTCAGATTGTTCTTCTCTAGCATCCACAAAATTGTCTAACTCGATAGAGGACCTAGCAGAAAAACTGGCCTAGAAACTAGGAGTTTCTAGTAAACAGGTGCCCAAGTTAACAACTAACGTACGTTGTTACACTTGTGGTGGAAATCATTTGGCAAATGTGTGTACCAATGCAACACAAACACAAGCCAACCCTAGTGGCCAATACTGTACTATTGAGAGAAGATACACGAATCATACGGCTCAGGACTGCCCATACAACAAACAGGCAGTGAGACAGAACTACCCGCAAGCATACCCGCAGCCAGGTAGGTATCAAGGCCAATACAATGCTCAGCCTTATTACTATATGCCTCCTCAGAACTACCCGTATCAGGCACAACAAAGACCTCAACCTGTTTTAGCTCAGCAGCCACCCCCACCAGCGAATGTCATCTCAGTTAAATACGCTGCTACACAAGAGAACCTAAGTAGGGCCTTAGTGCCTTCTTCACCTTTGATCACAGAGAGTGACCCGAACTCAAACAGTTTTGACTCTACTCATGTAGATAGTCCACCCACTTATTACACGGAGTCACCAGAACACGTGGAGACATATCAATATGATAGTCCACCAGTGGAACCTAGTTGGGAGCTCGAATACGCTAATGTGATGTACACAAACCCAAATCCACAGCCCCAATTGAGATAGCAAAGACCACAGGGCCCTAGAGGACCATGCTTTAGGTGCCAAGGAGATCATTTCATAAAGGATTGTCCACATCCTCCAATATCAGGACAATCACAATATTATAACATACAAGGCTTTTGTGCCGGCTGTGGTAAAGAGCACATAATCAAAGATTGTCCTAAGAACCCTGCTAATGTGTCAAATGTGACACCAATCAACGTGATAGGCATTGTAAACAACACAGATGGATCCAACACTACATACGTGCCTATCCAAGCTATAACAAGAGCCCAGACGCTCTTACTGAACCAATAACTTAATCAGGAGAAAGTAGTCGGAAGTAGTGAAGTTGCAGAATCTAGCAGTAAAAAGACAAAATCTTGGAAAGATTCCAGAGAAAGAATCAAGCGAAAGTTTAGTAAAAAGATAATTGAGTTGGAAGGAAGTTTAAAAGAATCTAGAGCCAAAATACTAGAGTTGACTTCACAGGAATTGAATCAAGAGAACCAAGCTCAAAAATCAGGATCAGTTTTAGCGGAACCCATACCAGAAAACCTAGACATGATGTTTCGTGCATATCAAGCTAGGATAAAAGAAGGACCTCAAGTAGCGGAAATGAGTAAAAACTACCCTCGAGCAGACTTAGAAATTGAGAGGACTAAACTTTGTATGAAGATGTTAGAATTAGCACAAGCTTTGTTCGAAGCCTCTAGATATCTTAATTGGAATAACATGGCAAAACCTGAACTACACTTTCAAGGATTGATGGAGAGGCTTGAATACTTGATAGAAAGCAAAGAGAAAAAGGATCAGTATAGGAACCCTATCCCAGAGACACAGGAAAGGAACGCACCATCCGTGTCTCAAGTACCCAACACAGAAGGGGAAGACAATTTGTCTTCCATACATAGATATTCACATGAATTTTTGAGAGAAATACAAGAAGAGAAATGGAGAAAAGAACAAGGAACCCATCCTCCTATTCAAGAAATAGACGACTTGGAGGAACAATTTCCCCAAGATATTCCCTCTATTTACAATGATGTAGAGGAGGAACAACTGAGTGAACATACAGGTTTTGAATCCAATTCTTTACAAGAATTACCTCAGTTCATAGGACCTTGGGAAGCAAAGTCTATTAGTATGAGAGCACCCACGATAATAGTGAGGAATGAAGAATCAGTAATCCCAAGAAACACGGAAGTGATCAAGAACACTCAAGTACAGTGTAACCTCACTCTAGAGGAGTTGTTAAAGGTTAAACCAGAACTTTGGAAGCACATAGCAAATCAATTCCCTGAGCTTGCTACTACTCCCTCACAGATAGGATCACATAAATAGGTACCAGAGATACCCGTAGAAAAGATCGGAGATGTAAGCGAAGGAGAGGAAGGTAACACTTATCTTCCAATAACCCATCAGGGTTACACCACGAAAGCCATCTTAGATTCAGGAGCCGGAGTAGCCATCACTACCACCGCTTTATGGAAACGTTGGGGTAAGCCAGCACTCAGACCTACCAGGATGAAGCTACAAATGGCTGATGGACACATAGAAAAACCATTAGGCTTACTAGAAGGCATATCTCTCACCACTTGTGGTGTGGAGTTTGAGCTTACTTTTGCCATTTGTGATTTTAGTAAAAATCATGCTTATGAGATGATATTGGGACCACCATTCATGCGTCAGTTGCAAATTGTACAAGATTGGGGAACTAATTCTTTGTACTTGCAACATTTAGGAGTGACTACTAAAGTCAATCTTACAGACTATTCACATCGAGATGTACCCCCAATACAATGGAATACCATCCATAAGACACTAGTAGAAAGAGAATCAGTACACTCTTTAGAGTCAGACCCCTCATGGTTACACGAGGACACTCACTTATGGATGTGTAAAGTAGCAAAACAAGAGGAAGAAAGGTTAGAAGCCAGGACTTTAGGTGCAGAAGAACATCCAAGAACCCTTCAAGACCCAGCATATGCACTTGTAGTATTTCAAGACGAAGAATTCGAACCTCATGGTTGGGTAGAAATCTTAGCAACCATGGATGTAGCCATCAATGAAGAACAATGGACACCCCACTGTGACGAGGATGGCTATGACATCTCAGTTTTCACGATAGAGCCAATCATGTGTGATTCAGTTTTAGAAGAGTGTGAAACGAACACTGATGCTTTCGAGGACGCGAGTGATTTTGATTTAGAGTCAATTATCATGGACCCACCCTTTGCATCAGAAGAAGAATATTTTTACGAAGTAGAAACTCATCCTCAGACACACGAAGAAATTATGAATGATGTGAGAATAGCCACACAAGTGACCACCAAAAGTGAAGGAAAGAAAAGAAAGAAGAAAGAAACCATGCTAGAAGAAGAAGAATCCTTATTTGAAGTACCCAAGAACTTCAAGAAATATGAAATAGAAGACAGACGAATCATGGTACAAATGCCTAACAGAAAAGCTGACATTGGAGAAGTATATGACAATCGAGAAAAAACCAAGAAAATCATAGTAGCCATAGAAGGAGAAGAAGAAAAGTGTACATACATAGGGCATGACTTGACGAATGAAGAAGAAGAAGAATTAGTTGCCCTATTGCGCGAATATAGAGATGTGTTTGCTTGGAGTTACAAAGATTTGAAAGGAGTAGACCCAGATATATGTTCTCATAGAATCCCTATGACTCCAGATGCAAAACCGACAAAACAAAAACCATACACGTACAATGATAACTACGCTATGAAGATTAAAGAGGAGATAGATCGTTTGATAGAAGCAGGATTTATTTACGAAATTGAGCATACTGAATGGGTATCCCCCATTGTGGTAGTGCCCAAGAAAAATGGAAAATTGCATGTGTGTATTAACCTTAAAAAAGTTAATGCCGCCACGATTAGAGACAGTTATCCTCTTCCTATCACGGAACATTTATTGGAAAGAGTTGCGGGCAAGGAAGTTTACAGCTTCCTTGATGGATTCTCAGGCTATAATCAAGTAGCCATTGCTCCAGAAGACCAACACAAGACGGCTTTTGCCACTGAATGGGGCATATTTGCATTTCGTGTGATGCCTTTTGGCTTAACAAATGCTCCCGCTACTTTCCAATGACTCATGTATCATGTTTTCAAGGAATTCTTACGCAAGAATTTGGAAGTCTACGTCGATGACTTATGTGCTCACTCGAATATCAGGCAGACACATATCCCAGAATTAAGACAAATATTTGACAAATGTCTAGAATATCAGGTTTGTTTGAACCTAGAAAAATGCGTTTTCATGGTCAGACAAGGCAAAATTTTAGGACACATTGTGTCAAAGAATGGAATTTCTACAGATGAAGAAAAGGTAAAAGTAATTGCAGAACTACCTAGACCAACTAACGTAAAAGAAGTACATGCATTTATGGGCCATTGCGGTTATTATAGACGATTCATACACATGTATGCAATCATAGCCAAGCCTTTGTACTCTCTTTTGACCCATTTTGAATGGACAGACGAATGCGAGAATTCATTCATGAACTCAAACGACGTTTGTGCTCAACACCTATATTGACAACTCCAGATTGGAGTAAGCCATTCCATGTGCATGTGGATGCATCCAACTATGCCATAGGATGTGTGTTAGCACAACCCACGAGTGAAGGTAACATAGATCTCCCCATAGCTTACGCGAGCAGACAGTTGAATGCAGCAAAAAGAAATTACACCACGACGGAACGAGAAGGATTAGGGATGATCTATGCAGTAAAGAAGTTCAGGCACTACTTGTTGGCCAACAAATTCAAGTTCTTTACAGATCATCAAGCCCTATTGTATTTAGTCAACAAGCCATGTAACACAGGACGACTAATACGTTGGTTTCTATTACTCATGGAGTACGATTTTGAAGTAGTAGTCAGGAAAGGAAAGACACATCTTAGAGTACCTCTCGAGACTAACCTCAGGAGAAGCTCCTCAAGGGATAGCGGATGAATTACCGGACGCATATTTGTTTAACCTTGAGATAGCACCGGAATGGGCTAAGCCTATAGTCCCTATTCTCACATACGGACCCAAGAATCCTAGGATAAGAATCAAGGAAGGAGAAATTACCAAGTCTCAAAGATATCACATAATAGCAGGAAGTATATATAAACAGGATAATCAAAAGATTCTTGCTTGTTGTGTAGATGAATCAGAACATGCGAATTGGTTGCAATTAGCACATGTAGGTGCATTAAAGCAACATCACTCGAAACATCGTACATTGCAGACTCTGCATAGACTAGGAGTCTATTGGCCTTCATTGGAAGCAGATGTCTACAAGTTGTGTAAAGAATGCCATGTTTGTTGTGAAAGACCACCGGTAGAACATGCTACACTATATCACGTGTCTCTCACACCAGACTGGAGTGAATGTGACGTACTTGAGGACGAAAACATTCCCGCAAGGAATGACTTTATCGCGACAACGAAGTCTATAACAGGAAGCTCAAGACTATTCACTTATTGGCGATAATCTATACAAACGAGGACGAGATGGATACCTAAGACAGTGTGTTCATGAAAGCGATTACTTGAGCATACTAGAGACTACACACCAAGGTGTTGCAGGAGGTCACTTTGGACCAGATAGGATAATCAAAGCCATCCTCTTTGCAGGATTATGGTGGCCCACTCTTCACATGGATGCACATACCTATGTAAAGAGATGTGATGTGTGCCAAAGAACTCAATTTCCTACTTGCAGAGATGAAATGCCATTGAAACCCATGATGGGCGGACGTGCATTTTCTAAGTGGGGTATAGACTTTGTAGGACCCATTAACCCCCCTGCAAAAGGAACACATGCTGAATACATTATTGTTGCCACAGATTATCTCACCAAATGGGTAGAGGCAAAAGCCACAAAAAAGAATGATGCACACACGACTGCAAAATTCTTATTTGAAAATGTCTTTACAAGATATGGATTTCCTATAGAGTTAGTGAGCGATCGAGGAACTCACTTTCTAAACCAAGTCATTGAATATTTGTTACAGGATTTTATGGTGATTCACAAGAAATCCGCACCATATCATCCTCAGGCCAATGGTCAGGCTAAAAGCACTAACAAGATCCTCTGTAATGTACTGACGAAACTCGTGAACAACAAACGTTCAGATTGGGACAAACAGCTACACCACGCTGTTTGGGCATATCGAGTGGCCTACAAGACCGTACTCAATGCAACTCCCTTTCAGATGGTTTTTGGTCAGAATGCTGTGCTTCCTTTGGACTTCTTGATACCGACCCTTAAGGTTGCACAAGAACATTAGTGGGCCGGCCATGAATTATCAGCAAGAATAATGTACTTGGAACGATTAGGAGAAACCAGGCTAAAAGCAGCAGCAGGAATATACGTGGCAAAGAAGCGACAGAAAGCATATTTTGATGCACATGTGAAAGATAAAGGCTTGAAAGAAGGAGATTTAGTTCTAGTATATACGCTGAAACAGCACGCACGGAAGTTAGAAAAGCGAGATTATGGACCTATGATCATCAACAGACTCTCGACAAGTGGAGCAGTACAATTAGCCACTTTAGAAGGAGATATAATGCCTAATTACATTAGTGGCTGTAGAGTCAGGCTATACCAAGAACCTCTTACTGAGGATATGCTTAGACGACTCACGTTGGCAAAGAAGCGTCAGGAGGAAGAAAATAGAATACGAGCTGAAGCTCAAGCAGAAGCTATAGAACGCATTAAGCGCATGAAGTTAAGAAGACAAGGACTAGGGAGAGAACATTATAATCATCTGGAAACATCACCCAGATATCCCATGGCCATGTGTCAAGTAAAGTCAACCACTCATCCTAGCATAGTGGACAGGAGACCATTCATTATAGTCAGGCTAGAGCACGGCAACCCTTGCCAAGAGCTCAGGGCTTTAATTGATTCAGGTGCTGCGACTAGTGCGATTAGATGGTCCCACTATAAGGATTCAGGAATAGAAATGCAGCCAATTGAGGCATACCTCATAGGGCTAGGAGGCATGGAAACCCCTTGCATGGGTGAGGTGGATCTTCCTATCCTCATAAACGAAGTGACCTTGACAGTGAAGTTACTAGTGTGCCATGACGACGACCGATAGAACCCCTAATCCTTGGCCAAGACTGGCTATACGACCACTCAGTGGACCTAAATCTTAGACAAGGCTCCTTGCAGATTGGAACCTTAGATCAGAAGCGAGTGATACCGCTTGACTTCCCTAATGGCATTCTAACTGAGGTTTGTAGCCCTAGACCCTATGAAATGCATGCGACGGAAGACCGGAAGATCTTTGTTCAGATCGATCACGTTACGTCTACACCAACCCACTCGGGCTTGGCTATAGACAGTTGTCAATCAGAAGGACGTCAGGAGATTTTCCCTTGGGCTTCCTGCAAATTAGAAGGGGCAATTACCCAACCGCTTGGTCAAATAGACACAATCAGCGGTCAGGTGGGTTACATCAGTGGACACATGGGCAGAACACCTTGCGGTGCCCATCCCTCCACACTTATTGCGGACTGGCCTAGATTAAAAGTACAAAAAGGAGCACTTCCTAATGGGCACGTTTTGCAAGTGTTGGACCTCCCTTCTTTTCCAAAGCAGAGTGTCCATCCGACCTCTCCACCTCAACCACAAAGGAGTCAACCACGACGAAGGAACCCAAACCGACGGCAACATCAGGCGACGCAAAGAGGAAAGCAGTCTCAGCAACACAAAGCAAGCGGCACAAGACAAATATGGGTGCCAAAAGAACAGAAAGCACCAACCGATTTCAACAACGCAGACATTGATAAGAAGAAGTCAAGGCAGAAGCAGAATCAATATCCAACATCCCCTCAACCTTCTTCTACAAGTTCGACCATTCGACAAATTTGGATCGCCAAGAAGTACCTAACGAATCGACCCACACCCATGCAAATTTGGGTACCCAAACCATGCACTATAGCTCAACCCTCAAGCCATGTAAAATATACCCCTCGAAAATCTTTTCAGCCCTCCATACCACTAAATCCGATATCATCTTTTGTCCCTCCGCAGAGACCTATCACCCTCACAAACTCTTAGGAAGTGGATACCGAAACGTATCCAGAAGTCTTCTCCTAACCCTTTGTCTTACATAACTCCCACCCCGACTAATAACCATCCTTGTAATAACTCATTCATGACTGAACCTTGTATAAATCCACACACTATAACCCAACATCACCTGTAATAACATCTCATCAAAGAACTGCATGCAATATCTGAAAACATATAGGTGTCTAGAGACCTGCACTAGTTCTGCAAGAAGCATTGCATCAATCACATCACAACACTTGGCTACACGGGTTACACATCGGCTATGGAAAGGGATTGCGGTCTCACCTTAATGGGATCATAATTAATTTCCATACTAATGTGCTAATCTTTTGTAGCAGATCTTTTCCATTAGCACGTCAATCATCATGCAAACTGAAGAAGGACCATCAGAAGCAGGCCCCAGCGCATCTATAGCACCTATCGGTATTTTACTCACAGTGTCCCATCCGACGGCTCCACCACCAGAATTTCAAGGTTTTCCAGGACCCATGCCTATTGACAATCCTCCTAGAGGGTATACTGAGAAGATTCATCGCAATTCTCATTGGTTTCAAGGGCTGGCAGGACCATTGGCGGATGCTGAGTTTATATTTGAGGCTAATTTGACTTTTGATGACCATACATGGGGAAAATATCAGTTCTTCTCAAGAGAGTTCGAAGGGCTACAAAACACACAAGACTTAACACATGTTTGGGCAAGAGCCGGCTTCACAGAGTAGTTCAGTGACCCTTTGCTTAAACCTGACTTCTAGAGATG
Organism: Ceratopteris richardii; assembly: GCA_020310875.1. NCBI lineage: Eukaryota > Viridiplantae > Streptophyta > Polypodiopsida > Polypodiales > Pteridaceae > Ceratopteris > Ceratopteris richardii. The sequence goes on from CM035421.1 coordinate 128,506,811, forward strand.
CTATTACTTAATCACTACTTTGATAGCTTCGGAGAACAAGGACCTGCCTGGCACCTTCATTTTGCCATCCTTAGTGAACGATCCACCATATAAAAGATTTTATCTTTCTAAAGATCTGATTCGAGCTGCCATCAAGATTCATGGAACCCACATGCCCACAGAGCGAGGTTAGTTCCAGACCCTATGAAATGTGGGGACGTCACTAAGTGGGAGGAGATTTCAGCGATCACACCTGAGCTTTCAAAACCACTACGGATATGTATGCAGCATTTTGCTTTCCCTGCTCAGGACAGATTCACAATGCCTCACAAACAAATATGGTTTGGTTTGTATTTATCATGTATGGGACCCCAGACAGTTGATCTAGCTAGCTGGATCATTGATCAGATGTATTTAGCACAACATAGATGGGAAAGAAAGAAGGTCATCAATGGATGTTGCGCCCTCACGCGCATTGTATATATGTGTTTGGCTTACGATTTACCTATCGAGCGAGCAATGACAAGTGAGGAGGTGAAAGCCTTCAAGGGAACAACAAAGAAAGCTAGGAAGCCCAGCAAAGGAAGAGCAAGAAAGCGAATGAGAGGAACCATCCCCTGCCTTCAGGTGCCAGAATCACCGTCCCCGCAACCCTCTCCGGAACAGTCTTCGACAGAGGCCACTCCATCTCTACAACCTATTTGCATAAGGTTATCGAGACCAGTTACAACGGAGGGCACTACCAGCACAATCACTACTCAAGTAGCCATAGTCCCAGGACCTACCACCACTACGGTAGAAGTTCCCACCACTATCGGTGCGGAAGCTTTCTCTTTTCCGATACCCCATTTAGAAGCAGAACAAGCAAATACCACATTTGATTTTGAGATGCAGGACGTATTTTCAAGTGAATTTCAGTTTTCAGAAGGCCAGATCTTCTCTCAGGAATATGAAAGGCCCAGCTACCCTACCACACCGCGAGATCAACCACAAGGACAAATAGTGTCTAGCTCTGAAGAGGAAAGAATAGAGACAGATGAAGATGACGGCGATGACGAAGCCAGTCAGGGAACTCATGAATCCCAAGAACATGTGCAAACAGACGAACAAGGACAACAAACGGACACCCAAGGTGACACAAGCACACACGAAGAAGAAACCTTCGAAGCAACAGCTTATACACTGGCCATCAAAAAGTTTTACCGAACTATGGAAAAGGTTTGGGCGTGCAAGAAGTTGACTGACGAAGAGAGCCAAACCCTCATAGAACAAGAGCTTGTCTCGGGCGGGTTCGAAGAAGTATACATCAGAGGTTTCAGAGAGCTTGTCAAATCAGTTGGACCCACTGAAGCCTTAAGATATTTGCAGAGAAAACCGCTACCGTAGTATGATGCTCACAGAATCCGTCTACTAACCAAACCTGGTGAATACATTCGGGTACCCACCGGTGGCCAGTCTTCAGAACAGGCCAGGGAAGCACATCTTGTCCCTGAAAGCTCATTGGCAGAGGACACCATTATCGTCGACTCCCCACCCCGTACTACCGCTGTACATACCACCACAGTCGTCGAAGTACCTGTCACCCCAGTTGCTCCTCCTTCACCTCCCATCCATCCAGCCTCCCCTATTCACCCCCCTTCTCCCAGAACAACATCCTCTTTCTCCGGTGGAGTAGCAAAAGCCGTCCTTACGCTGTCGGGTCGTGAGAGATGCTCGGATGGTGGATCAAGTCATCCGCCTAAATCGTTCGACACACGCAGGGTGTCTGTAGCGGACTCAGGCTTAAGGAAATAAGGGTTCTAATGACAAAACAATATAAATTACCTAATTCTATGACTGAAACTAAAGTTTTCTTACCAAAAGTAAATAGTTTTAACTAGCTATGGACCGTAAGGACGGGCAGCCTCGTACATAGCAACAGCTTCCTGATATGAGATTGAAACTTCCATAATGGGTTCTTCTACTAAACTTTCAGGTAAGCTAGAGGGTTCTGGTCTGTCTAGAGTTGGCGGAACATTTTCAATATCTTCAATAGTACTGTGCTCAGACTCATGAACTAACTTAGAAGACATCAAGGAAAGTAATGGAAAATTAATGAAACAATATGATGCTAAACTGTTTGAATGAATTAATTGATATGCTAATGGTTCTAATCAATAAATCTAATACAACTGGAAGGCCTAAACAATTGGATAAATGTCTAGTCAATTGGATAGTTGACTAAATGAGAAATAAGATTTAAATGGATCTTTAGGCTGCCGCTTCACTTCAATTGTCTTCACTTCACTTTAATTGATTGTAATCTTCAATGTTTCTGCAAAAAACATTAGCATTAGTAATATTACAAAATCAATAAGAAACTTAAAAGACATTAGTCACATGCATTAAAGCATACACATGCTTAATAACTTGCCTTTGTCATGCATATATTCATTCATTCAATTACATACCCATGCACATAAATCATGCATACTATGATTCATATTTTAATATACATAGCCTTTAATATAAATATGCATACTAACCATACAAACACGCATGATTTACTTAGGAACATATGGATGTAATTACTAAATAATAAATAATAAACAAATCATTTAATAAATAATACTTACTAAATAATGAACTAATCATTTAATACTATTAATTAGTTTTAATATTCATTAATCTAATAACTACAAAAGAAATACCTAACTAAACCATATCGAATACACATTCTCTCTCTCTCTCTATCGTTCTCTTTCTCTCTCCCTAACTCTTTCTCTCTCTCTCTCTTTCTCTCTCTCTCTCTCTCTCTCTCTCTTTCTGCGTTTCTCTATTCTGCGCCTCTCTCTTTCTCTCTCTCTCTCTCTCTCTCTCTCTCTCTTTTCTCTCTTTCTCTCTCTCTCTCTCTCTTTCTCTCTCTCTTTCTCTGCCGTTTCTCTCTCTCTCTCTCTCTCTCTCTCTCTCTCTCTCTCTCTCTCTGCGTGCTGCCGTGCGCAGTTCTGCAGGGGGAGGGAGGGAACCTCTCTTTTCTCTCTCTCTCTCTCTCTCTCTCTCTCTCTCTCTCTCTCTTTCTTCCCCGTTCTCTCTCTGCCTGCCTACCTCTCTCTCTCTCTCTCTCTTCTCTCTCTCTCTCTCTCTCTCTCTCTCTCTCTGCGCGCTGCTGCGCGCAGCGCCAGGGAGGGAGGGAGAGACACACATCATACAAACACACACACACGTCACATCATACACACATACACACATCACATACACACACATGTGCACATCACATACACATACACATATACACTTCACATACACACACATCACACACACACATATATCACATACACACACTTCACACACACATACACTTCACATCATACACGCACACACACACATATCACATACACACATACACACACTTCACACACACATACACTTCACATCATACATGCACACACACACATATCACATACACACATACACACATACTACTGCAGGGACTCAGACCAAGCCACGGAATAGGCATGGTCATGCTTCCGGCCGGACAATCATTCATGCAGCAGCATGGGGCATATCAAGATCATCGTACACAGCAGGACATGACGGCTCAATATCCCGAGCACGAGGAGGGTCTAATGAGAAAGAAGGAAAAACAGAAGAAAGTAAAGAGCAGGAGACAGTACCTGCAAAAAACATTAGGAGAAACTTGAGCTCAACACACATTTAAATACATACACAAGTCCTTCCTAATCCACTCTTTTGGTTTTAACTTTTAATCTACAACCACACTTTAATCTCCTTACTTTCACCACACTTTAAATTGACTTTATTTACACAACTCACTTACTCCATTCTTTTAACCATTTTCATATACATCATTCATTTAAAGTTTCTCTTTAACTTCCTTTAATTGCATCATTTATTCCAACCACTCTTTCAATCACTTTAGTTACACATCTTCTATAAACCATTCTTTTTCCTAGTACTCATATAGACCACTAATTATTTATCCATTTAATTTACCATTTTTAATTTAATTAGCCTATATTTCTTATTTTAAATAAATCATTTAATTCAATCTTAGTTTAAGGGTTTAATTAATTAGAACCTTAGTATTTAAAAGTATACACACTATTAAATTAACAAATTAAACCATAAATTAAATTTGTAGGTTAACCAATGTTAAATTATAGATGAATTTCAGTAAATATTAATTGTTTCAACCCTTCAAACTAAGGCTAATCTTCATTCTTGCACACTAAACCCCTTAAAACCCTTTTGGAATCCTACCATTAGCTCATTAACATTTAAATAAACCCTATCATTAACCCTTTGGAACATAAATAAACTCTAACATGAACCTATTAGAACCTTTTGAGACCCTTCAAATGAACCCTATTGTCATAAATCATATGAACTAGAGTTATATACCCATGTTTCTAGCATGTATAAATATAAATACTCATTAATTAAGTACTTAGGGTAAACCCTAATATGAACATATGTCCTGCTTCATCCTTCATACCTGATAACATTTTCAAAATAGTTAATCCAATTAGCACAACTGATCAACAGTGATATAAAAGAGGTTTAGAATTCACCAATAAATATTTTAATTTTTCGGTCATCAATTGGAAGATGCAAATCTTCCCGACAACGCCCATTCATCCCACAATTCCCACACCCACTCAACCTAGTCCACCCCCTAACACATCCACCTTTCTATCCAACCCATTTCTCCATCCATCTTTTCCATCCTTCCCCACACGTCCAAGACCCCTTTTCCCATTCCCACCTCCATTAATCTTCTCCACAGTCTCACCTCCCCGACCCACTGTAACCCCTCTTTCCCCTTTCCACCAAGCCGTCCAAGACAACCCCTTTGTAAATTACTCCTCAACCTTTGTAAATCCTATATTTACACCCACACACTTACCCACGATCACACCACTATTCACAGTCACCGCACTCGAAACCACATCCAGCGATATGGATATATCACCACCCACCGCACCACCACTCACTTCATTCACGGCACAACCATACATAAGCACACCACAATTTTCCACAATCACCACAGCATCCACTTTCCCACCTCCTTTTCCCTTACCCCTTGCATCAACACCCACTCACACTGCAACTGCATTTGCACTTAGCACATCACTAATCTTATCACCCACCATCGATGCGGCATTTCAACAGATGTTTACATGTATGACTCAAGTGCACAATGAGTTTACATCTTTAAGAACGAATTATCAAGCGCTGCAAAAGACAACGAATGATCTACAATCGCAGCTTAACTCATTGTCTATTGAGAATGCCTCACTGAACACCCGATATCAAGAACTACGCGAGGCTTATCACAAGCTGGAACTAGAAAGTGAAGAGAAAGCCAAAGAGGCCACTGATGATCTTGACAATTTGTTAAGGGCCCAGACAGTTTGCAATGCGACGCTTACACGGAACATGGGCTTACTCAGAAGACACCTAGCAGCAGCAAAGGAAGAGAACCAATGGCTACAAGAGCAGAACAGAGAAAATTTAGAAGCTGCTCTCGATCACCTAGACCAACCATTAAGTCCTAGCCGGTTCAAAGCAGTGCCCTCCGAATCAATGAAAATGTTGCTCGATGATCACATCAGATTGCTCGATGAATATGATCGAATGAACGAAGAATATCAGAAGCTGAAAGAAGATCATAAGCTACTCCAGCTCAGAGCACCTGCAACACAAGGACTACCAGCAACACAAGGATTACCAGCTACTGCGGACCCATCTCCTGACATCCTAGAGGAACTCAATGCATTACGGGCCCAGGTATCCACTCTTGAATCGCGGATAGCTATATATGAAGCACCACCACGGCTAGATTCCCCACCAGAGCACCCAACCGATGAAGAAAATGTGACCATTCCGGTGGAGGAAACCTTTGAAGAAGCCTACGAGCCACAACCCATCCCAGGTGGACGAGTCACGGCTGAAGGCCAGATGACTTATGAACTTCCAACCCCCGCATGGATGAAGATTGAAGAGCTTGGAACCACCCACTCAGCACGAGTAGAGGCGCAGCTGCACACAATGGCAATGATTGAGGAAAGAATTTTACAGTCGCCCTACTTCGCTCACTTGGCCCCTCGCAGATACATATCAGGGCATGAGCTACAGTACAAACCGTATTTTATGCTAATGGCCGAGTATCAGTTGGCCATAGAGAAAGAAACAGGCAAGAAACCATTTCACGGTACTCAGTTTGAGCCTGATGATTTGCCACTGGATGCGCAACAAGGCGAGATTTATCAACCAGAGTGGCGTAAAGATCTTTTACAAGAATATCCTGAGATGATGAGTACTTGGGTAAAGGCACCACTACATTTGAAATACAACCCATGTTGGGGACCAGTGCCACGTCACCGCTCCTGGACAACATTTGCTATTAAAGTACAAAACAACAAGCAGTGCCAGGATTGGTTAAATTACCCATATTTCAAGCCACCCATAGAACTACCGACAGTGGGATACATGATGGCCATGATTCGTCACTGGCTCCCTCGCTTGAAACACATGGACGATATAGCCGTGCACATGACTGTCAAAATCTTTGACATGATGCAAATGGTTTTCAAAGTCTTCCGTCGTGTAAAGGCACCTCATGTAAACACCCTGGGCTTCGAACATGGCAATATAGATCTTGCATATGATATGAGTACAACGCCATTGCTACGGGTGTGTTATGCTTGGCATTGCAGAATTAAATATTTACCGGTGTGCTACAAGCAGACTTTCGAAGAGATGTTCACAACCGGTTTTTGGGAATACCATTCAGAAGTGTTCATCAGCAGGTCCACCCACCTCTTACACTTATTCGCCTGTGAACAGATGGTATATTCCACACATTATCGACTCCCGCCACCTGATGAACCGCAACCAATTGATTGGGAGAAACTCGAGGCAGATTTGGCCCGAGGCATTCGAATATCCGAACACACCCTCGCTCAGGAACTCCTCCAGAATTACATCCGACAGACTACACAACAAGGTTCTGTCGAGGACGACAGAAGCGAGAGGGAGGGGAGTGTTGGCAGTAGCAGTAGCCAGAGGCATAGAAGACACGGAAGCATGTAAAGATAGAGCAGGGAGCCAGTCGGATCTTTTTTCAAAGAATTATGTTTTAAAATACTTTTCAAAAACCTCCAACAGTGATGTTTATCACTATTGTAACATATGTAACATAGAAAAACCCTTTTCTTAATTTCTAGCTCCATTTTGTGCAAGCCGAGGAGTCCTCGAGCTTAAGGAGCTTAGGTAGAATGAGCATATCAATTTTGGTTATTTTTAGACACCGTTTACCCCTTCAAATAGCACTTAGAACCTATTTTTAACTATGCCGGTCACTAGATGTGAAACCGGTCAAAACTAGTCTAGAATCTATAAAAAGAGCTAGAGAGCTCATTTTTGAGGGTGGTTAGTGTGAGCTTAGAGCTATTTTGAACTTGTAATTGAGATCTTGAGCAATAGAGTTGATTTCTCACCTTCCATTGTGTCTTGCTTGTCTCTTCGTAGTGTGTGTGTATGTGTGTGTGCATCTCTATGCTTCTCACCTTCACTCTCACTTCATCTCACATTCACGATCTTCATATCACTCCTATCTCTTCCGCGGATTGACATTAAGGAGGTGGAGCTTCTTAACGTAGTTCTCACCATTGTGCTAGAGCAACAATGCTAACATCTTTCTTCTTGTTTGTAACATTATTCCTTGCAAAAAAAGGGAAAAAAAGAACAAAGAAAAAGAAAGAAGAGAAAAGAAAAAGAAAAAGAAAAAAGAAGGATAGGACTGTGCGCTTGAAGAATCTCCTGAGTGAACCAACAAGTAGGGCATTCATGAACAAAGCAAGACATGCCAATGGTGAATCATCTCCTGGGCATACAACACGAAGAGTGAAGATCGATGGACCTTTCACCATTGTAAGGATCACCAACTTCAACAACACCATAACCATGATAGATTAGGAAACCTCTTTGTCAGCATACCCTTGATCACTTAGCTCAAGACCCAAATTTTTGCACCATAATTCTTCCAATGCATTCCCCAAGTATGCATGCATGGGGCCACATTACAAGGCCATGCA
>CM035421.1:128527388-128597388 GCA_020310875.1 Ceratopteris richardii
TAATGACGAATTCTTCCAATCGGGACATCGACTGTATCTATACTGCAACTCTCTCATCATGGGTTGTACCAACCTTCTCTAACTTTTGCACCCGTTCAGGAGCTTCGATCTCAATTGTGTCCATTCCTTCCTTTGTTTGCTTACCCCCTGGCGTAGGCATGGGTACGTATGGGTCTTCAAAAATCTCCTCAACTTCAATTGGAACTAAATCCTTAGGTTTCGGCTCCACAAGGGGAGAGGGTTGATGCTCATATTGAAGAACTTTATTTTGTTTCTGCCAGTTGTGCTCTGAGTTCTGCGACTTCTTCCAATGTGTCTGCTGCAGCTGTGACTTCTTTTGGTGACTCTTGCTGAGCTTCCAGTTGCTTTAGTAGGTCATCCCTCTCTTTTTCTAAGGCTGCGTGGGCTTCCAGGAGATCGGCATGTGTTTCCAATACGATTTGCATATTTTCAGATGGGATGGACTTGAAATTCTCTAGGTCGATTTCCTGCGGTGAACCCTCCATTGCTGCTTCTAGGTTTTCTTCGTTCTGTTGCTGTAGTCGTTTATTTTCTTCGAGTGCTGCAGACATGTGCTTTTGTAGTAAGGCGAGGTTACGTCGAAGCTTGAGATTGTCCGTTATCTGAGCGTGTAACATATCATCGAGTTGTTGTTTTTCTTCGGTATCTGGGGGGGGGTGGATTGGCTATTAACTGATCGTGTTGTGCCTGCAAGGTATTAAACTACTGTTGTAATAACCTCTTCTCCTTCTCTAAATTAATGAATCTTTCTTGTAATGTTTCGTGGGTTCGGAACAGATTCGTATGCTGAGCGTCAAGATGCTGGTAATGCTGTTGTAATTGAGACATACACTGGTACAAAGTATTAAATACATTATTAACAGGAGTGGATGCTGGAAAGGTGTTGAATGCAAGAGGGTAGGGAAAAGGGAAAGGGAGTGTGTATGTTGTGCTCGAGAAGGGTGAAGTGGGAGGTGGGGGAATGGGAGATTGTGGAAATATGGGGGGAGGGAGAGGTGCGGAAGTGGGTGATATGTCCATGAAGTCATATGTGGATGCGGTCGTGGGAGTGATTGTGTACATGGGAATTGTCGGTGTGGTGATGGTAGTGAAGGTGTAAAGTGGTGTGTGCAGTTGTGAATATAAACCACCAGAAAGTGTGATAGGGGGAATGGGGTTTTCAGTGGCTACAATTAGAATCACAGTGTCAGTGGTAGCATTTACACTAGTGGTGGTGTCAGGTTGTGTGGATTGTGAGGGTTGACTCACAGTCTGTGCTTCAGTATGGGAAGTGGACTCTGAGGCTGTGACAGTGGTGGTGACACTGGTAGTGGGAGGTGAAGGTGGTGGAGTTGGAGGGGAGGGTGGTAAAGGGGGTGAGGGGGGTGCACTTGAGGTATGGGCTTCCTCAGTATGAGCTGCGCCCATGGTTGTGGATGTGGTGCCCTGTGGTTCTGATACCAAGACATTCATTTGTTTCCCTGGCCTAGGGGGACGTCTGCCGTATCTTCGCTCCGATCTTCGCGAGTGTGCAAGAGCAGTATGCACTGTCTCAGGTACCCCCAATGCATCAGCAATCATGTCAAGGGTTGCCCTGTATTGTTCATCCACACCTTCGCCCTCTAGGATTATGAGGGCCTTTCCTACTACCAAGGATAGTTTGTGTTGTTCCTGAACCCGGTTGATGGTATCATACAGTCTTTTCAATTGCCTCGTATAAGCCGGGGCACCTTCAAGTTCCAGTACAACTTCTTGCTCATATTCATGCTATTCTTCGTCAGATAGTCCTTCTTGTTCATCCTCTTGCTCCTCTTCTACTGTTTCCTCTTTATCTTCCTTTACTTTGACAACTTCTGGTTGGGTTGGATGGGATTGGTCCATGCCCGTCTGTTGTTTGCTTGCTTGCTCTGCCTCAACTTCCAAATTAGTAGCATTAATTATTCTTGCTACCTCCTCATCCGTTAGATCCTCTAGTGTGAAGCCATAAGGGAACTCCAAATCAATGGGTATCGGTGGGAAGACTAGATTCGGTCCTTCCGCGCTAGGCCTTGGTAAACTGCTCCCCTCATTTTCTTGGATGGAGGCCCTGCGGCTGATAGTCTTCGTTGGAATTCTTGCACCCTGGTCCAAACAAGTGCCCTTTGAATTGGCACATCATATGCCAAGCATCGGTAAACAATTCTTGTGAGAGCACAACATCCATAAAGTACTGAATTTTGCTTCTTATACCACCGTTGATATGCCAAGTGTATTTGGTCAATAATCCAATGAGGCATGTTGATTGTCAAATTAAAGGCATCTGCTAAGTATAAACTGAACCATATCTTCTTGGGTGGCATCGTGAATCTCTCTTGAGCAGGGAACGCGAAATGTTGCATGCACATTTGAAGGTGGATGGCAATAGTTGGTGTCATTGCCACCATGTCCTTCAGTTTAGTCAGGTTCCTGTTCTTCATGTTGTCTGGGACCATTGACTCTTTCTCTGTGGGGATGTGCATACCCTTCATATCTAGAGCTTCTCTTACCAAATTGTTGGCCAATTTGAAGCGCTTCAGTTCATTACCTCTTGTAAGAGACGATAGTACGAAGGTGCTATACCCCTTTTTCTCTTTACTAGGAGTGAGGGTGCTAATCAAGTATGAACACCTTAGAAAGTCTTGCTTCGGTAACTGGGCTTTGAAATAATCATATAGTCCAGCCTTCTTCCATATCAGTTTCAACCCTTCATTATTTTGAAGCCTCTCAAACTCTCTGGTAAAGAAGTGATACCTGCCCCAACGTCCGTTAAACTCTATTTCTGCCTCCCACAAGTAAGTGCCTTCTCCAAGAGGTCCTGCCACATCATTGAACCAATGCGAGTTTTTGCTTACTGATGATGTGTGCCCCTCGGGAGGATTCTGAACAGGTATGGCATGTAATGCCCTCAATGCCAGTGGTCTTTCCTTCAACTCCTCAATGGGTAGACTCTCAATGTCCACAATCTGAGGGCTGATGCCTGCCTGGGAGCTAGTTCCTGCAGCCTCGGCCATATTGAAGGGACTCGTCACCGGTTCTGTGAGAATATACAAATGAATGTTAACATTGCAAATGGACACCAAGTGGTCACGTGTCCCCGTTACAACATTAAGTTAGTGATAAGTTAGTTAGTCAGTGAGTGCTTGGTGATTGTGGGTGTAGTTAGTGGATGATTTGTCCTAAGAGCTAAATGGAAAGTTGTAGTGTGAGAACGATGCTGTTAGTAGGTGGGGGTGAATTTACAAGTGGGGATCGGGGGTTTTATTACAAGCTTTGGGTAGCCAAACACAATGGATGGCTTTCGGTTTTGGTTCTGTGGAGACTCTAGAGGCCTTTGTGAGAGTTTCTGCTTGGAAATGAGGCTTTTTAGGGACCCATTTACAAGTGATTCTACTCGTGCTCATGGGTGAATATGTGTTCGTGCGTGATGTATAAGAGTGGGTATCAGCTATTTGCATGAGTGAACCATGTTGTACAGGGTGTGGTCACTGTGTAGCTATTTGAGCCCACAAGCAAGCCTTAGGCACCCAAATTTGTCTTGATTGTGGGCCAACCTTCATGGACTTCTTGGGTACCCAGATAGACTTCACTTTCAAAGAAGAATTTTCAGAAGATTTCTTATTAGTGTCCTGTCATTGATCACTAATAGGAAGTTGAGCCAGTTGTTGTGGCTTGACCGCAATAGGATGCTCGCCTTTCCGCACCCACATTTGTTTTGGTGGTTGGGACACCTTGCTTCGTACTCTCTTTTGGCTTCGAGCATAGGTAGTCTGCTTCTTCTGCATTTTATCTGCCTCTGGTTGCTGCATCCCGATGGCCTTTGGAAAAGAAGGGAGTTCCATCATATCCTTAACTCCTTTGTTGAAATAATCATCCCTCTGCATCACATAGTTTTGGACAAGAATAGCATGGTCATCTTCATGTGTACTCCTGGAAGGACCAGGAGTGTGTGCCTTTTCTGGTTCCTTGAGTGCTCCATTGTCTAACTCAACTGTAATTTGACTCTGATTTACCCAGACTTGAAGGAGTCCACTTCTTAGGTTTAGGTTGACTGCATGATCATAGATCCAGTCTTGACCCAAGACAAGAGGCTCAGTGAGATCCTCATCTTGACACACTAGTACTTTAACTGTCATTAAAACATCTTGAATGTAGAGGGGAATTTCCACCTCGCCCGTGCAAGGGGTCTCCACACCTCCCAATCCTATGAGATATGCCTCTATAGGATTGACCTTCAATTGCAGTTCTTGGCAGTAAGAAAGTCAAACAACACTAGTGGCTACTTTTGAGTCAATTAAAGCTCTCACGGTCCTTGCACTCTCTCCTTGTCCTACTTCTATGGTCACAAAAGGTCGTCGATCGATTATCCTATGGGAACGTTCACCTGAAACCTCACACATGGCCATGTGATAGCCTAGAGATTCTTGGGTGTCAGGCATAGGCTGATCTCTACCTATCCTCCTCAATTTCATTCGTCGGATGCGTTCTAAGGCTTCTCCGTGTGCTTCTTCTCAAATTCGTTTTTCCTCTTCTTTACGTTTCTTGGCAGTGTTGAGCCGATTTAGCATCTCTTCAGTTAGGGGTACTTGATATAATTTGACTCTACATCCACTGATGTAACTAGGGAGGACATCACCTTCTAGTGTAGCTAGCTGAACTGCTCCACTTGTTGAGATCCTATTTATGATCATAGGTCCATAGCCTCTCTTCTCTAATTTCCGTGCATGTTGCTTCAAAGTGTAGATCAAAACTAGGTCTCCTGCTGTTGGAACTGAAGGACTCACAAGGCAAGGAAGCTTACGAAGGGAGTCAGAGAGGAGAGAAGGCACAAGCAGACAGGGTAGTCAACGACGATCTGGCAAGTAGGCCAATATTTTTTCAGGACACTAAAGCATATCGAAGAGGTGGAAACACAAGGAGAAGGAGCAAGTAGGGAGCTTGAAGATATGTATGTCAAATCGTTAGAAGAAATCCCTACAACAATAGTGATTTTCATCACTAAGAGCCATTGTAGATACCATTTCATATTTTTGTAGCTCCATTTTGTGCAAGCCAAGGAGTCCTTGAGCTTGAGGAGCATTTGAAGTAGCTACCTACCAATTTTCATAATTTTTAGACTTCGTTTGAGTCTTCAAATAGGCCTTTGAACCTAATTTTTAACTAGGCCGGACACTAGGTCTGGACACGGCCAAAACCTAGTCAAAAACTATAAATAGAGCTAGAGAGCTCATTTTTGGGGCTAGCTTGTAATTGATTTGAACTAGTAAGAGCTTTTTGAAAGTAATCGAAGAACTCCATTGCTTCTCACTCTTTGTCTTACCGTGTGTGTGCGTGTGTGTGTATGTGTGTACATGTTAGTGTGCTTCTCACTCACGCACTTGTGCCTTCACTTGCTCGAGGTCTTCATACCATCCTCATGTCTTCCCGGATTGACAGTAAAGGAGGTGCTACTCACCACTGAGCTACACCTGCTTTTAAACCCTTATCCTTCACATATGCGTCAAAATATGCTTTTTGCCTCTTCTTGGCTGCGTATATTCTGCCTGCCGCTCTCAATCGTGTTTCACCCAATCGTTCAAGATCAAAGATTCTAGAGGAGAGCTCATGCCCTGTCCACTCATGCTCTTGTGCTACTTTCAATGTAGGTATCAAGAAGTCCAATGGTAGCACTGCATTTTGGCCGAATACCATATGAAAGGGTGTGGCTTGGAGTACCATTTTATAGGCAAATCGGTATGCCCAAACAACATGGTGTAGCTGTGTTGAAGCTCAAGATCAAGGACAAAGAATGGAAGTGCATCAAGGAAGTGGACACACAAGAAGAAGGAGCAAGTAGGGAGCTCCAAGAAGCACCTGTCAAATTTTCAGAAGAGATCCCTACAAAAATAGTGATTTTTATCACTAAAAACCATTGTAAATACCATTTTCCATTTTTGTAACTCCATTTTGTTCAAGCCGAGGAGTCCTCGAGCTTGAGGAGTATTAGAACTACCATCCTACCAATTTTCATAATTTTTAGACTCCGTTTGAGCCCCCAAATAAGCCCTGGAACCTATTTTTTAACTAGGCCGGACACTAGGTCTGGACAGGGCCAAAACCACTCAAAAACTATAAAAAGGGCTGGAGAGCTCATTTTTGGGGTTAGCTTGTTGTAGATTTCAGCTTTGTAAGAGAGCTCTTGTATAATCGAAGATCTTCCATTGTTCCACTCCTTGCTCTTACTTTGTGCGCGTGTGTGTGTATGTGTGTGCATGCTTGTGTGCTTTCTCTCACGCACTTGTGCCATCACTCGCTCAAGGTCTTCATACCGGTCCTCACGTCTCCACGGATTGACATTTATGAGGTGCATCTCCTCACGTTGGTACTCGCCATTGTGCTAGAGTGACACCAAATTTGGCGCCGTTGCCGGGGAGAGAGTTTGGAGGACGAGCGTGTGACGGTAAGACGTAGAGTAGCGACGTTGGAAGGTAAAAAAATCATCATTTTCAGTTCAGTTTCTGAATTTTCCTTTCTTCTTCATCTTCATCATCATCACCATCTCCACCCGCCTTCATCTTCTCAGTTTTTTCCATTTTTTAGAGCACATTCACCTTGTTTTTACTTGTGGTTGTGAGCAAGAAGCTTAGAGTGGGTGCAGAACAGAGGCGCTGAAGAAGTAGCACCAAAAAGAACTAAAAATCTGAGTGAATAGCCTCGGACAAGACGAACCTGCGCCAAGTATTGTGAGAGCTGCGCCAGAGATCGTGAGTGAGCAATCGGGCAAACTGGGGTTACACAGAGCAAGGGGAAGTGACTAAGAAGTTAGAGAGGCTCTCAAGGTGAGCAAACACCCATTTAATCTATAATTTCTCAGTAAATTAAGTTTGGAAAGGGAAACGATCTGCGTCAGGTATCGTTTGGTACTGACAGAGGTGAAAAGGAGTGATTTGGGGTGATACAGAGAGTGAGGAGAGGAGAGAGGAAAGAGTAGAGCATGTGTACAACCAAAACTTAGAAAAAATCTTTCCCAAAATTTGTCTAAGGGTCAAGTATCGTTTTGCTCCCGCGGTCGAGTATCGCGATACTTAGCAAGTATTGTTTTACTCCTGTGGTCGAGTATCGCGATATTTCCCTCCTTTCGGTATCGTTTGGTCCAGAGATCGTTTCGATCAAAGATCGCGATACTCACTAGCGATCGTGTATCATCTGGATCAAAGATCGTGTATCGTTTGGCTTAAGTATCGTGTATCGCTTCTCAGAGATCACGATACTTACCAAAGATCGGGTATCGTTTTGTTCAGGTATCGTCGATCGTTTTGAGCCAAGTATCGAGTATCGTTGGTGCCAAAGATCGTTTCAATCAAAGATCGCGATACTCACCAGCCATCGTGTATCGTTTGGTTCATAGGTCGTGTATCGTTTGCATGAGAGATCGGTATCGTTTCAGTCGAAGATCGGTATCGTTTATCAGAGATCGCGATATTTATCAGAGATCGGGTATCGCCTAAGTCAGAGATCGTGTATCGTTTTCTTCCAAATATCGAGTATCGTCTTGAGCTAAGTATCGTTTTGCCCGAGTATCGTGATAGTCAAGTATCGTGTATCGTTATACAACGATCGCGATACCTATCAAAGACCGTGTATCGGGGAGTTTGCTCGCGATACTTGTTGAAGATCGTGTATCGCCTACTTCAAGTATCGCGATACATACCAAGTATCGTTTATTGAGTTCCTCAAGTATCAAGTATCGTGTCCTACAAATATCGTGTATCGCCTATTTTGGAGCATTTCCTGAGAGACCCTGTTTCCCTATTTTAACCCCCAAAACCCTGAACTGGCATAACTTTCTCATACGAAATCTGTTTGCTGTGATTTTGGTTTTGTCGGAAAGCTCGTGGGGATAATACCAGGATTATTAGATAGGGTATTTTGAAGTTGACCCTCAAGGAAACTGGAAAACCAAGGAGTCCCAAAGGATTTTGAGCAATAGAAGAGAACTTTGGGACTAGAAGCCAAGGCTTATGAACCTGAGATCTGGCAGACACTTAGGCAAGGATAGACAAAGCATTAGGTCATCTGAGGCTAGTGTCAACCATACAGCCAAGTCTTGGGCTCAACAGCTTAGTGGTTATCCTTACACACGAAGTTCAGAAACCAGTGACTCGGAAATGTCTTTTAGCATGGAAAGACCCACACGTAGCTCAGGCACTGCCTATTTACAGACACCAGAAGGTCCCTATAAGACCCAATTGGAGTATATCAGGACCAACCAATTAGGTGCTCGCATCTATGAGGATGGTCTAAGACGATCAGTGGTTCAACTCAAGAATCCTGACCAACCCTTTGGACTTGAACACCTAGTGGTCAAGTTTGAAGAGGGTGCTTACATTGATAAGGAAGGAACCATGTATGTGGTTACCAACTTACCAGATAGGACAGATGAGTTTGGAAATATCATTCCTGAGAATGAGATAGGAGACCTAGAGCAAGGAGACCTAGGAGGAGAACCCAAAACCCCTAGAGGTAAGTCAGTCTTGACTAGAGTGATCACCCCAGAATGGATTCCTCAAGATAACAAAAGCATAGAACTATTCGTGAATCGAGAAACGGAGGAAGCCTTTTGGAGATTTAGGCCAGATCAACCCAGCCCAGTAGTCACCATCTATGAATTCAAGGATCCAGAGACACCAGGGAAAGTTGTCTATCTAGATCACACATCTCAAAAATTATTCTTAGTATCAGATCATGACAGACATGCTTACACTTGGCAAGGTGAATCAATTTTCTCCCTCCACCACGATCTAATGTTTCCCATGGCCTCCAGGGAGCCGGATCATCCAAGGCTCATGAAACCCACAGGGAAAGAACTAGAGAGAGACCGGAGGTAAGCTTTGCAGACACTGTAGGCAGAGACAGATCAGGATATGGAACGGAAAGACTTGAAAGGGAGAGACATAGAGTTTATAGGCATCAGAGAGATGAACATGATTTTCCATTGCCTAGACCACGAGAGCACTCAAGAACTCTTAGACCCTCTCAAGTGGTTAAGACAATGAAGAACTACTTTGATGGATTTGGAGATCCTTATGATCATGTGGCGGAGTTCAAACAAGTGCTAAGAGCGGAACAGGTTGAAGACTTATTCACCCAGTTCGAGGCATTTGGTTTGACTCTTAAGGGTACTGCCTTAGCTTGGTTTCAACCTCTAAACGGTCGTAACTATAGAGAGATAGGTCAGCTTCTAGAAGAATTCATTGTAGAATTTTCCAAGAGTGGTATCAAGCATAACACATCATCCTTGATCCACAGCTTCAAGCAGACACCCCAAGAAACAGTACGACTTGCAGGAAGAAGGTTTAGACAGTACTTGGAAAGATGTCCCGTACTAGAATTACCCACATCAGCCAAACAGGTGGCACTGTTTTTAGATGGCCTGTTGAGCACAAAATTAAGGTCATATGTATACTTGAAAGAGCCTAGATCCATAGAAGAGTGTATACGGATATGCATTGACATAGAAGACAAATTGGGTGAGGAGTTAGGACTATCCAAACTCTATAAGGACTCTGATAGTTCTACAAGTCATACCTCTAGAACCTTCACTGAGATAGATGAGATAGCTGAGCAAGTGGCCAAAAAGCTAGGAGTTCAAAATAGACAAATGCCAAGGGTCACCTCAGTGAAGCGATGTTATACATGTGGAGGAGATCACATGGTTAATGTTTGCCCGTTGACGACTCAACCTCAAGAAAACCCTAACGCCCTATATTGCACCATTGAAAGGAAGTATACAAATCATACGACCCAAGATTGTCCCTATAACAGGCAGGCTGTTAGACAAAATTATCAGCAACCTTACCAGCAGGGTAGGTATCAGAATCAGTACCAACAGCCATATTATAGGCCACAACAATATCAACCTCAATACCAGCAGCAATATCAGGCACCATATAGGCCACAACCTGTCCTAGGAAACCAACCGCCAGCCCCTGCCAATGTGATCCCAGTTAAATATACAATGGCGGAGGAGAACCATAATAGAGCATTGGTGCCACTAACCCCATTGATACCAGAAAATGATTCTCACGCTCATGGTTCAGACTACGTCCATGAAGATAGTCCACATGCTTATTATATAGAGTCACCTGAGCAAAGTGAGACTTCTCAGTGTCAATATGAGACACCACCTATGGAACAAAATTGGGAGCCAGAATACTCCAATGTCATGTATACGAATCCAAATACTAGGCCCCAAGTGAGACAAGTAAGACCACAAGCCCCTAGAGGACCATGCTTTAGATGTCAGGGCGATCATTTCATTCGTGAATGTCCCCACCAACCAGCTCTGGGACTAGGACAAAACATCACAATACAAGGCTTTTGTCCTGAGTGCGGCAAGGAACATCTTCCTAGAGAGTGTCCCAAGAATCCCTCTAGTGCACCCAAGGTTATAGCCATCAAGGTGGTAGGCTTAGTGGCAGATTCAAGTTCAAGTAGCAGTAATGTGGCTCCTGTACAGGCAGTTACTAGGGCACAGGCTGCACAACAAGCAAAACCATCTGAGCAATCAGAGTCAAGTGAGGCAGGAGAACCCAGTAAGAGGAAACCAAGAACATGGAAGGATACCAGAGAAAAGGCTAATCGCAAGTGGAACAAAAAGATATCTGAAATAGAAGAAAGTCTAAAAGATGCCAAAACAAAAATAGAAGACATTGCATCTCAAAGCCCCTCGCATGCTGAAGCTTCATCCACTCCACCTCATTCCACCCCACCGCCCATTGTAAATAGACCGCAATCAGGGTCTGTTCTTGCAGATCCAACCCCAGAAGGCTTGGACATGATGTTCAAGGCCTACCAGGCTCGTCTTCAAGAAGGGCCAATAGCTGCAAACCTAGACAAGAGTTACCCTAGGGCAGATTTAGAGATTGAACGGATGAAAATGTGCATGAAAATGGTAGAACAAGCTCAAGCTATACTTGAGACTAGTCAAAAGTTCAATCAGACAAACTCTGTCAAATCAGATTCGCATTTCCAAGGCTTACTAGAAAAATTAGAGCAATTGGTAAACAAACCACAAGTTCCTTTACCTCCACAGGCTCAACCAGTTATTGAAAGAGGAAGCTCTCCACCAATGGGAGCTTATGTTCCTAATTCCACGGATGCTGGAACACCTCCTTCAATTCAACAGTACTCTCAAGAGTTCTTGCGGGAAATACAGGAAGAGAAATGGGCCAAGGAGAAGGGTAATTCCCCTCCTATTCCTGAGATTGATGATCTTCATGATCAATTTCCCCAAGACATTCCGTCTATCTATGGAGACCAAGTAGAGCAACAAGAAGATGAAAAATTAGATTTTGAATCTAATTCTTTACAAGAGTTGCCTCATTACACAGGCCCTTGGGAATCTGAATCTCTCCAGATCAGAGCTCCCACAATATTGGTAAGAAATGAAGACTCAGTGATTCCAAGAAACACTGATGTTGTGAAGAACACTAAGGTTCAATGTCATCTCACCGTAGAGGAGCTGCTCAAGGCAAAACCGGAGCTCTGGAATCATGTGAAGGATCAGGTTCCAGAACTTGAATCCAATATGCCAAAAGTAGGCTCTAAGCAAAAAGTTCCAGAGATACCTCTAGACAAGATAGGAGATATGAGTGAAGGTGAAGAAGGTAACACTTATCTTCCGATCACCTATCAAGGTTACACAACCAAAGCAATTGTAGATTCGGGTGCTGGTGTTGCTATTGCGACCACCTCCTTGTGGAAGAGATGGGGCAAACCCACCTTAAGACCAACGAGAATGAAACTTCAAATGGCAGATGGTCATTTTGAAAGACCTCTAGGATTGTTTGAGGGGATAACTCTAACCATTTGTGGTGTAGAGTTTGAACATACATTTGCTATATGTGACTTTGAAAAAAATAATGTCTACGAGATGATCCTAGGAAGACCGTTCCTACGACAATTGCAAATAGTACAGGATTGGGGAACCAACTCCTTGTACTTACAGCACTTAGGGGTCACCACTAAGGTCAATCTGAAGGATTACACGTTCAGAGATGTACCACCCCTACAGTGGAATCCTATCCACAAAGCAAAAGAAGATTCAATCTCTGTGCATTCTGGAAGTTCACTTGATCCATCCTGGCTGCATGAAGATACTCACTTGTGGATGTGCAAGGTCGCGGAGGAAGAGGAAAAGCGTCTAAAAGCAAGAGAAGAAGGAACTTCCCCAGGAGATAGACCAATAAAAGACCCAGCCTATACACCGATGATATTTCCAGATGAGGAATTTGAGCCTCATGGTTGGGCAGAAATCTTAGCTACTATGGACATTGCAGTCAATGAAGAACAATGGACACCTCACTGTGATGAGGAGGGTTATGATATTTCAGTGTTCATGTGTCAGCCTCTGTTGGAAGAGTGTGATCCTAGTGAGTTCATAGAAGAAGAAGAGAATGACGATGATCTAGAATCCATTGTGATGGATACTTACTTTGACTCAGAGGAACACTATTTAGAAGACATAGGAGTGTTAACCCAAAAAGAAGAAGAACCCCTCACGAGTATTAAAACGATAAGTTCAAAGGAAGGAAGTGAAGGAGGTCAAAAGAAAAAGAAAAGAAAAG
Organism: Ceratopteris richardii; assembly: GCA_020310875.1. NCBI lineage: Eukaryota > Viridiplantae > Streptophyta > Polypodiopsida > Polypodiales > Pteridaceae > Ceratopteris > Ceratopteris richardii. The sequence continues at coordinate 128,540,012 of CM035421.1, forward strand.
CAATGAAACAAGAAGAGGAAGAATCGTTGTTTGAAGTACCAGAAAATTTCAAGAAATATGAAGTGGAAGACCGAAAAATTTTGGTACGAATGCCTAAGAGAGAGGCCATTATAGGAGAAGCATATGACAATAAAGAAAAGACCAAAAAAATTGTAGTGACCATTGAAGGGAACGAAGAACGATGTACGTACATAGGAGATGACCTCAGTGCAAAAGAAGAAGCAGAGCTGGTAGCTCTATTAAGGGAATATAGGGATGTGTTCGCATGGCACTATAGAGACTTGAAAGGAGTAGATCCAAAGATTTGCTCTCATACGATTCCGATGACCGCTGATGCCAAGCCCACCAAACAAAAGCCCTACACATATAATGATAATTATGCAGCCAAAATAAAGGAGGAAATTGACAGGCTGATTGAAGCTGGGTTCATCTATGAGATTGAGCACACTGAATGGGTGTCCCCCATTGTAGTGGTGCCCAAGAAGAATGGGAAATTGCGAGTGTGCATTAACCTTAAAAAAGTTAATGCCGCTACAATCAGAGATAGTTATCCACTTCCAATCACCGAACATCTATTGGAGCGTGTTGCAGGCAAGGAAGTTTATAGCTTCCTTGATGGATTTTCAGGTTACAACCAAGTAGCCATTGCCCCCGAAGATCAACACAAAACGGCCTTTGCCACAGAATGGGGAATCTTTGCATTTCGTGTGATGCCATTTGGGCTCACCAATGCACCTGCAACATTCCAAAGGCTCATGTGTCATGTCTTCAAAGAGTTCTTGCGAAAGAGCTTAGAAGTATATGTGGATGATTTATGCGCTCATTCCCAAGAAAGAAGTTACCACATCCCTGAGCTCAGACAGATCTTCAACAAGTGTAGAGGTTATCGAGTTTGTCTGAACCCAGAAAAGTGTGTATTCATGGTACGACAAGGTAAGATCTTAGGTCACATTGTTTCTAAGAATGGAATTTCAACAGATGAGGACAAAGTAAGAGCAATAGCAGAGCTGCCCAGGCCAAGGAATGTTAAAGAGGTACAAGCCTTTATGGGCCATTGTGGATATTACCGTAGGTTTATCCACATGTATGCCATCATAGCTAAACCTCTTTATGTGTTGTTAACAAATTTTGAGTGGAACGAGGAATGCGAGAATTCCTTCAACGAGCTGAAAAGACGTTTGTGCACAGCACCAATATTGACTACTCCGGATTGGAGCAAACCCTTTCATGTCCATGTAGATGCCTCCAATCATGCAATAGGATGTGTGCTAGCACAACCCACAGGTGAAGGAAGCCTAGATTTGCCGATAGCATATGCTAGTAGGCAATTAAATGCAGCTGAACGAAATTATACCACAACGGAGAGAGAAGGCTTAGGCATGGTATACACTGTGAAAAAGTTTAGACACTATTTATTGGCCAACAAGTTCAAGTTTTTCATGAATCATCAAGCTTTACTATATTGGGTCAATAAACCTTGCAATACAGGCCGCTTGGTGAGATGGTTCCTCTTACTAATGGAATACGACTTTGAAGTTGTTGTCAGGAAAGGTAGAACCCATCTTAGGGCAGACCATCTTTCTCGTATCACTTCAGGGGAGGCACCGCAAGGAGTGTCTGATGAATTGCCCGATGCTTATCTGTTCAATTTAGAAGTTGTTCCTAAATGGGAAAATAAGTTGGTACCAGTCCTAACCTTTGGACCTGCAAATAAAAATGTGAAGACAAGCAAAGAAGAAATTGTAAAATCACAAAAGTATCAAATATTGGCCGGAAGTATGTACAAGCAAGATACCGAGGGCGTATTAGCTTGTTGTGTCGAGGACGATGAACATACTAGTTGGTTGCAACAAGCCCATGAGGGATTGCTGGGAAATCACTACTCTAAACAACGAACATTGCAGAATCTAAAACGTTTAGGAGTGTATTGGCCTAGCATGGACAAAGAAATACAAGAGTGGATCCAGAATTGTCTAGTGTGCCAGAAGAGACCCCCAGTGGAGCATGCCACTCTTTATCACGTGTCATTAATCCCAGATTGGAGTGCTCCATTGGTCGAGTTCATGAGATCAGGAACATTACCCAATCAGGCTAGTCTTGCAAGCAAACGGAGCATGGAGCAAGAGGCTCAAGACTATGCCTTAGTAGGAGACAACCTATATCGAAGAGGCAGGATGGTTACCTAAGACTGTGCGTTCATGAATCAGACTATTTGAAAGTCTTAGAAACTGCACACAGCGGTGCTGCAGGTGGACACTTTGGGCCTGATAGAGTAATTAAGACCATTTTATTCTCAGGACTTTGGTGGCCCACTCTTCATATGGATGCACATACTTATGTGAAGAAATGTGACACATGCCAACGTGCCCAATATCCGACAAGAAAAGATGAGATGCCTTTAAGGCCAATGATGGGAGGGCGCGCATTCTCGAAGTGGGGCATAGACTTTGTTGGTCCTATTAACCCCCTAGCTAGAAACTCCCATGCAGAATACATTATTGTAGCCACAGATTACCTTACAAAGTGGGTGGAAGTAAAAGCCACGACAAAGAATGATGCTCAAACGACGGCTAAGTTCTTATTCGAAAATGTGTTCACTAGATATGGGTTAGCAATAGAGTTGGTTAGTGATAGAGGCACACACTTCTTGAACGAAGTCATTGAAAATCTCCTTCAAGAATTCATGGTGATACATAAGAAGTCTGCCCCCTATCACCCACAAGCTAACGGACAAGCCGAGAGCACGAATAAGATCCTATGTAACGTATTAACAAAACTGGTGAATAATAAACGCTCTGATTGGGACAAACAACTTCATCATGCTGTTTGGGCATACTGAGTTGCCTACAAAACGGTACTCAATGCTACCCCATTTCAGATGGTCTTTGGACAGAATTCTGTGCTACCATTAGAATTCCTAATCCCTGCCTTGAAAGTAGCACAAGAGCATGAGTGGAATGGACATGAGTTGTCTTCCAGGATCTTTGATCTAGAACGCTTAGGTGAGACGAGGCTACGGGCAGCAGCAGGCATTTATGCTGCAAAGAAAAGGCAAAAGGCATACTTTGATGCCCATGTAAAGGATAAAGGATTGAAGGAAGGAGATCTAGTGCTGGTTTATACGCTAAAGCAACATGCCCGCAAATTGGAGAAACGAGGATATGGACCCATGATCATTAATAGACTCTCCACTAGTGGTGCAGTTCAATTGGCCACTTTAGAAGGTGGTATCTTACCGAACCATATAAGTGGTTGTCGAGTCAAGTTATATCAAGAACCTCTTACAGAGGAAATGCTCATGAGACTCAACACTGCTAAGAAGCGAAAAGAAGAGGAGTTAAGGGTTAGAGAAGAAGCACAAGCAGAGGCTAGAGAGCGCATCAGAAGGAATAAGCTATGGCGGCTAGGCCTAGATGTCAATACAAAAGCTCCAAAATATCACATGGACATGTGCCAAAAATCGGGCATAACTACTTCTCAAATACTTGATCGACGGCCCTTTGTGACTATAGAGGTAGGACAAGGCAAGAGTGTAAAGACTGTGAGAGCATTAGTTGACTCAGGTGCAGCAACTAGTGCAGTTCGACTTTCATATTGCCAAGACCTGCAATTGGACATCAAGCCCATAGAAGCCTATCTCATAGGATTGGGAGGTGTGGAAACCTCTTGTTTGGGAGAGGTGGAACTTCCCATCTACCTTCAAGATGTTCCATAAAAGTCAAAATGCTAGTGTGTCATGATGAGGACCTCACAGAGCCACTTGTCTTGGGTCAAGATTGGATTTATGACCATGCTGTCAACTTGAACCTAAGAAGTCAACTTCTTCATGTTTGGGCACATGAACAATGCATTACATTAGAATTGGAGAATTGCATGGCCACTGACCAAGACACCACACGCTCTCTTCTTTCCTCTAAGGCTAATCTTCTCGAACAAGATGTTGTAAATGTCAAAAGATCTATGATCCAGACAGACACAATCATGGAAGGACAGTCGCAAAGGCAAGAAGAATTTTCTTCTTTTTCAAAGAGTAAAGCATCCACATTAGTCCAACCTCAGAAGCAAACAAAACAGTGCAAGATAGCCAGTCTATCCAATAGACAAAGAGCCTTCAAGAAGAAAGAAGTTATGGGCATGAAGCAGATCTCGGTAAAGAAAGGAGTGCAACCATCGATGTTGCCTCAAAGATTCCCACCCAACCAGATCAACCATGAAAAAAGCAGGACCAAGCACCTACGACAGGCTCAAGCACGACGAATCCAACAAATTTGGGTACCGAAGCTATCAAAGAAGGTCGACCACAATCATGTACAAATTTGGGTGCCTAAAAAATTAGCTACAGCTCAACACGGGCGATTACAGATGTGGGTACCCAAGAAGCTCTTACATACACAACGGCCTATACTCCACACCATGCAAAAGGTCTCAACAAAGAAGCCAAGGAAAGCAAAGGGTAAGAACAAAACACAAAGAACAAACGAAGATAAACTCAACCCTTCTGCAAAAGTAAGCAGGCAATCATCAAGGATATGGGTTTGGAAGCCAAAAGCACCAACAACAACCACAGAACCAAAAGGCCAACCACACGGGATACCAAAGTTTGGAAAGCATCCAAAGATGAAGTGGCCTGAGGTGATCTCTACAGTACCAAACCCTATTCCAAAATGGGTTCCAATCCGGAGGATTACATCATTTTGAGATCCAATAGACACCTCCAATCAAAAAATTTATCACGTATACAAGTAACATCAAAAGCCTCGACCACCAGCAACCATGTGCCTTTGGCATAACCCAGTCGTTTGCACCATTCAGGTCACGCATTTCCAAAGTATGCATCAATATAGGGCCACCTTACATGGCCGTGCATAGACACAATTGAGAAATCCCAGGCACATGAGACACAATTTTCACATGCAAAATATGTTATTGATACTAACCTCTTTCTTCTTGTTTGATGCCATCGTGTGCAAAAAAAAAAAAAAAAAGGGCAAAGAAGAGGACTGTGCTTGAAAATGATCATCAGCGGACTTTCAGCAAGGACATCCATCAACAAAAAGGACAAGACAAGGGTCAAACACCATGCTGGAACTACAACACGAAGAGATGAAGATCAACGGACCCTTCACCATGGTAAGCTGTGTATGCTTCAACAACACTATAACCATGATCGATTAGGAAACCTCTTCGTCAGCATACCCTTGAGCACTTAGCTCAAGACCCAATCTCTTGCACCATACTTCTTGCCATGCATTTTCCAAGTACGCATACGTAGGGCCACATTATAAGGCCATGCACAAGGCACATATTTTGTTCAACCCACGCACTAAAGCACTTACCCATCATCCATTATGGGTTACAAGTACTTGGCATGAAAACTATGAAAGCCATCTTTGGAAGAATCAGAGGACATCACGGTGACCACTACAAGAACAAGGGAGCCATCCACCATTGCGAGTTGCTCATAATCAACATTGAACACCTCCTTTGAGCAACTAGTAGTTTTGGAAAACTCACAAATTTGTTGGTGCAGATCAATCACCAATTGAAGCTTGGAGGAAAGATACATTCAGAGGATATGAGGAATGTACACATATGTACATTAGTATAGTTATAGTTCACTTAGATCTTTGATTAGTCATAGACTTGTACAAATTTCTCTATAAATACCTTGAAAATGTCGAGGCGTGATATGAGAGCATATGAAAGAATAGATGAGTGAGCATAGATGTCAAGAAAGGAGAAGTTAGATGTCATGAGACATGTGAAATGTTAGTTGAGTTTTCCTCTCATCACTCAACTGTATTTTTCTGAGTAATTGAAGAAATATTGCGCCCGATCTTTTCGTGTCTGCTCCGTCTGTGTTTGATCATTTGTGAAATCCTTTTGAGGATATCTAAGTTGATAGTTAATGAGTCTTTGACCTGAATTTCAGAGTCTAATTGTAAACAGGCTAGGAGAATTGTGTGTAGGAACATTCATATGTGATGAATGTTCACAGTTCTCTGAAACAGGCGCAGATTTCGAGTCCAAAGAAATGAGTAGTGCTCAGTGCACAGTGTAAAGTTTTACACATATGATAGCTCAAAGTCTAAGTTGAGAGATAAGCTATCTACAGCCAAAAGGATTTGGTAAAACAGGTTCGACATTGTGAGAACCAAAGTTAAGAAGTTAGGGGTGTCAAATCGACTTCTCAAAAGTGCAGATTTGGACATAGGTGACTTGTGAAGTTGATTTCTCAAGTTATACTAAACCTTTTGAAGAACTTTAACTTGGAGAAGGTGCACAACTTCTAGGCGACACTCCATACAAAATTTCATAAGAAACTTTACATGTTTGATAGGTCAATGAGAAGAAATTGTGCAGCAGACTTTCTGTGTTTTATCTTCTTCACAGAATTTTTCAACTTTTGATAATTTGGAGGTTGGACTTCTAATTTGGTGAAAGTTTTGACTTACTCTTGATATAGAGGTGTTCTAAATTCAAGAGTAGGTTGTTCTTTTGGAGATTAACACTCTCCATCAGTGGTATCAGAGCAGGAGACATCAAATCAAGGAAAGGAGGATCCCGACTGCTGCAGATTCAAGAAATTCAACAATTGAAGAACTAAAAGGTGAAACTTTGAAGGCAAAGCTTGAGGAGGAGACCATACGACATCAAGAAGGACAAAAGGAGTCTAATTCGAAGTAAAGGTACATATATTGTTTATAAAGCTTGAAGATTTCAATACACAGGTGGACACAAGATGGGAGATTCTCTACAGATAGAGAAATTGGATAGGGAAAACTATCCTGCATGGTCAATGAGGATGGAAGCTCATCTTATGAGCAAAGATTTAATAGCCTACATCACAGGAGAAGAAGAGAAGCCACAGTTCAGAGATCCTAGTGTTCCAACTAGGGAAGAGTTAGCAGATTTGAAAAATTGGATGAAGAAAGATGCTCAAGCTAGGAGCATTATATATATGGCAGTCAATGATTACTTGTTACCTCACATTCGAGATCTTGAAAGTGCAACTGATATTTGGAATGCTTTGGAGGAGCATTTCCAGAATACTACAAAGTCAAGGAAGGCATCCTTATGGGCAGAATTTACAACCTTCAAGAAGAAGGCCTCTCAATCTATTTCAGACTATGTAACAAGGATGAAAGACATTGCAGATGCATTAGGAGCTGTTGATGAAGACATTGAGGAGGATAAATTGGTAAGGCAAATTCTTACAGGTTTGAGAGGTGATGACAAATGGAAGCCATTCATTTTGTCTACAGAGTTATCACTTGATCATTTCACTCCTGATTTAAATCAGTTGCTAGGTCATATGCTAACATTTGAGCAGGATGTTAAAGGAGATGGTGACAAGAGTGCAGGTCATGCAATGTACTCAAAGGACAAGAAGAAGAATAGCAAAGGAAAGCAACAAGCAGGTGAAGATGAAGGTACAACTAGTCAAGCCAACTTCCTAAGAGGAAGAGGAGGTGGCAAAGGAAGAGGAAGAGGCAGGAACAACAAAGATGGAGGCAAAGCTTGCTGGATTTGTGGTAAGACAAATCACTTAGCTAATGATTGTTGGCATAATAATCAGAGTAATGGTGGATATAATCAGAACTATAATTCAAGAGGAAGAGGAGGCAGAAATCAAAGAGGTTATTTCAGAGGCAGAGGTGGTAGGAGTTACGTTGGAAGAAATGCAGGTAGAGGATTCCAAAGTCAACAATACAACAACACCTACTACAATTATGCTTCAGATCAAAAGGAGGATTCAACATTGATAATGAATGCAACTTGTGAAAGCCAGAGTGAAGATCAGAGAGTCTTCTACATTGACTCAGGGTGTAGCAATCACCTGAGTGGTAATATATCTTTGATGACTGATTTGGAGAGTAAGGTTTTTAATCATGTTGTTCAAACAGGTGACAACACAAAGCACAATGTGAAGTCAATTGGATCAGTGAAGGCTTATTATTCACCAATTTAGTTAGCACATTGCATAGAATCTTATTTGTGCTTTCGGCTTGCCCATTAGCTTGTGGGTGATAGGGGGCAGACTTCTTATGTACTACCAAGAATTCTTGGAGAAGATTTTCAATAACTTCATTCAAGAAGTGAGTGCCTCTATCACTTACTAGCTCTATAGGTAGCCCGTACCTTGTGAACACATTCTCAAATAAGAACTTAGCTGTCGTTTGAGCATCGTTCTTTGTAGTAGCTTTCACCTCTACCCACTTGGTTAGATAGTCTGTGGCCACAATGATATATGCAGCATGGGAACCCTTAGCTGGGGGATTTTGAGGACCAACAAAGTCTATTCCCCACTTAGAGAATGCACGTCCACCCATCATAGGTTTCAAAGGCATCTCATCTTTGCGTATAGGATACTGAGTTCCCTGGCAAATATCACATCTCTTCACATAGGTATGTGCATCCATGTGAAGGGTTGGCCACAACAAGCCTGCAAATAGGATTGCTTTAATCACTCGGTGTGGTCCAAAATGTCCTCTTCCTACACCTTGGTGAGCAGTTTCCAAGATCTTGAAATATTCACTCTCATGGACACATAGTCTCAGGTAACCATCTTTACCATGCTTGTATAAATTATCACCAATAAGTGAGTAGTCTAGGGCTTCTTGTTCTAAACTTCTTTGCCTCGTCAGGGTCATATCTTGAGGGGATGTTTTCGTCCTCAAGAAGGCTACTAGTGGTTCACTCCAATCTGGCACTATGGACACTTGATAAAGAGTGGCATGCTCCACGGGTGGTTTAGTGCAACAGATTGAGCATTCTTTACACATCTTATGTACATCAACTTCCATAGTAGGCCAATGCACTCCGAATCTCCTTAGTGTCTGTAAAGTTCTTTGCCTCGAATGGTGTTGCTCTAATGCACCTACATGTGCTAATTGCAACCATTTTGCATACTCATCCTCTTCCACACAACAGGATAATATCCCTTGATCTGTATGCTTGTGCATACTTCCTGCCATGATATGGTACTTCTGGGCTTTTACTACCTCCCTATCTTGAGTGTTTATGATTGGGTGGTTAGGCCTGTATGTCAATACTGGCACTAATGGCTTAGCCCACTGAGGTACAACTTCCAAATTAAACAAGTATGCATCAGGAAGATCATCTGATACTCCTTGTGGGGCCTCTCCGGATGTGAGCCTAGACAGATGGTCTGCTCTCAAGTGAGTCTTGCCTTTCCTCACCACAACCTTTCCTCCTCCAGATGTTTCTCTGTCAATCGCGACCAACACCATCGATCGCGATCGACAGCCGCGATCGACAAACCCTGTCAATCGCGACCGATAGACCTGTCGATCGCGATCGACAGACCTCACGACCGACTGATTGCCATGTAGGATTCAGTCAATCGCGATTGACACCGTCGATCGCGATCGACTGAAAATTCACGATTGACACCAAAATTCGCGTTGCCACGTGTCCATCGCGACGGGCACATCCCCGATTGACTGAAATCACGGTGAAAATCCCAGAAAAAGTGTCGATCGGGATTGACACCATCGATCGCGATTGACAGGACTCACGACCGACTCTGTCGATCGCGATTGACACTGTCGTTCGCGATTGACACTGTCAATCGCGATTGACGTGTCGATCGCGACCGACAGGCCCCGACGGACACCTCTGTCAATCGCGATTGACAGACCTGTCGATCGCGATTGACAGACCTGTCGATCGCGATTGACAGGCTTTTTGGCCAAAAAATTAGGGTTTTTTATTCTAAGCTTTGGGGATAGTTTTTGGGCATATTGGTCTAGCAATTAGTGATTTGTGAGGTCCCTACACATGTATTTTTGAGAAAAATCCTGAGAACAGTTAGCCTGTTTGAACCCTATTTTAGTCCCAAAACCCTGAGCGGTCATAACTTTCTCATACGAAACCCGTTTGCTGTGATTCTTGTCTTGTTGGAAAGCTCGTGGGGAAGTATTTTTAAGTGGACTATATCCAGGGGAAGAAAAGCTAAGGGGTTTCCAGGGTTGTTTTCCATAAAACCAAAAGAATAGTTGATCTTTGAGTTACATGAATGAAAGTGATTTTTTTTGTGCCCTTTGAATCTAAGTCTTGAGCTAACTTTGGGACTTTTACAGGTCCATTGAGAGCACTTGAGGGCATCCAAAGCAACGGTTTTTTGGCAAGCTTGAGAACCGGGTTCTTGAGCGTCATAAAGCAAGGGATCAACAAGTAAGGTCGAAATATTCTCAATTCCCTTTGTCAATTCCTAGCTTAGGCTAAGTTCGAGTAGTGCTAGGAGTAAGTCAGGACAACAATAGGCACGTGACAAGTCAAAGACTATCTAAGAAATCAAGTTCAAGAGATAACCTGTGTGTGACCGAGAACTTTAAAGGAAAAGAACTTAACGTGGGACGATCAACTTAAGTGCGGAAAATTAACTCAAATATTCCTGACTACGCGATATCAGACAAGATCATAAACACGATAACACACTAAAAAAGAATCAAGTGACTGACACCAATTGATCGACAACGAGCTTGTACTTTGGGCAAAAATTGGGCTACTTAAATAGGCATATGAACCTTAGATCAGGACGACATCTAGTAAGAGATAGACAAAGTCTTAGGTCTTCAGAGGCTAGCGTTAATCATACTGCTAGGTCTTGGGCCCAACAGTTGAGCCACCACTCGCATTACCCTAGCTCTAAGACTAGTGAATCAGAGATGTCTCAAGGTATGGAGAGACCTGCGGGGAGTTCAGGTGTGCCGTATTTGTATAGGGTGGAGGGCCCCTACAAGACGCAGCTGGAATACCTTAGGACCAACCGATTAGGTGCTAGCATCTATGAGGACGGCCTAGGAAGATCCGTGGTCCATATTAAAAACCCTGACCAATCCATTGGAATAGAACACCCAGCTGTAAAGTTTGAAAATGGAGCATACTTGGACAAAGAAGGAACCATATACGTAGTCACCAGTCACCCAGATAGGACAGACGAATTCGGAAATGTGATCCCAGAAGCGGACATAGGTGACTTGGAGCAAGGAAACATGGGTATAGAGCCTAGGACCCCTCGAGGGAAATCTCTTCTTACTAGAATCCTCAATCCAGAGTGGATTCCCCAGGATAATAAGAGCATAGATCTGCTCCTAAATCAAGAAACCAATGAAGCCTTTTGGAGGTATAAATCAAATAGGCCAAATGATGTAGGGTTAATCCTGATCTACGAGTTCAAAGATCCTGATAGCCCAGGCAGAGTGACCTACTTAGATCACGCTTCAAAGAGGATCTTTGTGGTTACAGAACATGACAGGCATGCTTATACTTGGAAGGGTGAATTCGTTTTCCCCCAACCAAGATCGAACGTGTCCTATGGCCACCCTGGAGTTGGAACATCCCAAGCTCATGGAACTCAAAGAGACAGAAGTAGAGATAGGCTAGAAGTAAGCTTTGCCAACCCAGGGGGCAGAGAAAGAACGAGGACGAAAACAAATAGAGTAGAACCTGAGGTACTTAGAGCTCCCAGGAATCAAAGAAATGCGGATGAGTTCCCTCTACCACGACCTGGAGAGCACACAAGGACTTTGAGACCGACTCAGCTAGTTAAGTCCATGAAGAACTACTTTGATGGCACTAGAGATCCATACGATCATGTGGCTGAGTTTAGGCAAGTCTTGAGAGCTTAACAAGTTGAAGATCTGTTCACGCAGTACAATGCCTTTGGTCTAACCCTTAGGAACACTGCCCTGACATGGTTTCAGCCACTTAACGAGAGGCAGTTTAGGAGCATAGACCAACTTCTAGAGGCATTCATTATCGAATTCTCTAAAAGTGGCATAAGACATAACACTTCCTCGCTGATTCACAGCTTCAAGCAAACCCCTCAAGAAACTGTGAGACTTGCTGGAAGAAGATTTAGGCAATACTTAGAGAGATGCCCTGTCCCTGAGTTACCCACGCCAGCTAAGCAAGTGGCTTTGTTCTTGGATGGATTTCTAAGTACCAAATTGAGATCATATGTGTACTTTCTAGGACCATAGAAGAGTGTGTACGCATGTGCATTGACATCGAGGATAACCTAGGGGAAGAACTAGAGCTTTCCAAAATCTACAAAGACTCAGATAGTGCCTCTAGCCTCTCTTCCTCGCAATCCACATCAATTGAGGAACTTGCAGAGAAAGTAGCTCAGAAATTAGGTGTCACTAGCAAACAGATCCCAAGATTTGCCCCAGTGAAAAGATGCTATACTTGTGGAGGTGACCATATGGCAAATGTATGTCCCATTATGGCTCAACCCCAAGTAAATCCTAGTAGCCAGTACTACACCATAGAACGAAGATACACAAATCACTCCGCACAAGACTGCCCATACAATAAGCAAGCGGTTAGGCAAACCTACCCTCAGCCATACCAACAAGGCAGATACCAGAGTCAATACCCACCCCAACAGTATACTAGGCCTCAGCAAAATTACCAACTGCAATATCAGACCCAACTGAGACCCCAGCCAGTGCTAGCACAGCAACCACCTGCTCCTACTAATGTGATTCTGGTAAAGTATGCTGCTGCAGAAGAAAACCTGAATAGAGCTATAGTCCCAGTAACACCATTAATCTCATAAAGTGATCCTAGTGACCATAGCTTTGATTCTATGCATGTTGATAGTCCCCAGACTTACTACATGCAGTCTCCTGAACATGGTGAGTCCTACTACAGTGAGGAACCGAGTGAACCTAACTGGGAGCCCGAGTATACTAATGTCATGTATGCAAACCCCAACTCTAGACCTCAACCTAGGCAAGTAAGACCCCCATTTCCTAGAGGACCATGCTACAGATGTCAGGGAGATCATCTCATTCATGATTGTCCCTTGCCTCCACCTACACAACCCCTGTCAGTGACGATCCAGGGCTATTGCCAAGAGTGTGGAAAGGAGCATCTCTTACGAGACTGCCCAAAGAATCCTAATAATATGCCGAAAATCACTCCTATCAATGTTGTTGGGTTAGTTGTAGACTCCACAGGAAGTGTGACTTCCACTACACCAGTGCAAGTGATCACTAGAGCCCAAGCCTTGCAGCAGAACCAAAGTGTAGGCCAGGAAAAGAGCCCAGATGTTAGTGAAACAGAGAGCATGACAAAGAAGAGGACTAGAGCTTAGAGAGATAGTCGTGAAAGAATGAAAAGGCAATGGGCAAAGAAAATGAGTGAACTTGAGGAAAGTCTAAGAGAAACGAGAGCCAGGATAACCAAACTCACATCTCAAACTCCCTCTCACACTACCCCACCTCCACCATTCCCAACTCCATCCGACCCGCCACCTTCCAACCCGCCACCTTCCAACCCGCCTCACCTAATCCCACCACCCCCTAGAGTAGGATCAGTTCTAGCAGATCCCACTCCCGAGGACCTAAACATGATGCTTAAAGCATATCGGGCCAGAATCCAAGATGGGCCAAACGTAACTGATCATGGAAAGTGCTACCCTAGAGCAGAATTAGAGCTTGAACGAACTAAAATTTGTGCTAAGATGGTGGAGTTGGCTCAAACCATGTTTGAAGCCAACTGCCTTTTTAACATATCTAGCTCAGCCAAGACGAAGCTGCACTTTGAAGGACTGTTAGAAAGAATAGAGAGGCTAATTGCACAATCAGAAAAGGAACCCGCCTCTCAACACAAGGACAAGGCAAGTGAAAGGGCAGGTCTTCCTGCCCAGGAAGCCTATGTGCCTAACTCTATGGAGCCAGACACATCATCTTCTATGAATCGGTTCACACCAGAATTCCTACGCGAGATTCAAGAAGACAAATGGGCTAAAGAGAGTGAAGTCCTTCCTCCCATTGAACTTGTGGATGATGCACACGAACAATTTCCACAAGACATCCCATCCATTTATGAGGAGCAGGAGAGCACCCAATCTCAGGAAAGATTAGACTTTGAGTCTAACTCTCTGCAAGAATTACCCCACTTCACAGGCCCATGGGAAGCTAAGTCTACTTGTATGAGAGCACCCACAGTCATGGTACGAAATGAGGACTCAGTCATACCTAGGAACACAGAGGTAGTGAAAAACACTAAAGTACAGTGCAACCTCACCTTAGAAGAACTACTCAAAGTGAGGCCAGAGCTATGGAAACATGTAGCCAAACAAGTACAAGAAATAGCAAAACCTCGTTCCCAGGTAGGATCCCAGAGAACAGTGCTAGAAATACCATTGGACAAGATAGGGGACATGAGTGAGGGCGAAGAGGGAAACACATATATTCCTATCACCCATCAAGGATACACCACCAAGGCCATTCTAGACTCAGGCGCAGGAGTTGCAATTGCTACCACTTCCCTATGGAAGCGTTGGGGCAAGCCAGCACTCAGGCCCACGAGGATGAAATTGCAAATGGCCGATGGTCACATAGAGAGACCCTTAGGGCTGTTAGAAGGAATAACTCTCACCACATGTGGTGTTGAGTTCGAGCATACATTTGCTATATGTGATTTTAGCAAAAATCATGCCTATGAAATGATCTTGGGACGACCCTTTATGCGACAGTTGCAAGTGGTTCAGGACTGGGGAACCAACTCCTTGTACCTGCAACACTTAGGTGTTACGACCAAAGTGAATCTCAAAGATTACTCTCATAGAGATGTCCCTCCTATCCAATGGAATCCCCTCCATAGAGCCAAAGATGATACGGAATCGGTGCATTCCATAGGATCAGGATCCTCAAGGATGCATGAAGACACCCACTTATGGATGTGCAAAGTAGCAATAGAAGAAGAGAAGAGAGAAAAAGCCAGAGAGGTAGGTGCAAAAGAAACACATAGATCAATTCAAGACCCAGCCTATGCATCTGTAGTCTTTCCTGACGAAGAATTTGAACCCCACGGCTGGGCAGAAATCCTAGCAACAATGGATGTAGCCATCAATGAAGAACAATGGACACCTCACTGTGATGAAGATGGCTATGGCATTTCAGCCTTCTCCATAGAGCCGATCATGGGAGAGGCAGTGTTAGAAGAGTGTGAACCTAGCCCTGATGCATTTGAGGATGCAAGTGACTCCGATCTAGAGTGAATCATCATGGACCCACCTTTTGCATCAGATGAAGAATACTTCTATGAAGTAGAATTTCAACCCCAGAGGTATGGAGAGCTTACAAATGATGTAAGGCTAGCCACACATGTGACCCCGAAGGAAGAAGGAAAGAAAAGAAAGAAGAGAGAAGTCACACCAGAAGAGGAAGAATCTTTGTTTGAGGTCCCGGAAAATTTTAAGAAATATGAGATAGATGACAGGAGAGTCATGATCAGAATGCCTAAACGAGAGGCACAATCAGGGGAGGCCTATGATAACAAAGAAACCACCAAGAAAATAGTGGTAGCCGTCGAAGAAGGAGAAGAGAGATGCACGTACATAGGCCATGACCTGACGAAAGACGAATAGCACGAATTGATAGCCTTGCTAAGAGAGTACAGAGATGTATTCGCTTGGAGCTACAAGGACCTAAAAGGTGTAGACCCTGACATATGCTCACATACGATACCCATGAGTTCAGAGGCTAGGCCCTCTAAGCAAAAGCCATACACATACAATGACAACTATGCGGCCAAGATCAAGGAAGAGATAGATCGCTTGGTTGAAGCTGGATTTATCTATGAAATTGAGCATACTGAGTGGGTATCCCCCATCGTAGTGGTGCCCAAGAAAAATGGAAAGCTGCATGTATGCATTAACTTGAAGAAGGTCAATGCAGCCACAATTCGAGATAACTATCCGCTCCCTATCACAGAACATCTCTTAGAAAGAGTAGCAGGCAAGGAAGTGTACAACTTCCTTGATGGATTTTCGGGCTACAATCAAGTAGCCATAGCTCCAGAAGATCATCATAAGACGGCTTTTGCCACTGAATGGGGCATTTTTGCCTTTAGAGTAATGCCATTTGGGCTTACCAATGCACTCGCTACCTTCCAGAGACTAATATGCCATGTATTTAAAGAGTTCTTGATGAAGAACTTAGAAGTCTATGTTGATGATCTTTGTGCTCATTCCAACATTAGGCAAACCCATATTCCTGAACTCAGACAAATCTTTGACAAATGTAGAGAATATCAAGTCTGCCTGAACCCAGAAAAGTGCGTTTTTATGGTCAGACAAGGCAAGATTCTAGGACACATAGTGTCAAAGAATGGCATATCCACTGATGAAGAGAAAGTGAGAGCCATAGCCAAGTTACCTAGGCCAAAGAATGTCAAGGAAGTACAAGCTTTCATGGGGCATTGTGGTTATTACCGACGGTTTATACACATGTATGCCATCATAGCAAAGCCTTTGTATGGACTTTTGACTAACTTTGAGTGGACTAATGAATGTGAGAATTCTTTCAATGAGCTTAAACGGCGATTATGTTCAGCACCGATCTTGACCACACCAAATTGGAATAAGCCTTTCCATGTTCATGTTGATGCATCCAATTATGCTATTGGGTGTGTACTCGTGCAGCCTACCCGTGAAGGTAATATGGAATATGTTCAGCACCGATCTTGACCACACCAAATTGGAATAAGCCTTTCCATGTTCATGTTGATGCATCCAATTATGCTATTGGGTGTGTACTCGCGCAGCCTACCCGTGAAGGTAATATGGATCTTCCAATTGCCTATGCTAGTAGACAATTGAATGCAGCTGAACGAAATTATACCACTACGGAGAGAGAAGGATTAGGCATGGTATATGCAGTTAAAAAGTTTAGACATTACTTGCTTGCAAATAAGTTTAAATTTTTTACTGACCATCAGACACTGCTATATCTCATAAACAAGCCATGCAATACAGGAAGATTAGTAAGATGGTTTCTCTTGCTAATGGAATATGATTTCGAGGTTGTGGTAAGGAAAGGGAAGACTCACTTGAGAGCAGATCACCTCTCTAGGCTCACATCTGGAGAAGCCCCACAAGGAGTGTCAGATGACCTTCCTGATGCTTACCTGTTTAATTTGGAGGTGGTGCCACAGTGGGCTAAGTCATTAGTGCCAGTATTGACGTACGGACCTAACCACCCAGTAATAAACACACAGGATAAAGAGGTAGTAAAAGCCCAAAAGTATCACATCATGGCAGGAAGTATGTACAAGCACACAGATGAAGGGATCTTGGCTTGTTGTGTGGAAGAGGATGAGCACACTAAATGGTTGCAATTAGCACATGTAGGTGCATTAGAGCAACACTACTCAAAGCAACGAACACTACAGACACTAAGGAGACTCGGAGTGTATTGGCCGACTATGGAAGCTGATGTCCAAAAGTTGTGCAAGGAATGCCCAATCTGCTGCACTAAACCACTTGTGGAACATGCCACTCTTTATCAAGTGTCCATTGTGCCAGATTGGAGTGGACCACTAGTATCCTTCCTGAGAACGAAAACATTCCCTCAAGATGTGCCACTAGCCAGACAAAGAAGTCTAGAACAAGAAGCCCTAGATTACTCGCTCATTGGTGATAACCTATACAAGCGTGGTAAAGATGGTTACCTAAGGTTATGTTTCCACGAAAGTGAATATCTCAAGATCTTGGAAACTGCTCATCAAGGCGTAGCAGGAGGACATTTTGGACCAGACCGAGTGATTAAAGCGATCCTATTTGCAGGCTTGTGGTGGCCTACCCTTCACATGGATGCACATACCTATGTGAAACGGTGTGATGTTTGCCAGAGAACTCAGTGTCCTATACGCAAAGATGAGATGCCACTGAAACCTATGATGGGTGGACGAGCATTCTCTAAGTGGGGAATAGACTTTGTAGGTCCTATTAATCCCCCAGCTAAGGGTTCTCATGCTGAATATATCATTGTGGCCACGGATTATCTAACCAAGTGGGTAGAAGTGAAAGCTACCACGAAGAACGATGCACAAACAATAGCTAAGTTCTTATTTGAGAATGTGTTCACTAGATATGGGCTACCTATAGAGCTAGTTAGTGATAGAGGCACTCACTTCTTGAATGAAGTTATTGAAAATCTGCTCCAAGAATTCTTGGTAGTACATAAGAAGTCTGCCCCCTATCACCCTCAAGCTAATGGCCAGGCTGAGAGCACCAATAAGATCTTATGCAATGTACTGATGAAATTAGTGAACAATAAATGCTCTGATTGGGACAAACAGCTACACCATGCTGTTTGGGCATACCGAGTCGCCTACAAAACGGTACTCCAAGCCACCCCCTTTTAGATGGTATTTGGCCAAAATGCAATGCTACCGTTGGACTTCTTAATACCTACATTTAAAGTAGCACAGGAGCATGAATGGACGGGTCATGAACTCTCCTCTAGACTTTTTGACCTTGAACGATTAGGAGAAACAAGAGTGAGGGCGGCTGCAGGGATATATGCAGCTAAGAAACGACAGAAGGCATACTTTGATGCCCACGTTAAGGATAAAGGTTTGAAGGTAGGCGACCTAGTACTAGTATATACTTTGAAACAACATGCGAGGAAAATAGAGAAGAGAGGCTATGGACCCATGATCATTAATAGAATCTCAACAAGTGGAGCAGTGCAACTAACCACATTAGAAGGCGATATTCTCCCGAGCTACATAAGCGGATGCAGAGTCAAGTTATATCAGGAACCTCTGACGGAAGAGATGCTAAGTCGACTCAACACTGCTAAGAAACGCAAAGCAGAAGAAAAACAAATTCGCGAAGAAGCTCAAGCAGAAGCATTGGAACGCATCCGGAGAATGAAGTTGAGAAGACCGGGTAGAGAGCAACCTAGGACAGATGCATATGCAGATCAAGGATATCATGTGGCTATGTGTGAAGTTTCAGGTGTTAGCTCTCATAGGATAATTGATCGACGTCCTTTTATAACCTTAGAGATAGGACAAGGAAAGGGTGCAAGGACTGTAAGAGCCTTGATTGACTCAGGTGCAGCCACTAGTGCTGTTAAATTTTCTTACTGTCAAAAGTTGAAATTAACTATCAATCCTATAGAAGCATATCTCATAGGATTGGGAGGTGTGGAAACCCCTTGCATGGGCAAGGTGGAACTTCCCCTCTATATTCAAGCGGAAGCAATGACAATCAAAGTACCAGTGTGTCAAGATGAGGACCTCACTGAGCCTCTTGTCTTGGGTCAGGACTGGATCTATAATCATGCAGTCAACCTAAACCTAAGGAGTGGACTTCTTCAGGTATGGGTAAATCATAGTCGAACTACCATTGAATTGGAAAATGAGGCACTCAAGGCACTAAGTAAGGCACAAACTCCTGGTCCTTCTAGGGGCACACATGAAGTTGACACTGCTATTCTTGTCCAAAACTGTATGATGCAGAAAGAGGATTGTCTCAACAACAGAGTCAAGGATAAGACGGCACTCCCTTCTGTTCCAAAGGCCAGAGGGAGGCAACAACCAAAGGCAGATCAAATACAGAAGGAGCAGAGTACCACCTATACTGGAGGCCAAAAACACGTGCGAAGCAAAATATCTAAGCTGTTGAAACAAGTGTGGGTGCGGAAAGGCGAACACCCTGTTGCAACCATGCCAACCCCACGGCCAAAACCTCTTATTAGTAATCAACAACACGACACTAATAAGAAGTTTTTCATAAATTCTTCTGCAAAAGTGAAGTCTATTTGGGTACCCAAGAAGTCAATGAAGGCCAGCCCACAATCACGACAAATCTGGGTGCCTAAGGCTTGCTTGCGGGCTCAAATAGCTACACCAAGGCCACACCCGGTACAACATGTTTCACTCACTCGAGCATCCTATGCCCATGCTTATACATCACGCACGGGCACATATTCTTCCATGAGCACAAGTAGAATCACTTGTAAATGGGTCCCTAAAAAGCCTCATTTTCAAGTAGATACCCCTATCACTCTTTAGAGTCCCCACAAAATCAAGACCAAAGCCCATCCACTGCATTTGGCAACCTAAAACTTGTAATAAACCCCCAGACCCCAGTTGTAAATCCATGCCCACCGACTAACTACATCACTCTCTCACTACATCATTCCACTTAGCTTCTAGGTCTACCCAATTCCTAACTACACGCATAAGCACCAAGCACTTAATAGCCTACTAATCTCTCCCGAACCTCATGTTAATGTTGTAATGGGGACAAAAACGGTTCTATCTTTTCCTTTACAATGTTAACACCTGTTTCTATATTCTCACAGAGTCAGGAGGCAAGAAGTAACATGGCAGATATGGCAGGAACTAGCTCCCAGGCAAGCACCAGCCCCCAAGTCGTGGACATTGAAAGTCTTCCCGTTGAGGAGGAATTGAAGGAACCCCCAGTGGCATTGAGGGCATTACATGCCATACCGATTCAGAATCCTCCACAGGGGCACACAATGCCGGTCAGAAAAAACTCACATTGGTTCAGTGATGTGGCAGGATCTTTGGGTGAAGGCACTTACATGTGGGAGGCCGAGATAGAATTCAACGGGCGCTGGGGCAGGTATCACTTCTTCACTAGGGAATTTGAGAGACTGCAGAATAATGAAGGACTGAAACCTATATGGAAGAAGGCGGGACTCTACGATTACTTCAAATTCCAATTGCCAAAGCCCGACTTTCTAAGATGCTCATATTTGATTAGCACCCTCACTCCGAGCAAAGACAAAAAGGGATACAACACCTTTGTCCTCCCATCTCTCATAAGGGGCAATGAGCTGAAACGCTTCAGGTTGACTATCAATTTGGTGAGGGAAGCTCTAGACATGAAAGGTATGCACATTCCTACGGAGAAAGAGACTATGGTCCCCGACAATATGAAGAACAGGAATCTGACAAAATTAAAGGACATGGTGGCAATGACACCTACAATTGCCATTCACTTGCGAATGGTCATGCAGCATTTTGCATTTCCCGCTCAAGAGAGGTTCACAATGCCACCTAAGAAGATATGGTTTAGTTTATACTTGGCCGACACCTTCGATTTGACATTCAATATGCCCCACTAGATTATCGACCAAATCCACTTGGCTCATCAAAGGTGGTATAAAAAACAAAAGTCTGTACTATATGGATGCTGTGCTCTCACTCGGATTGTGTATAGATGTTTGGCTTATGATGTGCCAGTGCAGAGGGCATTAATTTGGACCAGGGTACAGGAATTCCAACGTAGACTATCAACCACAGGACCACCATCTAAGAAAATGAGAGGCGCAGTTCAGATGCCCTATGCACAACCCCGCGGTGCGACATTGACACCAGAGACAACTCCACGACTTCCAAGGCGGGTACAACCCTTCACTATCAGATTACCAAGACACAACACTGATGGACCGAATCTGGTGTTCCCACTTGTACCAACCGACCTAGAGTTTCCTCACGGATTCACATTAGAAGACCTAACTGATGAGGAGGTAGCCAGAATAATCGAAGCTATTAACGCGGAAGTCGAGGCAGAGCAAGCTAGTGGACAACAAACTGCTACAGACCAACCCCATCCTAGACAACCAGAGGTCGTCGATGTGGAGGGTGAAGAAGAAGAAGAACAAGAGGAGGAACATGGTGGACAATCCGAGGAAGAAGAGCAGGAATATGATCAGGAAGCTCTGCAAGTACTTGAGGGTGCCCCGGCTTATACGAAGGAATTGAAAAAGCTCTATGATACCATCAACAGGGTTCAAGAGCAACATAGACTGTCCCTTGCAGCAGGAAAAGCTCTCATGAACCAAATCCTTGAGGAGGTAGGTGTAGACGAGCATACCGCCCTTGCACAATCATGAAGAATGGAGCGAAGATATGGCAGACGCCCCCCTCGATCAGGAAAACAGATGAATGTATTAGTATCAGAACCACAAGGAACATCCACAACCACGGGTACTGCACACACCGTTCATGATACTGAGGAAACCCATACATCAAGTGCACCTCCTTCACCCCCTTTGCCACCCCTACCTCCAACTCCACCACATTCACCTCCCACAACCAGTGTAACCACTACTGTCACCGCCTTCGAGTCCACTACCCATACCGAAGCACAGACCATCAGTCAACCCACACAACCCACACACCCTATCTCCACCTCTCTTGTCTATACGGCCACTGACACAGTAATTCTAACAGCAGCCACGAAAAACCTCATTCCCCCGATCACACTTCCTGGCAGTTCGTATTCACAATTGCACACACCACTGTACACTTTCACCACTATCACCGCACCCACAATTCCCATGTTCACAATCACTCCCACCACTGCATCCACTTTTGATTTTATGGACATATCACCCACCTCCGCACCTCTCCCTCCCCCCCTATACCCACCATCTCCCATTCCCCCACCTCCCACTTCACCACTTTCCAGCACCACATCCACACTCCCCTTCCCCTTCCCCTTCCCTTCTGCATTCAACACCCTTCCCGCATCCACCCCTATTAATAATGTATTTAATAATATGTATCAGTGTATGTCTCAACTACAATAGCACTACCAGCATCTTGATAACCAACATACG
Source organism: Ceratopteris richardii (assembly GCA_020310875.1). Classification (NCBI taxonomy): domain Eukaryota; kingdom Viridiplantae; phylum Streptophyta; class Polypodiopsida; order Polypodiales; family Pteridaceae; genus Ceratopteris; species Ceratopteris richardii. The sequence continues at coordinate 128,562,445 of CM035421.1, forward strand.
AGACTCTTCTGAAGCCATGAAGAACTTCAAGTACGATTCATTGATCTAGAAAGGGAAAAACTTCGTTTGAGTCTTCAAATAGGCCTTAGAACCTAATTTTTAACTAGGCCGGACACTAGGTCTCGACACGGCCAAAACCTAGTCAAAAACTATAAATAGAGCTAGAGAGCTCATTTTTGGGGCTAGCTTGTAATTGATTTGAACTTTTAAGAGCTTTTTGAAAGTAATCAAAGAACTCCATTGCTTCTCACTCTTTGTCTTACCGTTTGTGCGCGTGTGTGTGTATGTGTGTGCATGTTAGTGTGCCTCTCACTCACGCACTACTGCCTTCACTTGCTCGAGGTATTCATACCATCCTCATGTCTTCCCGGATTGACATTAAAGGAGGTGCTACTCACCACTGAGCTACACCTGCTTTTAAACCCTTATCCTTCACATGTGTGTCGAAATATGCTTTTTGCCTCTTCTTGGCTGCGTATATTCTGCCTGCCGCTCTCAATCGTGTTTCACCCAATCGTTCAAGATCAAAGATTCGAGAGGAGAGCTCATGCCCTGTCCACTCATGCTCTTGTGCTACTTTCAATGTAGGTATCAAGAAGTCCAATGGTAGCACTGCATTTTGGCCGAATACCATATGAAAGGGTGTGGCTTGGAGTACCATTTTATAGGCAACTCGGTATGCCCAAACAGCATGGTGTAGCTGTTTGTCCTAATCAGAGCGTTTTTTCACCAATTTAGTTAACACATTGCATCGAATCTTATTTGTGCTTTCGGCTTGCCCATTAGTTTGTGGGTGATAGGGGGCAGACTTCTTGTGTACTACCAAGAATTCTTGGAGAAGATTTTCAATAACTTCATTCAAGAAGTGAGTGCCTCTATCACTTACTAGCTCTATAGGTAGCCCGTACCTTGTGAACACATTCTCAAATAAGAACTTAGCTGTCGTTTGAGCATTGTTCTTTGTAGTAGCTTTCACCTCTACCCACTTGGTTAGATAGTCTGTGGCCACAATGATATATGCAGCATGGGAACCCTTAGCTGGGGGATTAATAGGACCAACAAAGTCTATTCCCTGTTGGTGCATTTTGCCCAAGCCTACATGCTTGATATGCTTGATATTATCCTCATTTGTAAGTCACATGAGTAGTCATGTGAACACCTCTTGTAAAAGAGTACATTTTATCTCTTGTAAATGGAAAAAGAAAAAGTAAAAGGATGGCTTACCTCATCCATGATGTAAAAGCAAATTCGTGGCTCCAACTACCAAAATCACGAATTTTTGAGCTGAGGGAATCTCTCCTAACTTTGGGGATCACTTTTAGGTGGAGCCATTCGAATTCGAATTCAAAACTCCCTCCAAGAATAGCTATAAAAGGAGCAAGAAGGAAGAGGCGATAAGCAAGCCTTGTACGTGACCACTTCATGTCATTTTGTAGAGATTGAAGAGCTTACTCCATAGCTCTATCATTCTACTCCCATTGTGCAAAGATTCATTGCCAATGTGGTTGTAATCATATGTGAATCTATACATTTATTATCATCTACCTCTCTGTTTTGTTCTCTGCTATACTCACTCAGAGCAGTAACTTCAGAAGGTCATATCTCGAGTTTTACTGAACCTTTTTCAGTGTTTTAAAGTGCGTTGGATAGCTCTCACTGTCTAGTTTCTACATATAAATTTTCAAGGTCATTGGATTTATACTTTTGGAGATATCTGCATTTTACTGCTTACTGGTCTATCTCTGCAGAGCCCCGAGAATTGTGGGAATGTTCCAGAACTTGATGAAACTTGTTCTCAGTGCTCAGTCCATCATTTGAAGTGTTTTAACTTGGAATAGGAAGCTTGCTAAGTCTATTTGCTATGCCCAAAAGGAATTTTTCTAATTCCTTCCAGGTTGAGAGCACTGTTCATTTTTTCCAGCAGGTGTATGTCCAAAAATAGCAAGTTTTGGGAGCTAGTCATTTCGCAACTTGTCGGTCTTGACTTAAACTTTTGGGATACATGTTCCAAAGTACTTGGCTGATATTTTGGTGGATTTAGGAAGCTCAAAGGGTCTACTAATCAACTCTGAAGTCTCAGTTGGCTGGTGTGAAGCTGGTTGTAGCGGCACCTACTCATCTTTGGATTGCATCCACCATCTCTCTTCACAGTGGTATCAGAGCATAGTCAAGCAACATGGGAGATGGATTTCCATCAACAATTGACAAATTGGATCGAAACAACTATCCGGCATGGTCTCTAAGGATGGAGGCTTACCTTCAAGGGAGGAATCTATATGGATTCATATCCGGAGATGAAGCAATGCTAACCATGAGGAACAAAGGGCAACCATCACATGAAGAAGTGGAAGGACTTTCGAATTGGTGTTCGAAGGATGCACTTGCAAGGTCCTATATTCTAAACTCAATCTCTGATTTTCTTTTACCTCATGTCAAGGGATGCAAGACATCAAGAGAAACCTGGAATGCACTTGCTTCTTTCTTCTCTTCCAACACTCGAGCAAGGAAGAACCAATTGTGGATGGAGTTCACAACAATGAAGAAAAGCCCGAAGCAAAATGTGACTGATTATGTCACAAAGATGAAGGAGATTTCCGACCAACTTGGAAGCATTGGAGAGGTAATTGAAGAGGAGCAAATCATAAGACAAATCATGAATGGAATCAAAGCAGACGACAAGTGGGAGTCATTCACAACAGCCATGGATTTATACATGGATATGCATGTACCCGACCTCAACACACTCATGGGCCAACTCTTCACTCATGAAGCAAAGATTAGCAAAGGTGGTGAGTCCTCAAGAGGTAATCAAACTTCTGCCTTATATTCTGATAAAGCTAAGGTCAAGGACAAGTCAAAGAATAGAAAGAATGAAGATGAAGGAAGCTCTTTCCAAGCAAACTTTGCAGGTAGAGGACGAGCTAGAGGAAGAGGCAGAAGTGGAAAGCAAGGCAGGGGGAGATTCCAATCATCTCAACCTTGCAACATATGTGGCTTATCTAACCATACTACTGAAGAATGTTTCAGGAATCCAAGGAACTCAAGAGGAAGAGGATTCAATAGAGGTGGCTATGGATCAAATAGAGGTAGGTACAATGGAGGCTACAACAACAACTACTACAACAACAATTACAACAACAACAACAACTATCAAAGTGGCCATAGAGGAAGAAGAGATTACAATAACTATGCAGAGGACCAAAGTCAAGAAGATTCATTATTGATTATGAATCTATCAACAAAGAAGGGTAAGGATGATGATCACATATTTTACATTGATTCGGGATGCTCGAACCATGTAGCAGGAAATGTGGCTTTACTTTCTGATTTGGAAGATCCTCATAACAAGCATGAAGTGCAGACAGGAGATGACACAAAGCACTCAGTGGAGAAGATAGGTAATGTGAAGACATCAGATGGGAATATGAACCTCTTAAGCAAAGTCTTGTATGTCCCTACAATTACCAAAAATTTAATAAGTGTTGGACAGATTGTTGAAAAAGGATTGCAGGTTAGATTCAATCGATTTGGAGCATATGTTGAAGACCCAAGGCAAGGCTTTCGAAGGATTGCCAAAGGAGAAAAGACAGGAAGGCTTTTCACTTTTGAAGTGGAAGATACAAAGAACATAGCTTTGTTTAGCTATGGATCTCAAACTCTAACAGAGTTGGAGATATGGCACAAAAGGCTTGCTCACATTGGTGAGAGGACACTCAAACAGATTTGCAGGGACCAAAGTGTACTTGGTTTGCCTAATATCACAAGGCAACACATGATTTATAAGTGTGAAGCTTGTCAACTCGGCAAGGCTCATAGACAACCTTTCAATAAGAAAGGATATATGTATCAAAATCCTTTGGATCTAGTGCACACGGATGTGTGGGGTCCAAGTAAGGAGCCATCTATATCAGGCTCAAGATATTATGTGTCTTTCATAGATGATTGTAGCAGGTGGACCATTCTGTTTTTCATGAAGCACAAGGATGAAGTGTTTAATTGCTTTAAGAAGTATATTGCTCTTGTTGAAAATCAAACAGGTAGGACTTTGAAAAGACTCAGATCAGATGGTGGAGGAGAATACTTCTCTTCTGAATTTGATGCCTTCTTGCATGAAAGAGGCATTAAAAGGGAAGTCACTACAAGGTATACACCTGAACTCAATGGTGTAGCAGAGAGGAGGAATAGAGCTATCGTCGAAGCTGCAAGGTCCATGCTCAACGAAAAGGGATTGCCGAACTACCTATGGGCAGAGGCTGTGTCGACAGCCACATATCTCATAAATAGACTTCCATCTAAGTCACTAGATGGAACCACTCCATATGAAGTGTGGAATGGAAGAAGACCTAGTCTAGAGCATTGTAAAATCTTTGGATGCTTAGCCTATGCTCACATTCCTTCTCAAGTAAGAGGGAAATTGGATCCCAAGGCAGAGAAGTGTGTATTCATTGGTTATGATCAAAACCAAAAAGGATATAGATTGTACAATCCAACCAATAAAGGATTTTCTGTGAGTAGAGATGTAATTTTTGATGAAAACAAATCATGGTTTGATGATGACAGGAAAGTGAAGCTGCCATATGACTTGGATGAAGATTTTCCATCACTTCAACCAAAGGAGCCAAAGCAGATTGAAGAAAGTGATTCGGAGATTGACCTAGAAGACTTGGAAAGACTAAAGCTATGGAAGAACAAAGGTAAAGCAAAGATGCAGGATGCTACATATGGACCCGAGAGCTCACATCAACCACTTAGAAGGTCTTCGAGGGAGAAGAAGAAACCAGAGAGGTTTGGTTATGATACTTCTTTGGTCACCAAGCACTCAATCTACATTGCAAAGGATTCAACCAATGAAGAACCTACCACATTCGAAGAAGCACAAAGCAAGAAAGCTTGGAGAGATGCAATGGATGAAGAAATGGAAGCCTTGAAGGAGAATGACACTTGGGAGCTTGTACCTAACAAGCCATCTATGAAGATAATCGGATCTCGATGGATATACAAAATCAAGAAGAATCCAGATGGAAGTATAAATAGACACAAAGCAAGGTTAGTTGCTAAAGGGTTTGCTCAAACCCATGGTATTGATTATGAGGAGACTTTCTCTCCTGTTGCAAAAATGCCTACAATTAGGGTTCTCATAAGTCTTGCTGCATCTAGAAATTGGAATCTTTATCAACTTGATGTAAAGAATGCCTTCTTGAATGGATGGATTTCTGAGGAAGTGTATATGGCACAACCTCCTGGATATGAGGATGCACATCATCCTAACTATGTATGCAAACTAAAGAAAGCTTTGTATGGATTGAAGCAAGCTCCAAGAGCTTGGAATTTCAGATTGGTTACTTATTTGCAGGACCAAGGATTCAAAGCTAGCAAGGCGGATACCTCTTTGTTCATAAAGAGGAATGGATCTGAAGTGATCTATTTATGTGTGTATGTTGATGATATTATTATCACAGGCAATGATCTTGAAGGAATCAAACAGGTAAAGAGTCAAATGAAGGAGGAGTTCAAAATAAGTGACCTCGGACCACTCACTTATTTTCTTGGATTGGAGTTGATCTACACAGATTCAGGTATATACATCACACAAAGGAAGTATGTCCATGACATGCTCGTCAAGTTCAAGATGGAAAATACCAAGTGTGCAGGTACACCTATGGAGCAAAATCATAAGCTTAGTGCTTATGAAGGAGAGCCAATTGAAGACATCACAAGCTATCAAAGCTTGGTTGGAAGTTTGAACTATGCAACACTCACAAGGGTGGATATATGCTATAGTGTTAGCATATTGAGTCAGTTTATGCATAAGCCGAGAAGACCACATATGGAAGCGGCCAAGCGAGTCCTCAAGTACCTAAAGGGGACCATGAATGAAGGTTTGTTTTATTCATTTACTTCAGATATTGAGCTAAAGGTCTACTCAGATGCAGATTGGGCCGGATCTAAAGATGATAGAAGAAGCACATCAGGGTATATATCATTTGCAGGTTCAAAAATCATTTCTTGGTCATCGAAGAAGCAACCAACCGTGGCATTATCTTCTACTGAAGCTGAATATAGAGGTTTGGCTAATGCAACTCAAGAAATCATGTGGTTAAAATCTTTGTACACAGATCTTGGACTTCATTCTTCAACACCTCACATTTTTGGTGACAACACAAGCTCACTACATCTAGCAGCTAATCCGGTATACCATGCTAGAACCAAGCATATTGAAGTCCACTACCATTATGTAAGGGAGAAGCTAATGAGCAAGGATATTCAACTATCCTACGTCTCTACAGATATGCAATGTGCAGACATGTTGACGAAAGCTCTTGATGGTACGAAATTAAGTAGATTCAAGTTGATGATTGGTTTGCAGGAAATCAAGGACAATTGAAGACTTATTTGGAGGCCAAGCATGTTAGGCTTGAGGGGGAGCTGTTGGTGCATTTTGCCCAAGCCTACATGCTTGATATTATCCTCATTTGTAAGTCACATGAGTAGTCATGTGAACACCTCTTGTAAAAGAGTACATTTTATCTCTTGTAAATGGAAAAAGAAAAAGTAAAAGGATGGCTTACCTCATCCATGATGTAAAAGCAAATTCGTGGCTCCAACTACCAAAATCACGAATTTTTGAGCTGAGGGAATCTCTCCTAACTTTGGGGATCACTTTTAGGTGGAGCCATTCGAATTCGAATTCAAAACTCCCTCCAAGAATAGCTATAAAAGGAGCAAGAAGGAAGAGGCGATAAGCAAGCCTTGTACGTGACCACTTCATGTCATTTTGTAGAGATTGAAGAGCTTACTCCATAGCTCTATCATTCTACTCCCATTGTGCAAAGATTCATTGCCAATGTGGTTGTAATCATATGTGAATCTATACATTTATTATCATCTACCTCTCTGTTTTGTTCTCTGCTATACTCACTCAGAGCAGTAACTTCAGAAGGTCATATCTCGAGTTTTACTGAACCTTTTTCAGTGTTTTAAAGTGCGTTGGATAGCTCTCACTGTCTAGTTTCTACATATAAATTTTCAAGGTCATTGGATTTATACTTTTGGAGATATCTGCATTTTACTGCTTACTGGTCTATCTCTGCAGAGCCCCGAGAATTGTGGGAATGTTCCAGAACTTGATGAAACTTGTTCTCAGTGCTCAGTCCATCATTTGAAGTGTTTTAACTTGGAATAGGAAGCTTGCTAAGTCTATTTGCTATGCCCAAAAGGAATTTTTCTAATTCCTTCCAGGTTGAGAGCACTGTTCATTTTTTCCAGCAGGTGTATGTCCAAAAATAGCAAGTTTTGGGAGCTAGTCATTTCGCAACTTGTCGGTCTTGACTTAAACTTTTGGGATACATGTTCCAAAGTACTTGGCTGATATTTTGGTGGATTTAGGAAGCTCAAAGGGTCTACTAATCAACTCTGAAGTCTCAGTTGGCTGGTGTGAAGCTGGTTGTAGCGGCACCTACTCATCTTTGGATTGCATCCACCATCTCTCTTCACATTCCCCACTTAGAGAATGCACGTCCACCCATCATAGGTTTCAAAGGCATCTCATCTTTGCGTATAGGATACTGCGTTCGCTGGCAAACATCACATCTCTTCACATAGGTATGTGCATCCATGTGAAGGGTTGGCCACAACAAGCCTGCAAATAGGATTGCTTTAATCACTCAGTGTGGTCCAAAATGTCCTCTTGCTACACCTTGGTGAGCAGTTTCCAAGATCTTGAGATATTCACTCTCATGGACACATAGTCTCAGGTAACCATCTTTACCACGCTTGTATAAATTATCACCAATAAGTGAGTAGTCTAGGGCTTCTTGTTCTAAACTTCTTTGCCTCGTCAGGGTCATATCTTGAGGGGATGTTTTCGTCCTCAAGAAGGCTACTAGTGGTTCACTCCAATCTGGCACTATGGACACTTGATAAAGAGTGGCATGCTCCACGGGTGGTCTAGTGCAACAGATTGAGCATTCTTTACACATCTTATGTACATCAGCTTCCATAGTAGGCCAATGCACTCCGAATCTCCATAGTGTCTGTAAAGTTCTTTGCCTCGAATGGTGTTGCTCTAATGCACCTACATGTGCTAATTGCAACCATTTTGCATACTCATCCTCTTCCACACAACAGGATAATATCCCTTGATCTGTATGCTTGTGCATACTTCCTGCCATGATATGGTACTTCTGGGCTTTTACTACCTCCCTATCTTGAGTGTTTATGATTGGGTGGTTAGGCCCGTATGTCAGTACTGGCACTAATGGCTTAGCCCACTGAGGTACAACTTCCAAATTAAACAAGTATGCATCAGGAAGATCATCTGATACTCCTTGTGGGGCCTCTTCGGATGTGAGCCTAGAGAGATATGGTTTGTTTACCAAGTACAAAAATGCCTGATGATCAGTAAAAAATTTAAACTTATTTGCAAGATAATAGTGTCTAAACGTTTTAACTGCATATACCATGCCTAACCCTTCTCGTTCAGTGGTGGTATAGTTTCGGTCAGTTGCATTCAACTATCTACTAGCATAGGCAATTGGAAGATCCATATTACCTTCACGAGTAGGTTGTGCTAGCACACATCCAATAGCATAATTGGATGCATCCATATGCACATGAAAGGGCTTATTCCAATCTGGTGTGGTCAAGGTTGGTGCTGAACATAATCTTCTTTTGAGCTCGTTGAAAGAGCTTTCACATTCATCTGTCCACTCAAAGTTAGCCAAAAGTCTGTACAGAGGCTTTGCTATGATGGCATACATGTGTATAAAACATCGGTAATAACCACAATGCCCCATGAAAGCTTGTACTTCCTTGACATTCTTTGGCCTAGGTAGCTCTGCAATAGCTCTAACTTTTTCCTTGTCCGTAGATATGCCATTCTTTGACACTATGTGTCCTAGAATCTTGCCCTGCCTGACCATGAAAACACACTTTTCTAGGTTCCAGTAGACTTGATATTCTCTACATTTGTCAAAGATTTGCCTGAGTTCAGGTATATATGTTTGTCTAATGTTGGAATGAGCACAAAGATCATCAACATAGACCTCTAAATTCTTCCTCAGGAATTCTTTAAATACATGACACATTAGTCTCTCAAATGTAGCAGGTGCATTGGTGAGACCAAATGGCATTACTCGGAAAGCAAATATGCCCCACTCTATGGAAAAAGTTGTCTTATGCTGACCTTCTAGAGCTATGGCCACTTGATTGTAACAAGAAAATCCATCAAGGAAGTTGTACACTTCCTTGCCTGCTACTCTTTCTAGTAGATGCTAAGTGATAGGAAGCGGATAGTTATCTTGAATAGTGGCTGCATTAACCTTCTTCAAGTTAATGCATACACGTAGTTTGCCGTTCTTTTTGGGCACAACTACAATGGGGGATACCCACTCAGTGTGCTCAATTTCATAGATGAATCCAGCTTCAACCAGTCTATCTATCTCCTCCTTGATCTTAGCAGCGTAGTTATCATTATAAGTGTATGGATTCTACTTGGATGGTTTGGCATCTGAGGTCATGGGGATTGTGTGTGAGCATATGTCAGGGTCTACACCTTTTAAATCCTTATAGCTCCACGCAATTGCATCTCGGTATTCTCTTAGCAAGGCAATCAACTCTTGCTCTTCTTCTTCCTTCAGGTCATGTCCTATGTAAGTGCATCTTTCTTCTCCTTGCTCTATGGCTACACCAATTTTCTTGGTGGTTTCCTTGTTATCATAGGCCTCCCCTGCTTGTGCATCACATTTAGGCATTCTTATCATGACTCTCCTATCATCTATCTCATACTTCTTAAAATTTTCAGGGACCTCAAACAGAGATTCTTCTTCTTCTGGTGTGACTTCTTTCTTCTTCCTCTTCTTGCCTTCACACTTGGTGGTCACTTGTGTGGTTAATATCACCTCGTTTGTGAGCTCTCCATGTCTCTGAGGGTGAGCTTCTACTTCATAGAAGTATTCTTCGTCTGATGCAAATGGTGGGTCCATAATGATTGACTCTAGATCAGAGTCACTTACATCCTCGAATGCATCAGTGCTAGGTTCACATTCTTCCAGAACCGAATCTCTCATGATTGGCTCTATGGAGAAGATTGAAATGTCATAGCCATCCTCGTCACAGTGGGGTGTCCATTGTTCCTCATTGATGGCTACATCCATTGTTGCTAAAATTTCTGCCCAGCTGTGAGGCTCAAATTCTTCGTCAGGAAATACTACAGGTGCATAGGTTGGGTCTTGAATTGATCTATGTGTTTCCTTCGCACCTACCTCTCTGGCTTTTTCTCTCTTCTCTTCTTCTACTGCCACTTTGCACATCCATAAGTGGGTGTCTTCATGCATCCATGAGGATCCTGATCCTATGGAATGCACTGACTCGGTATCATCTTTAGCTCTATGGATGGGATTCCATTGGATAGGGGGTACATCCCTATGAGAGTAATCTTTGAGATTCACTTTGGTCATGACACCTAAGTGTTGCAAATACAAGGAATTGGTTCCCCAATCCTGTACCACCTGCAACTATCGCATAAATGGTCTTCCCAAAATCATCTCATAGGCATGGTTCTGTTGGTGCATACCAATCACCAATTGAAGGCTTGGAAGATCAAATGATGAAGGAAGAATCAATTCCTAAAGTGTGGAAGAAGATTACATTCAGAGGACAAGAGAAGTGTACACATATGTACATTAGTATAGTCATAGATGACTTAGATCTTTTGTTTAGTAAGAATCCTGTACAAATTTATCTATAAATACTTTGAGAAAAGTCGGGGCAAGTATGAGAGCATATGTGACAATAGTTAGAAGCGAAAAAATAGAGGAAGTTAGAAGTCATGAGATAGAGGAAAAGCTAGTTGAGTTAGCTCTCATCACTTAACTGTATTTCTTCTGAGTAAATGAAAATTTTTGCGCCCGATGTTTCTGCGTGTTCTCCTTCTACAGTAGATCATTTGTGAAATGCTTTTGTACAAGTCTAAGTTGAGAGTTGCTTGACCTCTGTGCAAAGTTTTAGCTTCCAATTGTAATCAGGCTGAGTGAATTAAGTGTAGGAACATTCATATGTGAAGTGTGTTCACAGGTTCCTAAAACAGGCGCAGATTTCGAAGTTAATGTTTTGATCATTTCTCCTAGTACAGTTTAAAGTTTTGCATGAGTGAGGGCTTAATCTTTAAGTTGGAAGATAAGCTACTCATGTCTAGAAGCATTTTGTAAAACGGGTTCTATTCAAGGAGAACCAAGTCTTAAAAGTTACAGGTGTAAAGTCGACTGTTCTGGATGACAGTTTCTGACATAGGTAACTTGAGAAGTTGATTTCTCAAGTTATACTTAATCTTTTGAAGTAATTCAACTTGGAGAAGATGCGCAATCTCTAGGAGATGATTCGTACAAAGTTTCATCAAAAACTTTACACGTTTGATAGGTCAATGTGAAGAAATAGTGCAGCAGACTTTTCTGTGTATCATCCTCTTCACAGATTTGTTAATTTTTGATAGTTAGCAATTGATCCTCTAAATTAGTGGAGTGTTTGACTTACTCTTGGTATAGAGGTGCTCTAATCACAAGAGTAAGTTGTTCTTTTGGAGATTAACATTCTCCATCAGTGGTATCAGAGCAGGAGACATCAATTTGAAGAAAGGAGGATCCCGACTGCTGCAGATTCAAGAAATTCAACACTTGAAGGACTAAGAAGTGAAAGCTTGGAGTCAAAGCTCGAGGAGAAGACTATTTGACATCAAGAAAGGCAAAAGGAGTCTACTTCGAAGTAAAGGTACATACATTGTTTGTAAAGCTTGAAGATTTCAATACACAGGTGGACACAAGATGGGAGAAAGCTTGCAGATTGATAAGCTAGATAGGGAGAACTATCCAGCATGGTCCATGAGGATGGAAGCACACCTCATGAGCAAAGATCTTATATCATTTATTACAGGAGATGAAGAAAAACCTGAGTTTGCAGATCCAAGTATTCCTACTAGGGAAGAGCTTGCAATGTTGAAGACTTGGATGAGAAAGGATGCTCAAGCAAGGAGCATCATCTACATGGCTGTAAATGATTACCTTCTACCTCACATCAGAGGTTTGGAAAGTGCTACAGATGTTTGGAATGCCTTGGAAGAGCATTTCCAAAATACAACTAAGTCAAGGAAGTCCTCACTATGGGCTGAGTTCACAACCTTCAAGAAGAAGAGCTCACAATCAATTTCAGATTATGTGGCAAGGATGAAAGATATTGCAGATAGCTTGGGAGCAGTGGATGAAGACATTGAAGAAGAAAAGTTGGTAAGACAAATACTTACAGGTTTAAGAGGTGATGAGAAGTGGAAGCCTTTTATATTGTCCATAGAATTGTCACTTGATCACTTTACTCCTGATCTTAATCAATTGCTAGGACACATGCTAACCTTTGAGCAGGATCTTAAAGGAGACAATGATAGAAGTACAAGTCAAGCTATGTACTCCAAGGACAAGAAAAAGAATGGCAAGGGAAAGCAATCAAATGATGATGAAGGGAATTCAAATCAAGCTAACTTCACAAAAGGGAAGATGAATTTCAGAGGTAAAGGAAGAGGAGGTAAGAATAAAGATAATGCTAAAGCTTGTTGGATTTGTGGCAGAACAAATCATTTGGCAAATGATTGTTGGTATAACAATCAAAATGGTGGAAACAATAATCAGAATTATAGTCAAAGAGGTAGAGGAGGCAGAAACCAAAGAGGCAATTTCAGAGGAAGAGGAGGTAGGACATCATATGGTAGAGGAGGTGGAAGAAACTTCCAATCTTAGTCCTACAACAATAATTATTACAATTATGCATCAGATCAGAAGGATGACATGACTCTTATCTTGAATGCAACTCATGAATCAATGGGAGAAGATCAAAGAGTGTTTTATATTGACTCAGGGTGCAACAACCATCTGAGTGGGAATCTATCCTTGATGACTGATATGGAAGCAAGGGTGAATGGACATACAGTTCAAACAGGTGACAATACCAAACATAAAGTGGAGAGCATTGGATCAGTGAAGACAAAGAGTGGAAGTACACTTCTGAGCAAGGTACTTTATGTTCCTACTATTCCTAAAAATCTGATAAGTGTAGGGCAAATTGTGGAGAAAGGATATGAAGTAAGATTTACAAATGATGGTGTCTATGTACAAGATCGAAATCAGGGATATAGAAACATAATTGCAGGAAAAAAAGAAGGAAGATTGTTTACTCTCAAAGTCCAAGGTAATGTGGGACATGCATTGTTTACCTATGGAGGTCAAAAGGTGTCTGAATTAGACCTATGGCATAAAAGGCTAGGTCATTTCAATGAGAGAGCTATAAAGGAGATGTCAAAGAATCAGATAGTGCTTGGATTGCCAAACATTGAAGGGCAACATATGGTGTACAAGTGTGAAGCTTGTCAATTAGGTAAAGCACATAAAAGTTCTTATAACAAATCAGGGTACAAGTATTCAAATATGCTTGAATTGGTTCATACAGATGTATGGGGTCCCTCAAGGGACTATAGCATAAATGGATCCAGATATTATGTGTTGTTTGTTGATGATGAAACCAGGTGGATTACTTTGTATGTAATCAAGGATAAATCAGAAGTCTTCAAGACATTCAAACACTTTCATGCTTATGCAGAAAGGATCACAGGGCAAAAGCTTAAGAGGTTAAGATCAGATGGAGGGGGAGAGTATTTCTCTAAAGAGTTTGATGATTATTTGTGGAATGCAGGTATCAAAAGAGAAGTAACTTGCAGGTACTCCCCTCAACAGAATGGAGTAGCAGAAAGGAGGAATAGGACTCTTGTAGAGTTTGCAAGAGCCATGATGAAGGAAAAGAATTGTCCAAATTACTTGTGGGCAGAAGCCATTAACACTGCAACATATCTTGTGAATAGGTTGCCTTGCAAAGCTTTGGATGGAGGAACCCCTTATGAAGCATGGTGGGGTAAGAAGCCTAGTCTTGATCATTGTAAAGTATTTGGATGTATTGCATATGCTTATGTTCCTTCACAATTAAGACATAAGCTAGAACCAAAAGCAGAGAAGTATGTGTTTATTGGATATGATGATAGACAGATGGGTTACAGGTTGTGGAGTCCATCCACAAAGCAATTTCTTGTTACTAAAGATGTGACATTTGATGAGCAAAACATGTGGTATACAGGATCACCAAATGAGTTTGCAGGTGTTGAAGAGATACAAAGAAAAGGAAAGGCAAAGGTAAAAGTATGTGAAGAAATTGTTGATGAAATTGACTCTAGAAGTAGAGTGCAGGATCATGTAGAAGAAGGGCCAAGATTTGATCCAGAGTCAAATGAGGCTGAAACTTCAAGAAGTGCAGAAATCAGAAGATCTACAAGGGAAAGGAAAGAACCTATAAGGTATAGTTATGATACATCTTTCCTAACAACAAAAGATTATGCTTACATTGTGAAAACAGAAGAAGACCCAACCACTTATGAAGAAGCCAAAGGTAAACAGAATTGGGAGAAGGCAATGCAGGAAGAGTATGATGCTCTACTTGAAAATGAAACTTGGGAATTAGTACCAAGACCAAAGAATCAGAAGGTCATTGGATGTAAGTGGGTATATAAAACAAAAAGGTTTGCAGATGGTAAAGTGTCTAGATATAAGGCTAGACTTGTGGTCAAAGGTTATGCCCAAACTTATGGGGTAGATTATGATGAAACCTTTAGTCCTGTTGCTAAGATGTCTACAATTAGGACATTGATTGCTATTGCTGCTTGCAAGGGATGGAAATTATCACAATTGGATGTGAAAAATGCATTTCTAAATGGATACATTGCAGATGAAGTATATATGGAGCAACCAGAAGGCTTCATGGAATCAATTGGATCAGATTATGTGTGTAAGCTCAAAAGAGCTTTATATGGGTTGAAGCAAGCCCCAAGAGCTTGGAATTACAGATTGGTCAAGTTCTTGAATGAATGTGGATTTCAAGCATCAAAGGCAGATAGTAGCTTGCTAGTGAAGGCAAGTGAAAATGGATACATTTACATGTGCATTTATGTTGATGATATTATTGTTACAGGAACAGATGCTCAAGGAATCAATGAACTCAAAAGACAAATAGAGAAGGAGTTTAAGATAAGTGATTTGGGAAACTTATCTTATTTTCTAGGAATGCAGATTGTATATACTCAACATGGAGTATATGTTTCACAAGAGAGATACTTGAAGAATCTTCTAGTCAAGTTTAACATTGAAGATTGCAGGACCTCAACTACACCATTGGAGGTAAATCATAAATTAAGCAGGTATGGAGGTGAAGAGTTCAATGATATGAAGAAATATCAGAGTTTGGTAGGTAGTTTGATCTATGCTACCTTGACAAGGCCAGATCTATCATATGCAGTAGGTGTATTGTCACAATTTATGCATTGTCCAAAGAAGACTCATTGGATTGCAGCCCAAAGGGTACTCAGATATATCAAAGGAACCCTAAGTGAAGGTTTGTATTATGGTTTCACTTCTGACACAAGAATCAAAGTGTTTAGTGATGCAGATTGGGCAGGTGACTCAGATGATAGAAGGTCTACTCATGGATATCTATGTTATGTTGGAGATAAGTTAGTTTCTTGGTGTTCAAAGAAGCAACATACAGTTGCTTTATCATCCACAGAAGCTGAGTATAAGGGAATGGTAGAAGCTGCAAAGGAAGTGATATGGTTGAAGACCTTGATGAAAAGTTTTGAGATTGATCATAGTACTCCAATAATTTTTGGAGACAATATGAGTTCTTTGTATTTGGCAGCTAACCCTGTTTTTCATGCCAGGACTAAGCATATAGAGATTCAGTATCATTTCTTGAGAGAAAAGGTACTAGATAAAGAGATTGAAGTGATGTACACTCCAACAAAAGAACAAGTGGCAGATATGATGACAAAGAGTTTGGATGGACCTAAGTTACAAAGGTTCAAAGACATGGCAAGTATAAAGAAGACAGAGAAAACCTCAATTGATGATTGAGGGGGAGCTGTTGGTGCATACCAATCACCAATTGAAGGCTTGGAAGATCAAATGATGAAGGAAGAATCAATTCCTAAAGTGTGGAAGAAGATTACATTCAGAGGACAAGAGAAGTGTACACATATGTACATTAGTATAGTCATAGATGACTTAGATCTTTTGTTTAGTAAGAATCATGTACAAATTTATCTATAAATACTTTGAGAAAAGTCGGGGCAAGTATGAGAGCATATGTGACAATAGTTAGAAGCAAAAAAATAGAGGAAGTTAGAAGTCATGAGATAGAGGAAAAGTTAGTTGAGTTAGCTCTCATCACTTAACTGTATTTCTTCTGAGTAAATGAAAATTTTTGCGCCCGATGTTTCTGCGTGTTCTCCTTCTACAGTAGATCATTTGTGAAATGCTTTTGTACAAGTCTAAGTTGAGAGTTGCTTGACCTCTGTGCAAAGTTTTAGCTTCCAATTGTAATCAGGCTGAGTGAATTAAGTGTAGGAACATTCATATGTGAAGTGTGTTCACAGGTTCCTAAAACAGGCGCAGATTTCGAAGTTAATGTTTTGATCATTTCTCCTAGTACAGTTTAAAGTTTTGCATGAGTGAGGGCTTAATCTTTAAGTTGGAAGATAAGCTACTCATGTCTAGAAGCATTTTGTAAAACGGGTTCTATTCAAGGAGAACCAAGTCTTAAAAGTTACAGGTGTAAAGTCGACTGTTCTGGATGACAGTTTCTGACATAGGTAACTTGAGAAGTTGATTTCTCAAGTTATACTTAATCTTTTGAAGTAATTCAACTTGGAGGAGATGCGCAATCTCTAGGAGATGATTCGTACAAAGTTTCATAAAAAACTTTACACGTTTGATAGGTCAATGTGAAGAAATAGTGCAGCAGACTTTTCTGTGTATCATCCTCTTCACAGATTTGTTAATTTTTGATAGTTAGCAATTGATCCTCTAAATTAGTGGAGTGTTTGACTTACTCTTGGTATAGAGGTGCTCTAATCACAAGAGTAAGTTGTTCTTTTGGAGATTAACATTCTCCATCAGGTTCTTGCTAAAATCACATATGGCGAAAGTATGCTCAAACTCAACATCGCATGTAGTGAGAGTTATTCCTTCTAGCAAGCCTAAGGGTCTTTCTATGTGACCATCAGCCATCTGCAATTTCATTCTCGTTGGCCTAAGTGCTGGCTTGCCCCAACGCTTCCATAGGGAAGTGGTAGCAATTGCAACTCCTGCGCCTGAGTCCAAAATTGCCTTGGTTGTGTACCCCTGGTGGGTAATGGGAAGATAGGTGTTTCCTTCTTCTCCTTCACTCATGTCTCCTATCTTGTCCAAGGGTATTTCTGGCACTATTCTATGAGATCCTACCTGGGAACGCGGTTTAGCTATCTCTGGTACGTGTTTGGCTACATGTTTCCACAGTTCTGGCCTAACCTTGAGTAACTCTTCTAAAGTGAGATTGCACTGCACTTTAGTATTCTTTACTACCTCCGTATTCCTAGGTATGACCGAGTCTTTGTTTCTTACCATGACAGTGGGTGCTCTCATACACGTAGACTTAACCTCCCATGGGCCTGTGAAATGGGGCAATTCATGTAAAGAGTTAGACTCAAAGTCTAATCTTTCTTGAGATTGGGTGCTCTCTTGCTCTCCATAAATGGAGGGAATATCTTGTGGGAATTGATCATGTGTGTCATCCACAAGTTCAATGGGAGGAGGGACTTCACTCTCTTTAGCCCATTTTTCTTCTTGAATCTCTCGTAGGAATTTGGGTGAGTACCGATTCATAGAAGAAGATGTGTCTGGCTCTGTGGAGTTGGGCGCATAAGCTTCCTGAGCGGGAAGGCTTAGCCTTTCACTTGGCTTGTCCTTATTTTGAGAGGCGGGTTCCTTTTCTGATTGTGCAATTAGCCTCTCCAATCTTTCTAGCAGTCCATCAAAGTGCAACTGCGTCTTAGCTGAACTAGAGAAGTTAAAGAGGTGACTGGCTTCAAACATGGTTTGAGCCAATTCCACCATCTTAGCACAAATTTTGGTTCTTTCAAGCTCTAGTTCCGCTCTAGGGTAACACTTTTCATGATCGGTTACGTTTGGCCCTTCTTGGATTCTATCTTGATATGCCTTAAGCATCATGTTTAAGTCCTCGGGAGTGGGATCTATGAATACTGATCCTACTCTAGGGGGTGGTGGGGTCGTATGAGACGGGTTGGAAGGTGGTGGACCAGATGGAGATGGAAATGGAGGAGGTGGGGTAGTGTGAGAGGGAGGTTGAGATGTAAGTTCACTTATCTTGGCTCTCGTTTCTCTTAGACTTTCCTCGAGTTCACTCATCTTCTTTGCCCATTGCCTTTTCATTCTTTCACGGCTATCTCTCCAGGCTCTAGTTCTCTTCTTAGTTATGCTCTCAGTTTCACTAACCTCAGAACTCTTTTCCTGGCCTACACCTTGGTGTTGCTGCAAAGCTTGGGATCTAGTGACCACTTGCATTGGTGCAGTGGAAGTGACACTTCCTGTGGAATCTACTACCAACCCAATAACGTTAATAGGAGTGATTTTTGGCATATTATTGGAATTCTTTGGGCAATCTCGTAAGAGATGCTCTTTTCCACAATCTTGGCAAAAGCCATGGATCGTTACTAGCTGGGGTTGTGTAGGTGCAGGCATGGGGCAATCACGAATGAGGTGATCTCCCTGACATCTTAAGCACGGTCCTCTAGGGAATGGGGGTCTTACTTGCCTAGGTTGAGGTCTAGGGTTGGGATTTGTGTACATGACATTGGCATACTCTGGCTCCCAACTAGGTTCACTTGGCTCTTTAGAGTAATATGACTCGTTATGCTCAGGTGACTGCATGTAGTAGGCCTGGGGGCTATCTATATGTGTAGAATCAAAGCTATGGTCACTAGGGTCACTTTTTGAAAGCAATGGTGTTACTAACACTATGGCTCTATTCAGGTTCTCTTCTGCAACTGCATACTTTACTGGGATCACATTGGCTAGAGCATGAGGTTGTTGGGCTAGCACTGGTTGAGGTCTCTGCTGGGCCTAATATTGTGGTTGATAGATTTGTTGAGGCCTCACATATTGGTTGTGGTGGATAATGGTTCTGATATCTTCCCTGTTGTGGATAGGGCTGAGGGTATGTTTGCCTAACGGCTTGCTTATTGTAGGGGCAATCTTGCGCGGTGTGGTTGGTGTACCTCCGTTCTATGATGCAGTACTAGCTACTCGGATTCACTTGGGGTTGAGCCATAATGGGACACACGTTTGCCATATGGTCACCTCCACAAGTATAACATCTTTTCACTGGGGCAAACCTTGGGATTTGTTTGCTAGAGACACCTAGTTTTTGAGCAACTTTCTCAGCGAGTTTCTCAATAGATGTGGATTGCAAGGAAGAGAGGCTAGTAGAACTATCTGAGTCTTTGTAGATTTTGGAAAGTTCTAATTCCTCCCCTAGGTTATCCTCGATGTCGATGTACATGCGTACACACTCTTCTATGGTCCTAGGGTCTTTCAAGTACACATATGATCTCAACTTTGTACTCAGCAGTCCATCTAGGAATAAAGCCACTTGTTTGGCTGGTGTGGGTAACTCAGAAATAGGACATCTCTCTAGGTATTGCCTAAACCTTCTTCCTACAAGTCTAACCATCTCTTGAGGGGTTTGCTTGAAGCTATGAATCAGTGAGGAAGTGTTATGCCTGATGCCACTCTTAGAGAATTCAACAATGAAAGCCTTTAGAAGTTGGTCTATGTTCTTGAAGTGTCTCTCATTTAATGGTTGAAACCATGTAAGGGCTGTGTTCCTAAGGGTTAGACTAAAGGCATTGTACTACGTGAATAGGTTCTCAACTTGTTCAGCTCTCAAGACTTGCCTAAACTCAGCCACATGGTCATATGGGTCTCCAGTGCCATCGAAGTAGTTCTTCATGGACTTAACCAGCTGGGTTGGCCTCAAGGTTCTGGTGTGTTCCCTGGGCCTTGGCAAAGGAAAATCATCAGCATTTCTTAGGTTCCTCGGGGCTCTTGGTCTCTCGATTTCTTCTCTATCCGTCTTTGTTCTCATCATTTCTCTTCCCAATGGGTTAGCAAAACTTACCTCATGTCTTTCTCTATTCCTGTCTCTTTGAGCTCCATGTGCTTGGGACGTTCCAGCTCCTAGGTGGCCAAAAGAGACATTAGATCTTGGTTGGGGAAAGATAAATTCACCCTTCCAAGTGTAGGCATGCCTACCATGCTCTGTGACCACAAAGATCCTCTCTAAAGTATTGTCTAGGTAGGTCACTTTGCCTGGGCTATCAAGATCTTTGAACTCATAGATTGTGATCATTTCTACCTCATTCGGTTGATTAGGCTTATACCTCTAGAAGGCTTCATCGGTTTCTCGATTTAGAAGCAGATCTATGCTCTTATTGTCTTAGGGAATCCACTCTGGCGTGATAATTCTAGTAAGCACTTATTTGCCTCGGGGGGTTTTAGGTTCTTCACCCATGTTCCCTGACTCTAGGTCACCTACATTGGTTTCTGGGATCACATTACCAAATTCATCTGTCCTATCTGGGTGGCTGGTGACTATGTATATGGTTCCTTCTTTGTCCAGGTATGCTCCATTTTCAAACTTGACAGCTGGATGTTCAATTCCAATGGGTTGGTCAGGGTTTTTAATTTGGACCACAGATCTTCCTAGGCCGTCCTCATAGATGCTAGCACCTAATTGGTTGGTCCTAAGGTATTCCAGTTGCGTCTTGTAGGGGCCTTCTACCCTATGTAAATATGGCACTCCTGAACTTCCTGTAGGTCTCTCCATACCTTGAGACATCTCAGACTCACTGGTTTCAGAGCTAGGGTAGTGCGAATAATGGCTCAACTGCTGGGCCCAAGACCTAGCAGTATGATTGACACTAGCCTCTGAAGACCTAAGACTCTGTCTATCTCTCCCTAGGTGTCAACCTGATCTAAGGTTCATATGCCTAACTGAGCAATCCCAATTTTTACCCAAGGTACAACCTCATTGCCGATCAATTTGTATCAGTCACTTGGTTCTTTTTAGTTGATTATCGTGTTTATGATCTTGTCTGATATCACGTCGTCAGGAATACTTGAGTTAATTTCCGCACTTTAAGTTGATCGTTCCATGTTAGTTTCTTTTCCCTTAAAGTTATCGGTCACACACAGGTTATCTCTTGACTTGAACTTGATTTCTTAGATAGTCTTTGACTTGTCTTATGCCTATCTTTGCCCTGACTTACTTCTAGCACTATTCACATGTAGCCTAAGCTAGGAATTGACAAAGGGAGTTGAGAGTATTCCAACCTCACTTGCAGATCCCTTGCTCTTTGGTGCTCAAGAACCCTGTTCTCAAGCTTGCGGAATGCCCTTGCTTTGGATGCCTTCTAGTGCTCTCAGTGGACCTGTAAAAAACCCAAAGTTACCTCAAGACTTAGATTTAGAATGTGCTCATCATGCTTGTCATTGTGGTGTACTTTGTTTTACCAAAAGGTCAAATTTTCTGTCGATCGCGATCGACAGAGGTCTGCGACATAGAGACAGTTTTGAGCTTTTCTGTACCTACGCAGCGTGCTAGAGACGGTGAGACAGTCAATTCTTGTAGGGAAACTCAAAAAACATGCAAAAACAGTGCACACAAATCGCTCTCTTGCTCTCTCTCACAAGTGGAATGAGGGAAATGGAAGGAGGAAGGAGATATGATAAAAAAACTGAAATTTTTTACGATGATGGAGATGGAGGTGGGATATGGTGAGGATGATGATGGTGAAGTAAGAAAGAAAAAAGAAAGTAAAGAAATTACCTACTACGCCAACGTCACAACTCTACGTCTTACCGTCACACACCCGTCCTCAAAGCTCGATCCCCGGTAACGGCGCCAAAATTTGGTGTAGCTCAGTGATGAGTAGCACCTCCTTTAATGTCAATCCGGGAAGACGTGAGGATGGTATGAAGACCTCGAACAAGTGATGGCACAAGTGCGTGAGTGAGAAGCACACTAACATGCACACACATACACACACATGCGCACACAAGGTAAGATAGAGAGAGAAGCAATGGAGTTCTTTTAGATTACTCAAAAGTTCTCTTAAAAGTTCAATTCTACAATAAGCTCACCTAAAAAATGAGCTCTCTAGCTCTATTTATAGTTTTTGACTAGTTTTTGGCCCTGTCTAGACTTAGTGTCCGACCTAGTTAAAAATTTAGGTTCTAGGGCCTATTTGGAGGCTCAAACGGAGTCTAAAAAATATGAAAATTGATAGGTAGGTACTTCTAATGCTCCTCAAGCTCAAGGACTCCTTGGCTTGCACAAAATGGGCTACAAAAAGGTGGAATGGTATTTACATTGGTGGGGAGTGACTGAAATCATTATTTGGAAAATATTAATTCAGGAAAAAATGATGGCCTATTTGCCAGATCTTCTTTGACTGCTTTGTCTGCTTGGCCCTTCTCGTTGGCTCCCTTTTCTTGTAAGTCCTTGACTGCCCGGACCACTGCCAACAATATATATATACATATACATATACATATACATATACATATACATATACATATACATATACATATACATATACATATACATATACATATACATATTGTTGAGAAAAGGGGAGCAACAAACCCTAACCGCCTCACATGGAAGTGAGAAGTTTCTCCAAGTTGGGGCAAAGAATGAGAGGAGAGGTTCACCCACGCTCATGGAGCAATGGCAACAATGGCCAACATCACAAGGAGTAAGGGGAACATCCTCCCAACTATGCACACACACATGAAAATCCATACACCAAGATCATCGCCTTGCACACAAGGAAGCAAGAGAGTAACAAATGACACCTTCTTCCATTAACAAAATGGAGGCCAAGGCCATGGCCAAGGGACCTCCCCCCTTTACAAATGAGGCTCTTCTTTATATAGAGAAGAAGAGAGGCATACGTTAATAAAACATGTGGTCAAAAGACCACATGTGCTAAATCAAGAAAATCTTTATATGGTAGTGGGATTTCAAAATGGTAACAAACTAGAGAGAGAGGGAGGGAAGTTTTTGCGCACGTATACAAAATGTGCTCCCATTCTATAAATACCCAAAAGGAAGGCTTTTATAAAAAGAAGTGCACTAAAGTCTAAGAAGGGGTTTTTATGCATTTTTATGGAAAGATGGATAAGAAGGAGTTCCTATGAAGAAATTTATACAATGACTCCACAACACTCTCCCCCTCCTAAGCTTTGTCGTCCTCGACAAAGCTAAGAGGAATGGGTCATGCATTGCTGAATGGGATCATGTGGAATCTTTAATTTTGCAAGACTTAATTCTGCAGGTCTTCAGTCTTCAAGTCATCAAGTCTGTTTAATCTACAACAAGTCTTTAGTTCTTCATATCTTCTGCAATTCTTCAGTCCGCAAGGCTCCAGGCTGTAAGTCTGCATGTCTTCAAGGATCTTTCAATCTACGGCACATCTATCTTTAAGTCTTGAGTCCTTCCTTCAATCTGCAGATCTTCAGTCTTCCGAGCTGGGCGACACAATCCCCATGGAGGGTAGTCAGCCAAGCATTCCTCCCAAAAAGTAGTCCTTTGTAGGACTGATAGAGCCTTACCCAAGAGCTCCCAAACCTGAAAGTAAACATACACAACAAGTAGTCTGTTTCTAAAAAAGAATTAGACAATAACATTTGAGTCCAATTGAAGTTTCCACTTTAGCGGACATTAAGTCATAAAGGTCTGGCTCTTCAAGTCCTCATAATGAGCTTTTCTTTTCCGTGTCTCCTTGGTTTTACAGGAACAAGATAGCCTCAAGACCTTCTTCCTGAAATCTACAATGTAGAGCAAAAGAATAACAGAACACTTGTAAGAGACCTCATTGCAATTTTATATTCAAAATTTGTTGATATTCCCTTCAGGTGATAGCAGGAAGTTAGACCATATGTGCATCTCCCAAATGGAAAAAATCACGACGAGTGTTGATTCCATTCATATTATGAAAACATAATGCCATCTTCAGGGGAGAACTAATGAATGGACTACTATCTGAGGAACATCTGAAAAGTGTGGGACAGTCATACCCTACCCTGCAAGAATGCACATATTTATCATGAATTTTTGAGTCAGCAAGAAGTGATGGAATGCCACAATCCTGGACATAAGTCTTTTATGCAGATTCTTACACGTCTCATATTCATCCAATGTCTACCATCCTTATTCATTAGGCTGAGTCAACAAAACATATCACGAAGCATGGTAAAGAGAGATATTCCCGGGCTAGGACTTGGTCCAGCCCTCAAAACTCTAGCGCTTCCTGAAAGAGTCATGCCAACCAATGGGAATGTCAACAACTCTAGTCCTTAACCAAGGGATGGCCAACCTAGAGGTTACTTATGCAAGCATTCGATTACTACTCAGTGTTGACTCCTACAACGCTCATATTCAGCTTTCGTGAAAACACAATCTAGCATACAAGGTCAAATCAGCCTGGTCCCGATTGTTTGTCTTATAGGAGGCTGTCCCCTTAAAAATTCCACTCTCATGAAGTTGTCAAGAGTAAGAGCAAAGATGATTCTTTTTCTCATAATATCAACTCATCTATTGTCTTGATATCTTAACCCACACGACAATCACAAGGGTTTCAGAAGGCCTAGTAGATAAGTCTAATTAAGTTCCTGGTGTGTGTGGTTCCAACCGAGGGCACTTTAGAAGCTCCTAGTTATGCTACTTTCATCATTTCTAACTTCAAAGAGACTAAGCAGGCAGAGAACAATGATTTCTTTGATTTCAGAGGGAGAATTAAATTCATGTTCTGCACACTACAATGCATATGTGACTAACACAAATTTGTAATTACCATTCAAAGGTTCAAGATGCAAGTTCTCAATACATGTTAGATTTGAATCTCTTATGATGCATGAAATGAAACAAACAATACTATATGCAGGCCACCAATCTTGGCACTCAACCCTACTTCTCATGTAAACCTTCCTTCAGCCTGGTTTGATTTCAAGGAACAACAATAGCAAGACACATCTGAGGCTTGCACTTCACGAATTGAGGATATCCTGCTAAATGTGGCATCGTCATGAGCTTTGATGGTGTAACATCAATATTTTATTAGAAGCCACAAAATTGATAGTTTCAAAAATCACCGTAGAACAATAGCACTCAGGTACGGCCGCAGAGAGCAAGACTAAAAAAATTATGACATAAGAAGATAGTGAAGCGATCAACAATAGAAATTTGTCATGTATTATGGATGCATGTTCCAAAACTAGAACAAATCGAGAGCCATGGAGTGAAACAAGCATTAGAGAACTTGCCACCAAGATTTGCAAAGTATAGAGAACCCATCTTAGTAGAATTTTATGTGACATCAACTTTCCCGTCCAAACCCTTATGGAAATGGGAGAGATAAGCCCATTTTAACTCAAACAAGTGGTGTTCTAGGGTAAAACCTGAGAGGTAAGGTAGGATCATTAAATATACGTACACAATGAAAAGATAACCAAGCCCTGTAATAAATGTTTCTCTTATAAAAGACCTTCAAGTATGAACCCTAAGTCTTCAGCCTATAGGGCATTCTTCTACATGTTTGGCTAGCAAGACCGACCTATGTCTAATAGTCATCTTTATCATCGGTCAGCACACACATAAAGCAGAACCAATCACGCAATCCTGGAGAGCAGATTGCAATGCATATGGATACCTTTATACTGCTTGAAATGAGATATTGTGCCCCCCAAGGCCTCCTATGGTAGAAAATCCATCATTATATAGTGACACAGTGCAAGAAGTTGTAGCCAATATTTCCTAAAGTGACCTTATGCAATGGGAAACAATAGACCACAATATTTGAGCACAAATTACCGTCATAGAAACTTAGTTCGCATTCATGTAGACCATACGTTGACTTCCATATTCAAACTTCTCAGTTTGGGCATGTTCATTTGCAGTCACAAAGTTGTAACCTTGAGGTACTCTCCTTATGGTAATGTTGAGAAAGGCAACATCCTTCTCCATATCTATCAATCAAAACCTGCAGATGTAAGCTAAACAACAACCATTGACAACAACACTTGACAATGTGAAGGGAGGATCAAATCAGTTAGGTCAAACATATACTTCTTCGAACTAAATTTTCCATTAAAATATCATCTATCATCAGCAACTTATGACAACATGACTCAGATACACAACAAAACCCACATAAGGTTTGAGATTACAGTCCGCATGCTGGTAAAGACATCACGGTCTAGAGGAAGAGTATGCAGTCGGACCTTGTCAAGAGAGAGTCGTCCATGGGAGGGTTGCTCATGAAGAGCTTGACTGTCCCACCAAGATTCTGCCCATTACATTTTGTCAAGCATTAAAATGCAAAATCACAAGAAAAGTCAGGCATGGGCCAAGAACATTATAAAAACCTCAATGTGTGTTACAAATCATAGTTTCAGATGTACAAGATATCATGCAAATGTGGATAGCATCTGTCTTTAGCGGGATAAAACTGTTGCAAAGGACACAAAATAGCACCATTGTCGGTAGACAAAATGGTATCACCAACAGAGAACCTTTATCAAACATATTTTTTTTTTCTACAACCAGAATGAGTGCTACAGAACTTTACTGGAAAATATTGATTCCTTTAAGAAGATCAATTGGTTCGGCAGCACCAGCATCAGGCAAGCCATGGGATGCACATCCTGACGCATAAAACACAACCCGCAGCCCGACAGATTTCTCCTTCAGGCGGCCTCCAAAAGTAGATGCAATAGAGTACTGCCAAAAAAAAAACTTCACAGGAGAATATCAGAGCCCCGCTTTGCCCTAGAGACTCCCTATCATCTCCAATTAGGGCCGCAAAATGCAAACATCCCTCACAAACAGAGAGCAAAAAGACATGATCTAAACCCGTTAGACAAGGACTCCACAAAGATTCGAATGAATACCATAGCTCATTGCAGGGAGCTTGACACCAAAAGGAGACTTCACACCAACAGTTGGAGTGTGCATGGAGCAGCATCAACACTTGGTCCTTGACAGGGAAGCCAAAGTTGAAAGAATGCAAAACGGAAGGAATATGGACACATGAAGGAGCATGTAGACAGGAAATAACAGCCCTAAAGTTCACAAAAGAGTCGATTGGTGGTTTATATCTGGACGCAATGCTCAGTAAGGGAGTATTCAGTGGGATTTGATATGTAGAAGGTGCCCCGACGGACTGTAATTCCAAGCTTGCAGCCTTGTGCCATGAAAAGACGGGAAGCCCATGCAACAGTCGAAATGGCGTCATATGGCCACACCCCACAACTGCGCATGTCTTTTGGTGTGAAGCAAACCACAAAGATGGAGGGGAAGCTCAAATAGACCAGTGCGCCCAGGCGGAGAGATCACAGATACATCGGGTTGGACTAAGCACGGATCAAGCTTTAACTAGGAGGCCATAGATTTTCCCGGAGCGAGCAAGACTCATCACTACAAGTCTGCATCCTTTCCGCCATAGTGCCCAAAGGGAGAGCTCCTGAACGAGCTCAATCCCTCTAAACGAGGGCCAGACTGCCAATAACTCCGCAAAGAGAAAAAGAGGGCGAGCTACTCTTTCGTGTATGTCTGTATAATCATTCATAATGAAGGGAATTAACTCCCTCATCTACCCCTAGTGAGCCCAACGGATTTCATTAAGAGTGAGTGGATTTTAAAACCTTGCATGCCACACAATAACTCATATCAAGCATCTAGATATATCCAACGTTCCAAGTAAATTCATGTGAGGGGAGACACTCGTACAAATTTGGTACGCAAAAAAAGTTTCCTTTCTTTTTGTGATTTTTTTTTGAAAGATGAAGAGAGGGAAGGACAAAGGAGTACCATCCATCCCCCTGCTCCAAGCTACCACAAAAATCAAGAAATGGAAGAGGTGGATAGTGATTGCCCAAGTGGTTGTGCGTGGATGAGTATGTATGGGAGAGAAGGAGAGTGAGGAGGGATTAGGGAAGGTTTTTGTGCAACAAACAAAAATAAAGATCTAAACTACTCAAAAATTGAGAAATAAGGGGTACCCTTGACCAACCGAAGGCCACATGTCTTCACCCTCCTCCATGTGTCATGGTGCATCTCACGAAATATGGACACGCAAACTTGGAAAAACCAACGGCTAAAGGCTGACGTCCCCGGCAACGGCACCAAAATGTTGAGAAAAGGGGAGTACCAAACCCTAACCGCCTCACATGGAAGTGAGAAGTTTATCCAAGTTGGGGCAAAGAATGAGAGGAGAGGTTCACCCACGCTCATGGAGCAATGGCAACAATGGCCAACATCACAAGGAGCAAGGGGAACATCCTCCCAACCATGCACACACACATGCAAATCCATACACCAAGATCATCGCCTTGCACACAAGGACGCAAGAGAGTAACAAATGACACCTTCTTCCATTAACAAAATGGAGGCCAAAGCCATGGCCAAGGGACCTCCCCCCTTTACAAATGAGGCTCTTCTTTATATAGAGAAGAAGAGAGGCATACATGAATAAAACATGTGGTCAAAAGACCACATGTGCTAAATCAAGAAAATCTTTATATGGTAGTGGGATTTCAAAAAGGTAACAAACTAGAGAGAGAGGGAGGGAAGTTTGTGCGCACGTATACAAAATGTGCTCCCATTCTATAAATACCCAAAAGGAAGGCTTTTATAAAAAGAAGTGCACTAAAGTCTAAGAAGGGGTTTTTTTGCATTTTTATGGAAAGATGGATAAGAAGGAGTTCCTGTGAAGAAATTTATACAATGACTCCACAACACATATACATATACATATACATATACATATACATATACATATACATATACATATACATATACATATACATATACATATACATATACATATACATATACATATACATATACATATACATATACATATACATATACATATACATATACATATACATATCCATATACATATCCATATACATATCCATATACATATACATATACATATACATATACATATACATATACATATACATATACATATACATATACATATACATATACATATCCATATACATATCCATATCCATATACATATACATATACATAGACATACACATACACATACACATGCACATGCACATGCACATGCACATGCACATACACATGCACATGCACATGCACATGCACATGCACATGCACATGCACATGCACATGCACATACACATACACATACACATACACATACACATACACATACACATACACATACACATACACATACACATACACATACACATACACATACACATACACATACACATACACATACACATACACATACACATACACATACACATACACATACACATACACATACACATACACATACACATACACATACACATACACATACACATACACATACACATACACATACACATACACATACACATACACATACACATACACATACACATACACATACACATACACATACACATACACATACACATACACATACACATACACATACACATAACACATACACATACACATACACATACACATACACATACACATACACATACACATACACATACACATACACATACACATACACATACACATACACATACACATACACATACACATACACATACACATACACATACACATACACATACACATACACATACACATACACATACACATACACATACACATACACATACCATACACATACACATACACATACACATACACATACACATACACATACACATACACATACACATACACATACACATACACATACACATACACATACACATACACATACACATACACATACACATACACATACACATACACATACACATACACATACACATACACATACACATACACATACACATACACATACACATACACATACACATACACATACACATACACATACACATACACATACACATACACATACACATACACATACACATACACATACACATACACATACACATACACATACACATACACATACACATACACATACACATACAGCATACACATACACATACACATACATACATACACATACACATACACATACACATACACATACACATACACATACACATACACATACACATACACATACACATACACATACACATACACATACACATACACATACACATACACATACACATACACATACACATACACATACACATACACATACACATACACATACACATACACATACACATACACATACACATACACATACACATACACATACACATACACATACACATACACATACACATACACATACACATACACATACACATACACATACACATACACATACACATACACATACACATACACATACACATACACATACACATACACATACACATACACATACACATACACATACACATACACATACACATACACATACACATACACATACACATACACATACACATACACATACACATACACATACACATACACATGCACATGCACATGCACATGCACATACACATGCACATGCACATGCACATACACATACACATACACATACACATACACATACACATACACATACACATGCACATGCACATGCACATACACATACACATACACATACACATACACATACACATACACATACACATACACATACACATACACATACACATACACATACACATACACATACACATACACATACACATACACATACACATACACATACACATACACATACACATACACATACACATACACATACACATACACATACACATACACATACACATACACATGCACATGCACATACACATACACATACACATACACATACACATACACATACACATACACATACACATACACATACACATACACATACACATGCACATACACATACACATACACATACACATACACATACACATACACATACACATACACATACACATACACATACACATACACATACACATTCACATGTGAATATTACGACAGTGGCCCTTTGTAAACGGTTTGGATGGACTCAAATTGAACCTGTTCAGTTTTTTGTGAGGATGGCGGATCAGTCCAGGGTATGTCCGGTGGGTTTGGTACGTGATATACCCATTACTCTTCAGGGAGCGGTGTTCAAAATGACTTTTGTTGTTCTAGAATTACCTCATTCAACTCTGGACTACAACTTGCTGTTCGGAAGGCCCAGCTAAAATAAGCCAAAGTATTGCAGGACTGGTCAGCACACGAGCTTATTTTCAAAAGCAACCATTGAAAGTATGTTGTTCTGTTAGACGAGATGAAACCATGCGATCTCCATGCTCGACCCTACGTAGCCAAACCTGTGCATATGTTGGATGGACTTTCAGATGATGAACAAGAAGCTTTTCTCAAGGCTAACCAGGATTTTCTCACCTTGGGGTCAGTTGACTTACAAGCGATTGCAGATAATTGGAATCTAGCCGTCTGTTTAGTAGTTCTGATTCTAGAAGAGGGGAACCTAGAGATTGATCCAACTTTGAATGCCCAAAGTTTCCAGCATTTATTCTCGTCACCGAAGGATATACCCATGCCACGATAGTTTTATGTACTAGAAGATCAACTTATCACCTGCGATTGGGGAAATGAGGAAACACCATGGTCGGTGAAGATTAAGGCAGGATTACCGAAAAGTTTTCAAAATAGTCTACTACAGTTGCTAATAGAGTTCCAAGATGTATTTGCGTGGGATTATCGAGATATGAAAGGGTTGGACCCTCGTATCTATCAACACCATGTGATGCTCAAGCCGGAGGCATGCCCAATTAAGCAACCCAATTACCACATGAATCCAAATTATGCTGCACAAGTGAAGGCTGAGTTGGATCGCTTGCTGAAGTTTCATCATTCCCATTGAGCATGCAGAATGGATTTCACCTATTGTTATAGTCCCAAAGAAAAATAAGCAGCTACGTATCTGTGTGGATTACCGGAAACTAAATGCCCTGACTGTATCGGATCCCTTCCCACTTCCATTTCTGGATACAATGCTCGATGATGTTGCTAGACAAGAGATGTATTCCTTTTTGGATGGTTACGGTGGTTACAATTAGGTGTGCATGGCTGAAATGGACATACCAAAGACTACGTTTATTACAAATTGGGGTGTATATGCGTCTACAATGATGTGGTTTGATCTTCGCAATGCTCCTAGTACCTTCCAACGATGTATGCAAGAAATCTTTTCCCCCTATATAATGACCTTTATGCGAGTATATCTGGATGATTTTTTGTTATTGGATGATACATCGGATCATCTTTACCACCTTCGGTGCTGTTTCTCTAAGTGTCGAGAGTTCCGGTTGTGTTTAAATCCCATCAAGTCGGTCTTTTTGGTTTCTTGTGGCAAGTTACTCGGTCATATTATTTCAAAGCAAGGTATTCAGGTGGATCCACACAAAGTGCAAGCCGTATTAGACGCCGCACCTACCTAACGACACCCAAGGAGGTTATGTGATTCCTTGGCCAAATATGCTGGCATGGGTGACATCTTTGGTGGCTCGCACACTTAGCCATACCCTTGAATCGATTGATTACTAGTACTCCCCGACAATTCGTGTGGACAAAAGAGTGCCAAATTGCCTTTGATCAATTGAAACACTATTAACCCAAGCTCCTATACTACAAGCACCAAATTGGTAGCTCCCATTCCATGTCTTCGTGGATGCATCGGACAGTGCCATCGGTAGTATGATCATGCAACAACAGGATAAGTGGTTTCGTCCTATCTATTATGCTAGTCAATGGTTAGCTGTTGCTGAACGGAATTACTCAGTCACTGAGCGAGAATGCCTCGGCTTAGTTTATTCGGTGAAGAAATTCCGGCACTACTTGCTGGGATGCCAATTTACGTTCCATGTGGATCATGCTGCTCTGGTTTATCTTGTCCGTCGGCAACACTTAGGGGGCAGATTAGCCAGGTGGGTGTTGTTATTGCAAGAATTTGATTACGTGGTTGTACATAATCTAGGCTCAGCTCATGCATTAGCTGATTTCTTATCTCGGCTTGATGCATTGATGACTCCACTCCTGCTATTTATGCAATTGATCCGGTCCAAAATGAGGGACAAGAGCTCCTAGTGGCCCTGTCATATTATGATACTCTTCTGATCTTTCTCACGAGTGGAAGCCCCCCGACTCATATGTCTACTTTGGCTCGTCGTAAATTGGCAATGTATGATCGGCGGTTCTGACATATTGTGGGACAGTTGTGGTATATTCCACCCCATGAAGTTCTTTTGATTATTGCCATGGCACATTCTACTCCCTTCGGTGGTCATTTTTTGGTCGATCTTACTTATCGAAAAATTCTGCACAGTGGCTTATGGTGGCCCACTATGCAATGTGATATTGCTACTTTATTAAAACGTGTGATGCTTGCCAATGTTCGGGACAACCTTTACAACGGCATCATTTTCCATTGCAGCCTGTTGCTCCCCTTGAACCTTTTCAAAAGTGAGGCTTGGATTTCATTGGGCCTATTACATCTCCGGCTATGATGACTCATCATCGATATATACTTACTTGTACGGATTATGCGACTCAATGGGCCGAAGCTTGGGCTTTACGGTCTGCTACTGCGTCTGTGGTGGTTAAATGTTTGGTGATTGATGTGTTGCCTCGGTTCGGTCTTCCCTTAGAGACTATTTTGGATCAGGACACACATTTTGTTGATTCCTTACTACAAGCACTTACCCGCACCCTGCAGATTGTGCATAAATTTAGCTCTCCATATTACCCTCGTGCCAATGGTCTTGCTGAAAGTACCAATAAAACTCTACTTAACATGCTCAAGAAATTAGTTCTAGAATGTCCGGGGCATTGGGATCAATTCCTTCCTTCAGTTCTGTGGGCATACCGCACTATGTATAAAGTGGCTACAGGAAATACGCCTTTTAAATTGGCATATGGGCTGGAGGCCATTGCACCCATGGAGTTGGTGGTACCTAGCCTCAGGGTGGCCCTAGAACATAAGATCTTATTGGAGGAATCCTTTCCTTTCTGGTTGGATGTGTTGCGGTCCTTGGACGAACACCACTGGGAAAGTTTTCTAATGCTACACAAAGTCCAATTGCAACAAGCCAAGACACATGATCAGTTTCTCTGCACTCCTGTTTTTACTAAAGGACAATTAGTTCTGTTCTATAATGCTAAATCTAATCGATCAACGGGCAAGTTCAAACTTTGGTGGTTTGGTCCTTATCATATTGAATCGCACGTTGGACGTGCTACATTCCGGTTATCCACGCTAACTGGTACCCTTCTCCCTAAGGCTATCAATGGATCGAAGCTTTGTCCCTATTATCCCACACCTTCTTTATCATGATGCTTGATCGGTATTTTTATTCTCTACCTGATTTCTCCCACTATTCTGACTCGACGTTCCTTTCCTCTCTATCTGTTTCGGTTGACTGACTGACTTTAATATTTCCATTTTCTTACCTAACCATGATTGTTAGCGGCCTTATGTGTCCAAGATTCTGTTAATGCATGCATGTCACCATTATGCTTGTGTATTTCCAATACTGCGTGATGATTATGTTTCTTCACGCATGTTCATTCAGTGTTTTTACTTAATCTCATTCTCCCCTCTGTTTTCCACTATTGAGTCTTTGTGTGATTGCGTATTCTGTGTTTCCTCTTGTTTTTGTGCTCTCGTAATTGCCATGGAAGCTTTGGCTAACTTTGCTACCTTCCGTGCTGGCCTTGCTCCGGAATTGAGCAAGTTTTTGCGCATTCATGGCCTTCTAGCATTTGCTGAACTACCCTAGCATTCGGTGGAATGCCATCCTTTCTTTGCGTATATCATATCTTCCATTGCTGCTATGCCCCCTACCAAAACCTACTGGCTGCTAGTTTGCCTTAACCCACTTGTAATCGTCACCTTTAACA
>CM035421.1:128602388-128632388 GCA_020310875.1 Ceratopteris richardii
GTACATACACATATACAAATACAGATACATACACCTATACATATACAGATACATACACATAGACATATACGTATACATAGACGTATACATATATGTATACATAGAGGTATACATATATGTATACATATACGTATACATATACGCATACATATACATATACATATACGTATACATATACATATACATATACATATACGTATACATATACGTATACATATACATATACATATACATATACATATACATATACGTATACATATATGTATACATATACGTATACATATACATATGCATGTACGTATACATATCCGTATACATATACCTATACATATACGTATACATATACGTATACATATGCGTATACATATACATATACATATACATATACGTATACATATACCTATACATATACGTATACATATACGTATACATATACGAATACATATACATATACATATACGTATACATATACATATCCATATATGTATACGTATCCATACACGTATACGTATCCATATACGTATACATATACATATCCATATACATATACATATCCATATACATATACATATCCATATACATATACATATACATATACATATACATATACATATACATATACATATACATATACATATACATATACATATACATATACATATACATATACATATACATATACATATACATATACATATACATATACATATACATATACATATACATATACATATACATATACATATACATATACATATACATATACATATACATATACATATACGTATCCATACACGTATACGTATCCATATACGTATACATATACATATTCATATACATATACATATACGTATACATATACATATAAATATACATATACATATACATATACATATACATATACATATACATATACATATACATATCCGTATCCATACACGTATACGTATCCATATACATATACATATACATATACATATACATAGTATATGTATACGTATACATATACATATACATATACGTATACATATACATGTACATACACATATACATATGCATATACATATATGTATACGTATACATATACATATACATATACATATATGTATACATATATATATACATATACATATAGATATACATATACATATAGATATACATGCACATATACATATACATATACATATACATATACGTATACATATACATATACATATACATATACATATACATATACGTATACATATACATATACATATACATATAGATATACGTATACATATAGATATACGTATACATATACATATACATATACATATACATATACATATACATATACATATACATATACATATACATATACATATACATATACATATACATATACATATACATATACATATACATATACATATACATATCATATACATGTACATATACATATACATATACATATACATATACATATACATATACATATACATATACATATACATATACATATACATATACATATACATATACATATACATATACATATACATATACATATACATATACATATACATATACATATACATATACATATACATATACATATACATATACATATACATATACATATACATATACATATACATATACATATACATATACATATACATATACATATACATATACATATACATATACATATACATATACATATACATATACATATACATATACATATACATATACATACACATAAACATATACATATACATATACATATACATATACATATACATATATATATATGTATACGTATATGTATACATATACATACACATATACATACACATATACATATACGTATACGTATACATATATGTCTTAGCTCAGAAAATGGTTGGTTTTTATGCACTTATGCGGTTCTATTTGGCCAGGAAAATATGTTTGATTTCAGGTACTTGAAGAGTGGAAGTGACGATTGATGAGAAGTATTTGGAGATAACACGACAACTTGTTGGTCGACGAGATGGGCTACCTCATGGGCAAAGAATGTCAAGAAAAATAGCTTTCTCCTCTTCGTGGGTGACTCTTGGTTGATATGTTCAAAGCAGAATGGTTGGGACAAAAAGAGTTTTTTTCTCTTTGTTTTTTGAGTATGCAGGACAACAAAAGGGGCTAATTTCACAATTGGCATCTTGGACCGTGTTGTATTTGATGGGTCAAACTTGCAAGGTGCTAATTTCAAGAATGCAGTTCTATCAGGATCAACATTCGATAATGCAAAGCTAGAGGATTCGAACTTCGAAGATGCTCTTATAGGTTATGTTGACCTTCAGAAGTTATGTAAGAACACTACTCTATCTTGACATGACCGAGGTTACTATGTCCAAGGCTTATGCAGTAGGTGCAAGCTTCAAAGGGGCTTCTTCTTTTTCGGATTTGAAAAAAACGAGTGCTGGGGAATGATTGCCTTATCAAAAAAAAGTGGAAGAGGGGTGCCGATGGACAGATAAGGGAGGCTTCGCGTTTTTGGAGGGGGGATTTTTTTCTTTCTGTGCAATTCGTCTCATCGATGGAAAAGAATTGCGTTAGCCGCCATGGAATCCTTACAATTTCCAATCCATTTTTGTTGCTCGGCTGTTCGAAAATCTGAAGGTAGACACTCTGCATGAGTTTGTGGCAAATTAGTGGAGAGATAATCATCAAATCATCGATTTCAAGCTAGATTTCCAGATGATGGCGCTGTCGTGTCCTAGGGTGATCAGGACATGTTTTTCTGTCTACTAGAGCAAACAGTCTTCTGTATGATTCTGGCCTTCTTTCCCTCTCCATGAACCAGAGGAGAGACTTGTGCAGCCCTAGGACCCTCGCTATTGTGTCTGCTGAGACTTCGCACATGGACAATAAAACTGTTAGCCATGGAAGCAAGGCAACCATTGGGAAAAAGGCAGATTTATTGCACATGAGGAAGAAATATGCTCTGCTTGGGAGTTTGGGATTCGAGAGAAGAGCCTCTATCTAGATGTCGGTAATGGAGTCCATTGCTTTGTATGGTAAGTATGTTCTTGATTACTGCTGCTTTAATCGTATATGGTGTAGATGAAGGATGTAACTAATGATATAAGGAGAGGGTGACGCTTGTGGAATTGTGTAGGAGTTAATGGATGCTCAACGTCTAGAATAGTTAACTTTTTGCTAACAATGGCAATAAATGTTTGACAGTTGCTGTTGGGTTTCTTTATGGAATAGAATTTGTTCGCAGCAATTACGGATTACTGTCTCATGTGAAAATACTGAACTATCTTGCTGGATTTTGTATCTTTTGTTTCGAAAACAAGGCAACTATAATGGATCTTTAGAGCTTGCATGGTTGTGCTGTAAGTTTTTTTGGTGCAATCTTTAGATCGATCAAGGTTAAGTCACCGGCTTCGCATAATTGTTATCTGGATGGTTATATTTATTTTAGCTATAAGTGTTCGCTTCAGAAAAAAAAACAGAACCTGGACTGATGAACTTTGTTTGTTGATTATATACTTTGATACTTTGGACGCGATGAAAATTTCAAGGACGAAACAATCTGTAGCTCGGAGAACTCTATTTTATACTTATCAAGAACTATCAGTAATGATAGGAGACGACAGTCTGTAGCTGGTTAATGTAGATGAAAAACATTTTCCATAGTACATAAACGGTAATCTCAATCACTTAATGGTACGCAGATTGGCTCTTGGTCTGTATGACATCATTAAATGGTGATTGCATTTGCTTAATTTTGTTCGACATTTTGTATAAAATGTTGCGAACCGTTGATATTATGTAAATCATCATGATATATCTTTTCTTTTCCGTCCATGTTCTCTTGTATTATTGAAGTGCGACAAGTGACCGTGGAGACATTTCATCTTCAAAGATGTTCTAAAGACTTCTTGGGTCTTTAAGAAACGATACATGTCCCATGTAAAGCTTTTCTTCATTGTGCATGTGAATCGAAGTGATGGTGGCGATTATGATGCGAGACTTTAGCCATTTCAATGGCAATTGTGCTTTTCTACCCTTCTGTGCAATTGACCTTACTAATAGCAATTTTTGTTCTTCTATAAAGGTTGTTTAGGTTACCTATTCATTTTTGCACGTATGGAATTTGAGTCTTAGGATTTGTGCTAAAAACTCTAATTGTGGCAAAAATGCATTAAGCTTCTAAATATATAGTGTGTGGATTGATTCTGACAACTTCACTACCATCGCATTGAATGAGAGAGAACAAGAAGGATATTCGTTTTTACTTCTTTCTTCGAGCCCACATCATTCTAGACCTTAATGAAGTTGCAACTTCATATTGTCTAGCAATTTGAGGATCCTTCCTTCTTACTTCCTCCTTGTTACGAACTTCGCGACATAGCTGGTGAACCCGACGTGAAAGGAGGGGAAACATTTTGGTGCGTTTGCCGGGAAGCATATGAACTAGTACATATACAAAGGAAGGATTCCTCGAGGGATAATTATGGGCTCCAGGTAATCCAACTGGACCGATTCCGAGGGATTTGAACAAAATAAAGTCTCGTATAATCACTTTTTCCTTGGGCATTAGAACTACACATTTTGGTGCGTTTGCTGGGAAAAGCTTGGCACGTCTCTATAAGAGAGTGCCATAGGTTCGCCTAGCGCCACATGTTGGCCGAGCTTGCGGACTCCAGATCTAGTACATGAGTGAGGGGAGCTCATCCTCAAGAGCAACACAAACTCAAAGAGAGGAACGCGCTCAGAGAAGATCCCTTGAAAGAGAAAGGAAGAGGCGGGAATCGCAAGTTGAGTCAACCTCGACTAGCTCGAAGAAATCTGCCAAAAACGTGTACTCCCGTAGGAGAGTCGCGAATCAAGTGCGAAAGTTTGAAGGAGGGATCCTGAGGCCACGTGCACTAAATTTCTGGGATCGAAGTGATATTGACATCACACCTCTGTTCGAAATGGCTCAGCGGATTTCAGTTCACTTGGGGGACTTCACCAAGTTCTCAGGTGCTTGGGACGAGGATCCTGATAGTTTTATCCAACTGTTTGAGGTTACTTGTGAGGCCAATGAGGTAGTTGACCAGGGTCAAAGGTTGAGGATTTTTCCGGCTATTCTTCGTGATGAGGCAGCCAATTGGTATGGGAATTTAACACCACAAGAGTGTGGAACGTATCAGATGCTCAAGGAAGCCTTCTTGGCAAAGTTTCGAAGACAAGGCTTCCAAGATAGATTGGCCCAACAGATGGATTACTTGCGACAGGGAGTCAATGAGAGCATCGATAACTACATTCAGAGAATGGAAACGTTGGTAAGAAAGATGGGCGCAAATGCACCGAACGATGAGACATTGAAGAGAAGATTCATCGCGGGATTGAGAGATCCTACGGCACAGCAGCATATCAGCCTGACAAGACCTGCAACTTTAATGGATGCTAAGGAACAAGCAAGGCTTTGGAAGGAAGTACAATTATGTCAACAGAGGAAGATGGAGCTCTTATACGAGCCAATGGGAGGCCCAGGAAACATACCGATGAAAGATCCTGGCCAAGGAAGTCCCGCATTGACGACCCCAGCTTTTGTAGTTGCCACTAGCACGCCAGGCGAGGTAAAGCCTGCGCTAACTGAAGAACGAATATTGGAGTTGGTCACACAAGCTATAAAAGCTGCCACAATGACCCAGGAAACATACACAGTAAAACCCTAGGTAGCTACAAACCCGAATCAAGTGTTTAGATCGAACACATGGTGTGGAAAGTGCCATGGTTAGGGCCATTTGGCTTCAGAATGCCCTACAGTCTCAAGAGTATTCATAGATAGATCACCACCTAGAATGCGTTGCACTTTTTGTGGAAGAACAAATCACATAGAGGACCGATGTTATAACAAGAGAGCCTATGAAGAGAGGACCATGAAATCGGGAGATACAAGAGAAAGACCTTACAGGGGATTGCCCGCTCAAAGTGTCCCACCTACATCTCGTTGGGAAAATAGACCTACTTATGGATATGGTGCTCAGGTTCAAGGAGGAGACTATCCAAGAGGAGCCGCACGTGATCAAAGAAGAGATGGTCCAATCCAGATCTGGAGATGCCATGGCTTTGGCCATACTCAATCTAGATGTCCAAACGAAAAGAAACCAATTGATTATACCCCACTATGTAGGTACTGTAGTGGAGAGGGCCACTTTGATGAAGATTGTCCAAAACGAAGAGCCGCCGCCGGCAAGGAAAAAGGACCAGTAGGGTCCTCGAATTATGTTGATACTCAGATGCATTCCACATCGAGAGCTCAAGAGCATGTTCCTACAATCGGAGTAGTGTTCAAGACACCGAACCCTCAAGAAGGTTCTAGCTCGTCAATGCACTTTGTGGATGCTTACGAGGCCAAGAAACCACATAAAGAGCCAACTGTGGCAGTAGTCACAAGGACTCAAGAGTATTCAAAGAAGCATCCGGAAGGCGAAAGCGAAAAAGCTAGCTAGGAGAAGATAGCTGAACATGGAGAGGTAGAAAACGGATTTGCTGAGCAGCAAGAGTTTGAGGATGGGGAAGAGATAGAGATTCTTCCACCAGTGACCAAGGAGTTTGTGCCAGGCATAGCACCATTCCCCGAAAGATTAAGGGCTCCAAAATGTAGGAAGGAAAGACAAAGTTTGGAAGAAGTAGATATTGTAAAGTTGCTCGCTGACACGGAAGTCACGCTGGATATTGGCACATTGCTAAAATGTTCACCTGCTTATAGGAAACAATTCTACAACGAATATATTAAGAAGCCGAGGAAAGCTCGAGATAAAAAGAGACAAGATAAAGATGTCCAAGGGATCATTCAAAGTATTACGATGCAAATTGATTCGAATGCTCCAGCTGTGACAGTCGAGATTAAAGGGTATGCAGTCCCTGGTGCTCAATTAGATAGTGGAGCCGCAGTCAACCTTATGACTGAGTTCATGATGAAAGCTTTGGGCCTCAACCACATGGAAGAAACGCCGATGTCCTTGAGAATGGCAGATCAAACACAAGTGAAGCCTGCGGGTCTTTTGAAGAATGTAAGCACAGTTGTGGGCAGTCTAGAGTTTAAAGTTGATTATCTGATAGTAAGACCAAGGACCTCAGAGGCTACCTTCTCGATCTTACTTGGACGGCCATGGCTGGTGCA
Organism: Ceratopteris richardii; assembly: GCA_020310875.1. Taxonomy (NCBI): domain Eukaryota; kingdom Viridiplantae; phylum Streptophyta; class Polypodiopsida; order Polypodiales; family Pteridaceae; genus Ceratopteris; species Ceratopteris richardii. The sequence continues at coordinate 128,609,545 of CM035421.1, forward strand.
AGCCGAATGTGTGCACGATTGGCATACATGATTTATCACAATTGGACCAAAGGTTGATCGAATACAACTTCAAGTGTCTCCAAACTTGACCGGCAAGAAATCGACAACAGCTGAGGAAAGGGAGCAAAAAGCAAAGGAAAAGGTTAGACAAGAAATGGCGCGCGTAAGATTCGCCCTGCGCACGGAGACTTCCAAGGACCTTTCACAGGATGGATTTAATCTGCAATTGGCCAACCTCCAACATGCGAAAGTGGGCGAGTACAAAGATCCACTATGTTACAAGGATGACTCGGACCAGGAGTTGCTAGGATGGTTGACACATACCAGTAAATTTGAGTGCTACATGTTGAGTATAGACGCACAGGAAAGCAAAGCTACCCAATCCCTGGAGAAGGGAACTTCAAAAGAAGAGTTGAAACTGGAGTTAGCTCCGACAATGGAAGTGCAACAATTGAGAGAAAGGGTTAGAATGCTAGAAGCAGAGCTTCTAAGGAGAAGTCGAGAATTGGAAAAGGAAGCGAAGAGTAAGTCCAAAGTGTCGGAAGCCATTGCAAAAGCTGAATTAAAGAAATTGGGTCTGGTTGAAACAGAAAAAAACAATGATTTACTAGCCAACCATGCACGCGTGATTGGAGAGCACGTCCCAATCACAGTGTCATCGAGGAATAAGGAATATTCGCGAGAAGCTCAGTTGGAAAAATGGGAAGTTTTTCCAGAGAAGTTCTTGAGTGTGGGGTCAGAGCTACCGGATGGAGTACGAGATTGCATTAAATTGGCACTCAAAAATTTCAGCAAGGCCTTTGCATGGTCATACAGTGATCTGAGAGGAATTGATCCCCGAATCTGCCAACATTATATAGACTTGGAAGAAGGTACCCGACCAATATGTCAACGACTTAGGCGGACAAATCCAGTCTATTCGGAATTGATCAAGATGGAATTGACTAAGTTATTGGAGGCAGGATTTATATATCCCATCGCATCCAGCGAGTGGGTATCACCAATTGTAGTTGTTCCGAAGAAAAATAAGAAAATCCATATTTGCATAGATTATCGTAAGTTGAACGAGCGCACAAAGAAGGATCACTTCCCTTTGCCATTAACTGATCAAATCTTGGACAGAGTGGCTGGCCATAAATTGTACTCATTTTTGGATGGTTTCAATGGGTACAACCAGATCCAAATCCATGAAGAGGATCAATCAAAAACTACTTTCACCATAAAATGGGGTACGTATGCATATCGTGTGATGCCATTTGGATTATGCAATGCACCGGCCACATTCCAGAGAGCAATGATAGCTGCATATCAAGACTATTTGCAGGATTGGATGGAGATATTCCTCGATGATTTTGCAATCAGGGGCAATGATGAAAACATGATGGAGAGAATCGAAGCTATTTTAAGAAGAAGCATTGAAAAAGGCATCGCATTAAATCCTGAAAAGTGTACATTTGGAGTACGAAGAGGATTGCTTTTGGGACATGTTATTTCCGAAAAAGGGATCGCGGTTGACGAGGATAAAGTAGAAAAAATTGGACAACTTCCACCTCCTCAAAACTTGCGGCAACTCAGAGGATTCTTGGGGCATGCTAATTATTATCGACGATTTATATTAAATTTTGCATCAATAGCAGCACCATTGACGAATCTTTTGAGGAAGGACCAACAATACCAATGGACTGGAGAGTGTCAAGTTGCATTCGAATTGATCAAAAATAAATTGATAAATGCGCCAATTTTAGTAGCACCTGATTGGACGAAAGAATTTCATGTGCACACAGATGCTTCTCATACTGAGGTTGGAGCAGTGCTATGCCAAGCTGGTGAAAAGAAATTGGACCATCCTATTTATTACGCAAGTCAAAACTTGAATAGCACGGAAAGAAACTACACAACTATAGAAAAGGAATGTCTCTCGATGATCTTTGCGGTAAACAAGTATCGGCATTACTTGATGGGAAAACATTTCACGTTTTATGTGGATCATGAAGCCCTAAAGTACATCATTAATAAACCCGAGCTATCAAGGCGATTGATGAGGTGGATGCTACTCCTACAAGAATTTCAGTTCACAGTGGTAACCAAACCAGGCAAAACACATATATTGGCTGACCATTTATCTCGAATTGTTAATGAGGAGCCAATCTCTGGTGTGCCCAACGATGCTCCTGATGGGCATCTATTCCAGTTTGATGCTAAAGTACCTTGGTATGCCGACTTGGTGAACTTCTTATGCACCACTAAATATCTGCCAGGAGCAAGCAAGAGAGAGAAGCAAAAACTATTAGCATTGGCAAAGCACCATAGCATCATTGGGGGGCAGCTCTATCGATATTTTGTACATGAAAGCATTTATCGGAGGTGTCTCGAGGAAGAAGAAGCAACCCTAGTATTGAGAGCATTACATGATGAACCCTACGGTGGGCATTTTGCTGGTGAATTGACGGCAAGAAAGATTTTATTGGCTGGGTATTGGTCGCCAACGTTGTTTAAAGACTCTCACACATACTGTAAGAAATGCGATAAATGCCAAAGAATGGGCAAACCAACATTAGCACATGCTGCTCCTCTTACGCCAGTGCTTGCTCTTAAGCCTTTTGAAAAGTGGGGAATTGATTTTGTGGGGCCTATTGATCCTCCCTCAAGGCGTCGGTCTAATAGGTATATTTTGGTCTGCACTGAATATGTTACCAAGTGGGTAGAGGCTAAAGCTCTGAAGACTGACCGAGCTGTTGATGTAGCTAAATTTTTGTATGAACAAATTATCACCCGATTCAGATGCCCGTTGGAGATAGTGAGTGATAGAGGAACACATTTTGTCAACGAATTGATCGAAGAATTAATGGAATTATATAAGATCAAACATAGAAAAAGCACTCCATATTACCCAAGGGCAAATGGACAAGTGGAGATCACCAACAAGGTTCTTGAACAGATTCTGACGAAGACAGTAGCTGTGCATAGGCGAGACTCGGATGAGAGACTTTTGGAAGCTTTGTGGGCGTATAGAACATCCTACCGAGTGACGACAAAGAGCACCCCGTTCTCCCTAGTATATGGCGAGGAAGCCATCTTTCCCATCGAAAAAGAAGTTCCGACATTAAGAGTGGCCATTGAGGCCAGGATGGGGGAGGAAGAGTCATTGAAGGAGAGGTACATACAACTGGTCAAGCTAGAAGAAAAGAGACTCATTGCACAGCAAAGTCTGGAAGCTATTCAGAGAAGACGTAAAGAGAGGCATGACAAGAATCTCTGGACCTATGCGATTCAAGAAGGGGATTTGGTGCTAGTTTATGATAGTAAATATTATAAATTCCCGGGGAAGTTACAGACAAGATGGGCAGGACCGTTTAAGGTGGTGGAACTCAACTCCAATGGTTCCATGCAAATTAAAGATTTAGGAGAAGAATGTGCTCCCCTGAAGGTTAACGTGCTTCGAGTTAAACCATATTTCAAGTAGCATTAGGACGGGAGAAGCCAGACGAGATCCAAGCAGAAGGAAGTAGTAGATTCCTTGTACATAGATGTATAGTTATATATATATATATATATATATATATATATATATATATATATATATATATATATATATATATATATATATATATATATATATATATATATATATATATATATATATATATATATATATATATATGCGCATATGTAAGCTATGATTTGTGTGTCATAAATTTTCTTCCTTGCTAGCTCAGGAATTTTGGACTTCTAATTATTATTATTTTTTTGTGTTGCACAGAGACTGTTAGGAGCTAAGTAACAAAATGGCAGATCAAATAACTCAACTCTATTTGTACGAGCTAAGGATATATTTCTCGGACCAAACATTCGCCCGCATGGACATAGATGTCTATGACTTTGAGACGGAATATGATGTGGAGGAAGCGCATTGGCTGGTATGCTTCATAAACCAGGGTTTGGATGTTATGTTTTATATTGAGTGTTTTGAGGAATACCTGACCCGACATGTAGGATGGGCGGGGGATCGATATTACTATTTCGACCCTTCGAGGGAAATGCCTAACGAAGAGAACTATATCACTTGGGCTTGGGCAGATGTGTTAACAATAGGAAGTGATGACGGAGCTCCTGAAGTTGAGCCTGACTCACCCTAGGGAAGTCGTCGGGATGCGAGTATGAGGTGAGGCTACATGAGACATCCAGGGGACCCACATTCTAGATCGTCTAAGGATAGGTACAGGAGGGACTAAGGCATAGTTGGTTGTAGTTACCTAGTGAAAAGTCAAATCGATGAATACATATGTAGTGTTTGTAATTGAGAGAATGGAGTGAAGAGGTGGTTGATCTGTCAAAGGCTAGAGTGTATATGTTTGCATGCATGTGTGGGAAAAGTGGGGAAAATCCCTTTCTTCCTCTCCCTAACTCTCAGGACTTGGGTAAATTAATTAACTATGAAAAAAAAGAGAAGAAAAAGAAAAGAAAAGAAAAAATTTGTGTTGCTGTGATCGTACCAATGCGCTATGGTGGGCTAGTAGGTGGGTGGATTTATCCTAGCCGGGTGGTTAGGACCACGAGTCGCAGCTAGTTTCACCATAGGCTTGGGATGTATATGTTTATGTCTTAGCTACGCACCATAACGGGTTGGTAGGTAGGTGGAGCCATCGTGGCTGGGTAGTCACGACCACGAGTCGTATCCAGCTTCGTTATGGGCTAGCTGATATATGTTATGTGTTATCATTGTGTGTTTGTGTGTTGTGTGCTGCATTGCATTGGTAGATGGGTGGAATCAACCTGATCGGGTGGTCAGGTCCACGAATCGCATCTAGTGACAACGTAGGCCAACGTGTGAATATAAATAAAATCTACCTATGAAGTTATTCCCCACTCCTGAGGGGGAGAGAGAGAGAGGAGAGGGCGAGATCGCCTGGAAGGGAATGTTATTTGCTTGTGTGATTGGTATGTGATGGCTTGTGACAGATCAGCTCACTTTGAATCAACATTCTTGAAGGCACGGAGACTCTATATGTACTTATGGATGAGGCTTTAGCGAGGTAATGCAACGGTCTTGCTTTATAACTTGTGTGCTTTATCCGAGGGTTTTCTAGTGTGTGGGGGCACTCTCAGGTTTTTATGTAGGTCCTGACTTGTACTCGAGTCTCGATGGCTTCTGTAGGACGACGATGGGGATTCTTCGGGAACGTCTAGTCATGGAATAATTGTACATAGCGAATAGTAGGTCAATAACAGGAGTATGCATTTTGGGTATGTTGCATCTCCTGTTGAATTCATTTCAGCTATTGTTGTTTATTTCGGTATTTCCACTTTTGTTTGTTCGTAATCATAGTTGCATGTGTAAACCATAAAAAGGTATGAATGTGATAATTTGGTTGAGACTAATTTCATAATGGAATGCATGAGCAAATTGATGCATGGTTGAAGGGGAATTGCATATAGGTGCATGCTCTGGGATCATTTTGGAAGTGAATGATTTGTATGTATTCATGAGTGATTTTTTTAGCACTAATAGCTTCAATGAGTGCAGGTCCACTTGGAATGATGGCTCGATGAAAAGGTATGCGAACCAATTGTAAATTGACATATTCATGGTTGTTTTGATTTTATTGCAGCAAGAATGGCTTGTCGAGGAAGACTTCGCAAATAAGAAGAGGGGAGTATGTTAGCTCAGAAAATGGTTGTTTTTTATGCACTAATGCGGTTCTATTTGGCCAGGAAAATATGTTTGATTTCAGGTACTTGAAGAGTGGAAGTGATGATTGATGAGAAGTATTTGGAGATAACACGACAACTTGTTGGTCGACGAGATGGGCTACCTCATGGGCAAAGAATGTCAAGAAAAATAGCTTTCTCCTCTTCGTGGGTGACTCTTGGTTGATATGTTCAAAGCAGAATGGTTGGGACAAAAAGAGTTTTTTTCTCTTTGTTTTTTGAGTATGCAGGACAACAAAAGGGGCTAATTTCACAAATGCCATCTTGGACCGTGTTGTATTTGATGGGTCAAACTTGCAAGGTGCTAATTTCAAGAATGCAGTTCTATCAGGATCAACATTCGATAATGCAAAGCTAGAGGATTCGAACTTCGAAGATGCTCTTATAGGTTATGTTGACCTTCAGAAGTTATGTAAGAACACTACTCTATCTTGACATGACCGAGGTTACTATGTCCAAGGCTTATGCAGTAGGTGCAAGCTTCAAAGGGGCTTCTTCTTTTTCGGATTTGAAAAAAACGAGTGCTAGGGAATGATTGCCTTATCAAAAAAAAGTGGAAGAGGGGCGCCGATGGACAGATAAGGGAGGCTTCGCGTTTTTGGAGGGGGGATTTTTTTTCTCTCTGTGCAATTCGTCTCATCAATGGAAAAGAATTGCGTTAGCCGCCATGGAATCCTTACAATTTCCAATCCATTTTTGTTGCTCGGCTGTTCGAAAATCTGAAGGTAGACACTCTGCATGAGTTTGTGGCAAATTAGTGGAGAGATAATCATCAAATCATCGATTTCAAGCTAGATTTCCAGATGATGGCGCTGTCGTGTCCTAGGGTGATCAAGACATGTTTCTCGGTCTACTAGAGCAAACAGTCTTCTGTATGATTCTGGCCTTCTTTCCCTCTCCATGAACCAGAGGAGAGACTTGTGCAGCCCTAGGACCCTCGCTATTGTGTCTGCTGAGACTTCGCACATGGACAATAAAACTGTTAGCCATGGAAGCAAGGCAACCATTGGGAAAAAGGCAGATTTATTGCGCATGAGGAAGAAATATGCTCTGCTTGGGAGTTTGGGATTCGAGAGAAGAGCCTCTATCTAGATGTCAGTAATGGAGTCCATTGCTTTGTATGGTAAGTATGTTCTTGATTACTGCTGCTTTAATCGTATATGGTGTAGATGAAGGATGTAACTAATGATATAAGGAGAGGGTGACGCCTGTGGAATTGTGTAGGAGTTAATGGATGCTCAACGTCTAGAATAGTTAACTTTTTGCTAACAATGGCAATAAATGTTTGACAGTTGTTGTTGGGTTTTTTTATGGAATAGAATTTGTTCGCAGCAATTACGGATTACTGTCTCATGTGAAAATACTGAACTATCTCGCTGGATTTTGTATCTTTTGTTTCGAAAACAAGGCAACTATAATGGATCTTTAGAGCTTGCATGGTTGTGCTGTAAGTTTTTTTGGTGCAATCTTTAGATCGATCAAGGTTAAGTCACCGGCTTCGCATAATTGTTATCTGGATGGTTATATTTATTTTAGCTATAAGTGTTCGCTTCAGAAAAAAAAAACAGAACCTGGACTGATAAACTTTGTTTGTTGATTATATACTTTGATACTTTGGACGCGATGAAAATTTCAAGGATGAAACAATCTGTAGCTCGGAGAACTCTATTTTATACTTATCAAGAACTATCAGTAATGATAGGAGACGACAGTCTGTAGCTGGTTAATGTAGATGAAAAACATTTTCCATAGTACATAAACGGTAATCTCAATCACTTAATGGTATGCAGATTGGCTCTTGGTCTGTATGACATCATTAAATGGTGATTGCATTTGCTTAATTTTGTTTGACATTTTGTATAAAATGTTGCGAACCGTTGATATTATGTAAATCATCGTGATATATCTTTTCTTTTCCGACCATGTTCTCTTGTATTATTGAAGTGCGACAAGTGACCGTGGAGACATTTCATCTTCAAAGATGTTCTAAAGACTTCTTGGGTCTTTAAGAAACGATACATGTCCCATGTAAAGCTTTTCTTCATTGTGCATGTGAATCGAAGTGATGGTGGCGATTATGATGCGAGACTTTAGGATTTGTGCTAAAAACTCTAATTGTGGCAAAAATGCATTAAGCTTCTAAATATATAGTGTGTGGATTGATTCTGACAACTTCACTACCATCGCATTGAATGAGAAAGAACAAGAAGGATATTCGTTTTTACTTCTTTCTTCGAGCCCACATCATTCTAGACCTTAATGAAGTTGCAACTTCATATTGTCTAGCAATTCGAGGATCCTTCCTTCTTACTTCCTCCTTGTTACGAACTTCGCGACATAGCTGGTGAACCCGACATGAAAGGAGGGGAAACATTTTGGTGCGTTTGCCGGGAAGCATATGAACTAGTACATATACAAAGGAAGGATTTCTCGAGGGATAATTATGGGCTCCAGGTAATCCAACTGGACCGATTCCGAGGGATTTGAACAAAATAAAGTCTCGTATAATCACTTTTTCCTTGGGCATTAGAACTAAACAATATGTATACATATACATATACGTATATGCATACATATACATATACATATACATACACATATACATATACATATACATATACATACACATATACATATACATATACATATACATATACATATACATATACATATACATATACGTATACATATACGTATACATATACATATACATATACATATACATATACATATACATATACATATACGTATACATATACATATACATATACATATACATATACATATACATATACATGTATACGTATACTTGTACGTATACGTGTACGTATACGTGTACACGTATACGTGTACACGTATATGTGCATGTATACATATACCTATACATATACGTATACATATACCTATATGTATATGTATACGTATACCTATACGTATACCTATACGTATACGTATACCTATACATATACGTATACGTATACATATACGTATACGACGTACATGTGTGTGTATATGTATATGTATATGTATATGTGTATGTATATGTGTATGTATATGTATATGTATATGTATATGTATATGTATATGTGTATGTATATGTATATGTATATGTGTATGTATATGTGTATGTATATGTATATGTGTATGTATATGTATATGTATATGTGTATGTATATGTATATGTATATGTATATGTTTATGTATATGTATATGTATATGTGTATGTATATTTATATGTATATGTGTATGTATATGTATATGTATAGGTGTATGTATATGTATATGTATATGTATATGTATATGTCTATGCATATGTATATGTATATGTGTATGCATATGTATATGTATATGTGTATGCATATGTATATGCATATGTATATGCATATGTATATGTATATGTATATATGTATATGTATATGCATATGCATATGTTTATGTATATGCATATGTATATGTATCTGTATATGCATATGTATATGTATCTGTATCTGTATATGTATATGTATATGTGTATGTATATGTATATGTATATGTGTATGTATATGTATACGTATATGTGTATGTATATGTATATGTATATGTATGCATATGTATATGTATATGTATACATATATGTATACGTATATGTGTACGTATATGTATACGTATATGTGTACATATATGCATACGTATATGTGTACGTATATGTATACGTATATGTGTAGGTATATGCATACGTATATGTGTACGTATATGTATACGTATATGTGTACGTATATGTATACGTATATGTGTACGTATATGTATACGTATATGTGTACGTATATGTATACGTATATGTGTACGTATATGTATACGTATATGTGTACGTATATGTATACGTATATGTGTACGTATATGTGTACGTATATGTGTACGTATATGTATACGTATATGTGTACGTATATGTATACGTATATGTGTAAGTATATGTATACGTATATGTGTACGTATATGTATACGTATATGTGTACGTATATGTGTAGGTGTATGTATATGTATACGTATATGTGTATGTGTATGTATATGTATATGTATATGTATATGTATATGTATATGTATATGTATATGTGTATGTATATGTATATTTGTATGTATATGTATATGTATATGTATATGTATATGTATATGTATATGTCTATGTCTATGTATATGTATATGTGTATGTATATGTATATGTATATGTGTATGTATATGTATATGTATATGTGTATGCATATGTATATGTATATGTATATGCATATGTATATGTATATGTATATATGTATATGTATATGCATATGTATATGTATATGTATATACATATGTATATGTATCTGTATCTCTATATGTATATGTATCTGTGTATGTATATGTATCTGTGTATGTATATGTATACATATATTTGTATGTATACGTATACATATATGTACGTATATGTATACATATATGTGTAGGTATATGTTGTCGGGAAGAAGGAGGTCGGACAGGAAGCCGGCGCTGGGGTTGGATCAGGCCCCTCTCTGGTGCGCACCGTTCCCGCTGTCCTGCGAGTGGCGTCTGCACGTTGGGCGCCTCGCCTGTACTCTCTGGAGTGTGTGCTATCCTCGTAGGGTCCATGCCCCTCGGAAGTGACGAGACGTGCGTGCGTACGCGTGGGACCATAGGCGTCGGGAAAGAGACAATCGGATACCGCAGTGATACATGGGATGTAGATGAAGCTCAATGATACATAGTCCACCAATAAAAAGTGAATGATACAAATGTGCCCGCTACAATGCGGGTCGCTGGTACAATGAAACCGCTACAGTGTGGTGTGATGATACAATATAAATGCCACCGCTACAGTGCGGATTGGCCAATATAAACTAGACCCCTCAGTACAGTGCGAGAAATCGCCCACGGGATTCCGCTTTGGTCTTTGTGGTCCAAGCTCTTCTTCCAAGCTTCGGTCCAATCTTTACTTCAGGTATCCTCAGCAATAGCCTCACTTCTCTTTACTTCAAAATCCACGCATAAACCTGGAAAGATGTTCCACAAGCAAGATCCACGGAGTGGGGAAAAACATGTTAGTACAAATAAATAAAATCCTCTTAAAAATAATTCATTACTTTGCACATTTGCTCAACATTTTCACATATCACTTTTACTTTATGGGTAGTTTTTACATACGACGTGGAAACATCTTTAACTTTTTCATTTAATTCCGTTCAATCTCTACATGTCCACTCTCTATTTTGTTTTCTTAGATTCTAGTATCTCATCTTTCACATGATAATCAAGATAGCAAACCATATGCGGACATATATTTCACATGCTTTTTGATGGAGTGAAAGGGCTATCATGATTCAAATAAACATCTGTCGGCATAAGTTAGCTCCATAGGATGTCCAAATCTTGGTGTTTCCATAATCATCATCCATCTCCGTTTATGTGCACAATAATCTCTCTCTCTCTCTCTCTCTCTCTCTCTCTCTCTCTCTTCGATTCCACGTATTCTACAGGCAGTAGCAACCACGTATTCCCTCTCTCTCTTGATAGACAACCGCCTTCGCACCCTTTCAGGTCGTTCTCTCTCTCTGCACTACCCACAGAGATTCTCTTCGTCGCGCAGTGCTTCCAGACTCGTAATTTTCTCTATCGGTTGTCTAGAAGTGATCGTGTCTCTCTCTCTCTCTCTTTGCGTATGCATAGCTCCGAATTCTTCTGCGTAGCGCCTGACCAAGCTCTCCCGACCTCCACTCCGTTCGTACCCACGTAGAAGTAGCAGATAATGCCACTCTCTCTCTCTCTCTCTCTCTCTCTCTGACAGAGTAGCGCCTACAATCTCTCTCTAGATTCTTGCACAGTGCTGCCACTTCCCATCTCTCCCTCTCTTTAAGTCATCAGATTCTCCGTAATACTTATGTCTCTGAAAACTTTAATCTCTCTCCACATCAACCTTGTTCTCTGACGCACAAGCAACCGTCGTAATTTCTCTCTCTACTCATCAGAATTATGCACCCGCTGCGTTCGAGTCTAGCCATCAGATCTTCTCCACGAATGTCTATCCAGTAGTGTCGCCTCTGTGAGCTTTTCGATTACTACAACAGTGTCATATTTTTGCTCTCCCTCCCCGATGTCCAATAGCGCCGCTCACCTACGTGCTTATGCAGCACACGTAACGTCTCTTTCCATTTTCTCTATCCTAAAGATGCAAGGGAACAACATAATCTCTGCCTTCCGATTTTCTATAGCACGCAAGCCACTCATTTTCTCTCTCTGTCTCTGAGATGTGCGTGTTTCTCTCTCCGCCTCTTCTTCATAGCACCGCTGATTATCTACATCTGTGGTTCTCTCTCTCTCTCACACTCTCTGGATATTGTGCAGCACCGGCGACCACCCATAATCTCTCTCTCTATGTGTCGCCAGACGTTTCTCTGTCAGTGCGTGCCTCTCTGTGTTTCTTTGTGATGCGGAGTGACGGAGCTACCCTCTCTCCACTCCTGTTGTGACACGCATGAGCCCATAGGCCCTACCTCTCTCTGTTCACGTTCTCCGCTGTCGAATTTAGATGGCACCTTCTCTCTCTGAGTCACCATGCGTTTCTCTCTCTACGTACCACAACCGTCCTGACTCCTACCTCTCTGAGTTGCTCCGATTGGCACATACAGAGAAGCAATAGGATATGTCGCAGATTAAATATTCTCACCATCTCTTTCGATCACGTGGTTAATGAGTTATAACACATATACAAACATATTCAGGAAGCCCTCACCTAATAATTTGATGCAAAATACAGAACGATTACTATCTCATCAAATACGTATGGTATTGCTCAGATACATGCACTTCCTCCATAGCATTATGAATAGGAAAGGAAACATGAATGGAGCATTGAGGACAAGGAGCATACTTGCAAAGACATTCCACAAGCAAGATCCACGGGGTGGGGAAGAAACAAATGAATTTGCACTTATTTATAGGCCCCCCTTAGGACTTGCTTCTAGAACGTTCTAACCTCCTCAATGAACTTCCTATTTTTGGTAGTCTTTTAATTTTTCCCTAGAGTAAGGTTTCGATTTCACACTGGATATTTACAGTTTAATTATTTTTAGGGTTTAACCTAGGATAACCGCCAATTTCAAGGGTCCAACCTAGGATTTTTGATCGGGAAAATTAGGGGTTTGCTCACAATTAACTCAAGCTTGTGAATTTAATGGTTTATTTACAGTTCAGACCTAAACTCCAAGGGTTTCCAAGGATTTCCAAGGGTTCAAGTCTAGTTTTCGTGGGGTAAACTCATGCTTTCAGGGGGTAAGCTTAGGTTTTCAATCAGTTTTAAGGATCAAACTTAGGTTTTCATGGGTCTAATGTCAGTTATTTACATGCACGGCTCTAATGCACATCTCTAACATGGTTTCTTATCACACAGGTAGTCAAATCATGCATGAAATATACCCCTCTTTAGATCAAAACATCACACAATTCTCATAAAATCAATGAACTTTGAAAAAAAATCATCATGCTTCCCTGAGGGATTTCATCCCGACATTCGCCCCCACTAAACCTGCACATCATCCCGATGGGCCAACCTGCAAGATCCGATAGAAGCATATCAGGGTTCTTTTTGAAATACTTTTAACTTTTTATCTTTTTCTTTTCAAAACTCAAATCATGATCTCATGGTCATGCAATTTTTTATAAAGATTAGTATGAATTTTAGAAAATTAGGTAGATTCAAGCTTCACAAACATCATACTATGTTTTTGCATTTGCAATCTGACAAGTAATCACATGAATAAATCGTTGGCTTTCTAGATCTTCTATTTGTTCAACTGGTTCAGATCCAACTGCTCATTCTAAGTACTAGCATATACATATGTTTCTACTAACTCAGTTTGTAGAATATTCCTTGATTCCCACTATTTATCTCCTACTTGTCCAACTCTCCATCAGATCTTTCTTTTTCTTTTTCTTTTTCTTTTTCATTTTTCTTTTTCATTTTTCTTTTCTTTTTCTTTTCTTTTTCTCTTCATCTCAGCTCAGCATTTATTCTTTTTACTTTTTATTTTCACAAATCGGCCTATGTCGAAATCGGGTGCGACTCATGGACTTGTCTGCCTGGCCAAATTTATCCCACCTATCTGCTGACCCGACATAGCGCACGACATACACAATGTCAGCCCTGCATGAAATCGACGTCAGCTCGTGGCTCTGACCACCCGACTAGAGTGACTCCACCCGCCTACTGACCCATACAGGCGCATGACAACAGATAGGTCAGGCCTACGACGAAACTAGCTACGGCTCGTGGCCTTGATCACCCGACCAAGGTGGTTCCACCCACCTACTAGCCCATCACAGCGCACTAACAACATGGACATACATATAAGCTGGCTTTGAGTATGAAGGTTTTCATAAATAATGATCCATATGGAGGTAAGATCTCACAAGAAACAGATAGTAACACCCAAAGAATCCCACTCACTAAGTGTTCAAATCAATCAGTATATACATGCACTCAGTCTAAGCATGCCATCACATTCCCAAGCTTTCACTCCCAAAAGTCTCTAGTCTGCTAACTGATCCCATTCATATCATTCCTAGTCATTCATGCTTCATGCAAATCCATAATAGATCTTTGTTATCTTCATTCTACATGATTTTCATAAACTCATACATCTCTTTATCACACCCATCAATGCAATGCACATGCTCTATCAGAAAGAAAACAAATTTCAAATTAGAAACATTTCACCTGGTCATATTATTCATTGATTGATCCAGCTTCTCTTAAATTTTCCGATCTGTCATTCTTCATCAGTATCAGCCTCAGTATCATCAGCATCCTCAAGAAAGTCCTGCTCAATCTCATAATCTGCTTCATTTCTTTTCTTGAACAATTTTATCCTCTTTCTTGCAATCAAAGATCTCAAAGGAGTACTGTCTAACTCACGAAGTGCATACATACCATTCTCAAACACAGACGTAACCACATACGGTCCAAACCATCGTTTGGTCAATTTCTTCCTAGCATCGTATTGAGTATCGAATGTACTGTCGTACACCAAGACCCAATCATCTACGTCGATCCTACGTGGTCTAAGTCAATGGGTTTTGTCAAAATAGATCTAATTCTTTAACCTTGACTCCTTTAACTTTTGGACTGCTTCTTTCAACTTTTCATTCCCTTGTTCTAACTCCTTTATTCTTAATGATAAAAGTTCTTCTCTAGTCATAACATCATTCCACGGAAGCGTCAACCATGTCACTATCTGAGCCTGGATGGGGAAGATTGGCTTCTGACAATACACCAATTCAGCAGGCATGAAACCTATGGACCGAGTGTAAGTCATCCTATCAGCCCATAACGCGAACGGAAGAGACTTAGGCCATTGATTGATGTCATCGCTACAACCCTTGGAGATTGCCTTCACAATGGAAGGGTGACCTCTCTCAATCTTCCCATTTGCTTCTGGATTATAGGCAGTGGTGAGAGACAATCAAATTCCATGATGATCAAAGAACTCTTTTGCCTCTCTCGCATCCAACTCTCCCCTGTCCGCAACCACTTTCTCAACGTATCTGAATCTCGAGATCACTTCTTCTAAAAGGAATTTGCATACATTATAAGTCGTCTTCATACGGAGATCTCGACCTTCCACATGGTTGGTCAAATCCTCTCTGGCAAGTACAATATATCTCATTTTATATATCCCTTTGGGCATGGTTACAAGGTCGACCACCCATTTGTAATGGATACAAGGAGGGTAAGTCAGATGTAATGGGTCTCTATGTTTAACTGGTGAATGCACCTAGCATGTAGCACAAGTGTCTACAAAATCTCTCACACTTACATAAATCCCTGGCCACCAGTAAGCTTCCCTAATCTTCTCATATGTAGCATAGAATCCTTTATGACCTGCCCATAAGGTCTCGTGCATTTCTCTCATCACTTTGCTCTGAAGACTCCTCAAACTCAATACCCTTTGTGGATTCTTTATCTTGCCCTTAGCGTGTCGCCAAATAAGCCCATCCTTCAAGAAAAAGTTGTAAGACTTCTTCCTGATGGATCTATACTTATTTGTGGACCAGCCTGGGGAAGCTTTCAGAGTACTCAAATATCTTCCTATATCTCTCCACTCGCCATCATACTCACTCTCTCGGAACTGCTCATAAACATATACCAATGGATCATATCTCACCATGTATGTATCTCTCTCTACCTCATCATCATCATCAGACTCATCATCGAACTTCGCTCTTGAAAGCATATCAGCCACTGTATTCAACTTCCCAGCTATATGAACAAAGGTAGGATTTATAAACTTTATGTAAGAGATCCATCTAAGCATAGCAATGTTCGGAGATGAACAATTTGCAATCATGCCAATTAGTGGAAGACAATCGGTCTCTACAATCACATTCGCCCCAATGAAATACTCTTTGTTGCTCTTTAATGCAGTCACCAATCCCCATAGTTCTCTCTTAATCTGTGGATATTTTCTTTGAGTGTCGTGCAGAATCTTAGCACCAAAGCGCACTGCATATTTGTGCCCCTCATCATCATCTTGCCCTATGACCCAACCTATACCAATAGGACTGGTGTCAACGATCAAAATGATAGGTCTCTGACTTGAATAGTCAACACGCTTCAGAATTGGGGCTTCAATTAGCACTTACTTTAGTCTACGCATAGCTCTCGACTGTTTCTCTGTCCATACAAACTTCTTTCTCTTTCTCAAAAGGTCATATAAGGGGTTCGCAACATGAGCAAAGTGAGGAATCCATATCACATAGAATACACAGGCTCCTAGAAACCTTCTCACCTCACTGACATTGCGACACACTTCAGAGATCCTACTAATGGCCTCGACTTTCTGCACGTATGGCTTGCAGCCATAATGTCCACACAGATGTCCTACTATGAGGACCTCATCAACGCCAAAAACAGATTTCTCTAAAGAAAGTGTTAGCCCCACATCTTCAAATCTCTCAAAGATCTTCTCACAGTCAGAAATATGATCACTCACAAACTTTCTGCATCCTGAAGCATCTAAACTCACATCTTTTACTCTTTCCTCACACCCCGTTATCGAAACATCATCAATAAACGGCATAGTCATAGATGGTATAAAGTCTCGTAAAACCAGATTCATGGCATTCATCATGTGAGCCACAGAATTCGTCGCTCCCTGCGACAAGGTACACATGCGTACAAGGCCTAGTGGAGTCCTCATGGTCGTGATGTCTCTGCTCTCCATAGCCAACTAAAACTGGTCATAACCTGAATACAGGTCGCCCATAGAGTAGATGGAATGCCCAACAAACGCTTCAGCAAACTCATCAACTATAGGTCCTGTCCCTATATTTCTAATTGTGACTTTATTCACAGGCTGCAGATCCTGAATGAAACGAAGCTTCCCATTTTTCTTAGGCACCGTAAACCACCTATTCGAATATGGAGCCGAGGAGGGTTCCAATATCTGCATGGAAATCTTTTCCTTTAGCAGCCTCATCAGCTCAGGTAAGTGAGCCTTTGTGACTGGTATAGGCCGGATGTTCCATGGTATATGTGGCACTGTAAATATAATCATGGGAGGTACTTGTTTCGGGTCTGCGCACCCTATCTCATGTGGGGAAAGTGCAAACGCTTTTTCGTGTTTCTTGATGACTTCAATAAACTCTTGTTTCTCTTCTTCTCTCAAAAATGGTTTCTCCCCAAACTTGATCTCTTTAATAGTCTCATCGGTAAAATGATGCCCTATGAGCTCTCGTCGTCTCAGCATAGGGTCATCTCACACTTGCAGATATTTCTCATGACTATCTTCTGGCAATGGCTGAGCTATAGGTTTCACCTTCTTGTCCACAATCTTATACTTTGTGTTTACATTTACTTCATGCTCTCTCATAAACTCATCAATCATCTCATACTCTTGGATAGAACTAAGCATAATCATTTCTGATTTCTCACTTCTCTCATTTCTGATTGCTCTTGAACCATTATCCGTCGTCCTCATCCTCCATCCATGATCTTTATCAATCGGCCATCTAAACTTATCATAAAGCTTCTTAGAAATCACATTTATTTCTGACCCTGAGTCAATCAAGGACAGAGCAAAACATGACTCCTCATTGCTCCTTAACTTCACCTTCATCTCAGGAGTTCCTCTCGCCCAAAATGTCCTGCTAAACTCACTTTCCATTTTTCTCATCTCATCATCAGGTATTATAGGACCTAGAGAATTCTTATGACACCTGGCTATCCCATCATCATCATCATCATCATCATCATCATCATCATCATCATCATCATCATCATCATCAGATGTATCACTCAATGTAACTGCTTCATTTGTCACATGGATATCTTCAGTTGTCTCTTCCATCTCTACATCTTCAGGTAGTGGAAACCTCTTTCTCTTGACCAATTTTATAAAACTGTCCTTGAACTCAGGTTTCGCTATGGAGAAGACATGCTCTAAGGACATGGTCACCTGACTCTTTAGCAGAATGTCATTTAATATCTCTCTAGCATCATTTTTCTTTTCCAACTCTCAAATTAGTACGGCCTTCGGAGTTCTTTTCTTTTTCTTCTTCTTTTCTTTGTCAGCATCATGAACATTCTCTTGAATTTCATCGGCCTTTTGAATAGGCTCTGGTTCTTTCTTCTTCTCTTTAGTCGGTTCTTGAATTTTAGTTGGCCCAGCTGACCTCTTTCCCTCTCTTATCTCCTTCTTCTTTGCCTCTGCCTGGGTAGCAATAGGCTCTTTAAATTGTACTTTCTTTTCAGGCTCTTTAACCTTCTCTTCGGCCTCTTGGCTTTGCTTTCTGGTCACTCTTCTTTCTGGCTCAGTCTCTTCCTGACTCTCATCCCTCTTCCTCTTTTCTTCCACATTTGCTATATGTGAATAGACTAAGAATTGATCAACAGGAGACTTCCAGGTGGTCTTCTGCATAATCGCATCCCTAGCCTTCACTAAAGCCTCAATGGAATAATTTCTTTGGGGTTAAGGTCTAGGCACATTTTCATCTTCCCTCTACAGGTTCTAACCGTGCAGCCGATGTACTTGCATTATTGCCAGATAGATTTTAATAGAGTTTCTTCATTCCCCCCTTTCCCCAATTCACAGGTAGAGGAAGGCGGGTCCTGAAGTCACATAACTTCTTATCGATGTCTATCACTAGTTGATGCTTTTGCTAGCTCAAGTTCTTCACAGGCATATGAGAAATGTTCTTGTGCGTCGCACCATACGCATCTCTTATCCCCTCCAAACCCACCAGTAGCCCGTCTCTCAAAAGGTCTAGTGTTTCTTTGGAATGCAGGTTGCACTGGCGGTGCAGGTGTCTGTTGGGCAACATGCTACACTGGAGGTGCAGGCTGAGGCATCACATAGCCTTGCATATTTGGAATGGGAATAGTACCTCTCTGTAATATATCTACATAACTCGTACTCGCCTGAGGAGGAGTGGGATCCTGATATCCCATAGAATACACTTTATTATGGATACTGGCCATTTCTTTCAACATAGATGCTTGCATTGTCATAAGATTCTCAATTTGTTGACTGAGAATCTCAAGCTGTAGCTCCATTGGCCATCGCGAAGTGGACACAGCATTAGCAAAAGCTGACGTTGCAGGCACGTTCGGAATTGTTGGAAGTGGATCCTCCCTAGGCGGTTGTGGAGCTACCACTGCAGGTCTATCATATAACACCGCTTGGCGTTGCCTCATCTGGGCAACCGCTTCCACTTCTCTCCTCACTACTGCCCAATCTTCAGTCAGTCCAAATCTCTTCCCAGGCTCTTCAATCCTCCTTTCAACCTTAGTCCTGTATTCAGGACTTAAGATCCTAAGGAAAGATATAACTAGATCAGGTTTCAAAGCATCTGAATCGGCCTGTGGAAGTTGTTCATATCTTCTCAAGAACTCGTTCAAAAGTTGAGTGAGGGATGCAGTGGGCTTTGGAGAGCTTATCCACCGCAAGAACCCTTCTCTACTATGTTGGGAAAAATCTTCCAAATAAAACGACTTATGCAATTCTTTTTTGAATTTGGCCCAAGGCTTTGCTATATGTGCTGTAATAGAGGCTAAAATGGATCCTAATACTACCCGTGTGAAGTAATGTGCAAACATATCCTCGGGTAGACCATAAATTCGTGCCTGTTCCTCAAAAACATCTAGGTACTCGCTCACATTCAAGCCTGTAAACTTTCCTTTTTCTCTCGATACCGCTTGGACTACGCGGGCCCCTTGTTTTTCTATCACTAATTCCTTGAATATATCCTCCATTTCTCTTCTCTGCTCTGTCCTAGAACGTAGCACAAGGTCCAATGTAAGTGGTTCAATTATCTCTCTAAGCTCAGAGTAGAGATCAGAGAAGAAGTTCAATGGGTCACGAGCCAGAGGGTAAAAGTTAGTCTAATTGCTCTCTTCTAGGCCAAATCCGGTCTTAACTGTTCGCTCTTTAGTTCACAAAATTTCAATGTATTTTCCCCTCTTTCAATGATATTTTTCTGACTCTCTATCTAAGCTATGAAATCAACAAATCCCTAGTCTAAGCGGAAAAAAAAGTGTTCACACGTATGGACTAAACTAATGCAAAGTGTGGATGCTCAGACTCAAGCAACAAGACAATCTTTCTGTTTCAGTAGTGTATGTGAAGCAATGCAAAAAAATCAAATAACCTGAAATGCTGGTACCTGGAGTCTCTGTCTAATGCCGAGGATCCTATCTGTCTTCTCAAGGAGTGGGTGACAAGTCGAGGATCACCGGGCAACCACCTCGCTTCACGTCGGGTTCAGGTGTCGGGAAGAAGGAGGTCGGACAAGAAGCCGGCCCTAGGGTTGGATCAGGCCCCTCTCTGGTGCGCACCGTTCCCGCTGTCTTGAGAGTGGCGTCTGCACGCTGGGCGCCTTGTCTGTACTCTTTGGAGTGTGTGCTATCCTCGTAGGGCCCCTGCCCCTCGAAAGTGATGAGACGTGCGTGCGTACGCGTGGGACCGTAGGTATCGGGAAAGAGACAATCGAATACTGCAGTGATACACGGGATGCAGATGAAGCTCAATGATACAACGAAAATGAAATTGAAGTCCACCAACAAAAACTGAATGATGCAAATGTGCCCGCTACAGTGTGGGTCGTTGGTACAATGAAACCGCTATAGTGCGGTGTGATGATACAATATAAATGCCACCGCTACAGTGCCGAACGGCCAATACAAACTAGACCCCTCGCTATAGTGCGAGAAATCGCCCACGGGATTTCACTTTGGTCTTTGTGGTCCAAGCTCTTCTTCCAATCTTCGGTCCAATCTTTACTTCAGGTATCCTTAGCAATAGCCTCCCTTCTCTTTACTTCAGAATCCACACATAAACCTGGAAAGACGTTCCACAAGCAAGATCCACGGGGTGAGGAAAAACATGTTAGTACAAATAAAATCCTCTTAAAAATATTCATTACTTTGCACATTTGCTCAACATTTTCACAAATCACGCTCACTTTATGGGTAGTTTTTACATACGACCATATCCTTAAAAGAACGATGTGGAAACATCTTTAACTTTTTCATTTAATTCCGTTCAATCTCTACATGTCCACTCTCTATTTTGTTTTCTTAGATTCTCGTATCTCATCTTTCACATGATAATCAAGATAGCAAACCATATGCGGACATATATTTCACATGCTTTTTGATGGAGTGAAAGGGCTATCATGATTCAAATAAACACCTGTCGGCATAAGTTAGCTCCATAGGATGTCCAAATCTCGGTGTTTCCAGAACCATCATCCATCTCCGTTTATGTGCACAATAATCTCTCTCTCTCTCTCTCTCTCTCTCTCTCCGATTCCACGTATTCTACAGGCAGCAGCAACCACGTATTCCCTCTCTCTCTTGACAGTCAACCGCCTTCGCACCCTTTCAAGTCGTTCTCTCTCTCTCTCTCTACACTACCGACAGAGATTCTCTTCGTCGCGCAGTGCTGCCAGACTCGTATTTTTCTCTCTCTCGGCTGTCCAGAAGTCGTCGTCTCTCTCTCTCTCTCTCTTTCTCTCTCTCTCTCTGCATATGCATAGCTCCGAATTCTTCTGCGCAGCACCTGACCAAGCTCTGCCGACCTCCACTCCGTTCGTACCCACGTAGAAGTAGCAGATATTGTCGCTCTCTCTCTCTCTCTCTCTCTGATAGAGCAGCACCTATAATCTCTCTCTAGATTCTTGCACAGTGCCGCCACTTCCCATCTCTCCCTCTCTTTAAGTCATCAGATTCTCTGTAATTCTTATGTCTCTGAAAACTTTAATCTCTCTCCACATCAACCTTGTTCTCTAATGCACAAGCAACCGTCATAATTTCTCTCTCTACTCATCAGAATTATGCACCCGCTGCGTTCGAGTCTAGCCATCAGATCTTCTCCATGAATCTCTATCCAGTAGCGTCGCCTCTATGAGCTTTTCGATTACTACAGCAGCGCCGTATTTTTGCTCTCTCTCCTCGATGTCCAATGGCGCCGCTGACCTACATGCTTATGCAGCACACGTAATGTCTCTTTCCATTTTCTCTATCCTAGAGATGCAAGGGAACAACATAATCTCTGCCTTCCGATTTTCTATAGCGTGCAAGCCACTCGTCTTCTCTCTCTGTCTCTGAGATGTGCGTGTTTCTCTCTCCATCTCTTCTTCACAGCGCCCCTGATTATCTACATCCGTGGTTCTCTCTCTCTCTCTCTCACTCTCTCTGGATATTGTGCAGCACCGGCGGCCACCCGGAATCTCTCTCTCTATGCATCGCTAGGTGTTTCTCTGTCGGTGCGTGCCTCTCTGTGTTTCTTTGCGACACGGAGTGACGGAGCTACCCTCTCTCCACTCCTGCTGTGACACGCACGAGCCCATAGGCCCTACCTCTCTCTGTTCACGTTCTCCGCTGTCGAATTTAGATGGCACCTTCTCTCTCTGAGTCACCATGCGTTTCTCTCTCTACGTTCAATCAGTTTTAAGGATCAAACTTAGGTTTTCATGGGTCTAATGTGAGTTATTTACACGCACGGCTCTAACACACATCTCTAACATGGTTTCTTATCACAAAAGCAATCAAATCCCTCAAATCATGCACGAAATATACCCTCTTTAGATCAAAACATCACGCAATTCTCATAAAA
>CM035421.1:128637388-128727388 GCA_020310875.1 Ceratopteris richardii
CCTTTGTGTAGATGTCTTCAAGGTTCCTCTCTGTTGCCTGATATGACAAACTAATCTCTCCATTAGAGAACTTCTCCATGACATAATGATAGTGCACCTCAATGTGCTCTGTGCAGGCATGGAATACATGTTTCCTTGCAATCCTCAATGCAGTGTGAGTACTAGTGAAGATGGTGGTGGCATTAGACTGACCAACACCCAAATCAAGCAAAAGGTGATAGAGCAACACACATTCAAGAATCACTGTGAAAGCTTCCCTATACTCGGCCTCACAAATAGAAGTGGCCACAATATGCTGCTTGTATCTCAATCAAGATATCCATGAGCTACCAAGCATGAAGCAAAAACCATTAGTAGACACACGAGTGACATAGCAACGAGCATAGTTAGAGTTAGAAAAAGCATGTGAATCTTGTTGTAGTGATCCCCCTTGGGATAAACCAATCCGAATCTCTAGGTACCACTCAAGTAAAAAGAAGATTGACCAACACCCAAATCAGCCATAAGGCATCTGAGCCACACACACTCAACATTCATTGTGAAAGCTGTCCTATACTCAACCTCACAACTACAAGTGGCCACAATAGGCTGCTTCTTGCTCAACCAAGATATGCATCAGCTATCAAGCATGAAGCATAAAACACTACTAGACATATGAGTGTCAAAGCAACCAACCCAGTTAGAGTCAGAAAAATCATGTCAATTTGGCAGTAGTGATCCCCCCTTGGGATACAACAATCCAAGTAACCAGGTACCACTCAATTAGCGAAAGATGTGCTTAACTACCTATCAATGCATAAATTGCTCATCTATGAGACAACAAAATGAATATCTAGCCAAGTAATGTATAAGTAAATCAAGCATCCAACAACTTGCAATAGAGAATAAAATCAAATGCATCTCTAGCATCATGAAGACTCAACTATAAACGTGTTTCCATTGGAGTGGCAATAGGTTTGTAGTCTTCAAGCCAAATATTTTTTGAGCTTGCACATTAAATAGTTAGAACAAGGTAAATTAAGACTTGATGATGTATTGAAAAATTAAAGGAATCCAAAATGAAGAGCAAGCTTTATTTTGATAAAACTCATTGATTGCATCCTAAGCTAATGGAAGTAGGAGATTGGTTGCTCATTTATGAGTACATTTGAATCTCAATATGATTCATGCAAAAAACTCACTTAATGATGGTTTGGGCTATACATTGTATCAAAAGCCAACAACAATGGTACATGTGATCTTTGTGAATTAACTAGTATTGCATTAAAAACTTTAACTACACGTAAAAGTATAACTATATTCAAGAAACGTGATAATGATGAGTACATCATAGATGAGGACATTTAAGAAGATGAATACAACGAGGAGGAATCATAAATAGGTGTATCCATTAAAAAATATATATAATTTAAAAACAAAAAAGTGAAAAAATATATATATATATGAAAATATCTTTTCTTTTCTAAGTTCATGTTGCTTTGTTTTTTCAAATTCATTCCATTTTTTTCCAAATTCTTGCTTGTTGCCAATTTCAATTCATGCATGTTTCTTTTCAATCTTTCCATTACATTGCATATCCATATCACTTGAGTCAAAAGGGTAAATGATTTTCTTTCTTTCTTTACATGTTGCCAATGTTTTGTGTTCATTCATGGACATGTTGCCTATTTGTTCATGCACATTCATGTTGCATGTTTCATTTTTTTCTCTCTCATGCATATGGTGCTTGATGTCATAATGCCTACTCATTCATGCATATGATCAAATTTTCCTTCCATGTTGCTTATTTTGCCTATGAAAGAATTTGATGCTTGATACTTGTTGTCTTTCAAAGACACTAGAGTGGCAATTTTAGAGGAATCATAGGAATGTCATCGAGATTTTCTCTCCTCTCTCACTTATGATGGCCTACAAGAAACACATTTTGTGAAGCTAGTGAGAACTCCCCAAGTAGCCAAAGATTTTTCAAGGATGTCAAAGGGAGTTCACATGCAAAGTTTGCAAGAAAACAAGAAAGTCCATGGTAGCAGTCAAAGATGGTCAAATTTTGGAAATTAGGCTAAAAAATTCATTATCACCAAATCACATGAAAATTCATATACTTGTAGAGCCTATTGAAGGCAATCTATAGCCTGAAAATCACTTGTAAATGGCTTTTCTAGCACATTTATATGCCCATGTGCATTTTGTAAAAATGTAATTTTTCCACTTGTACACAATCTTGTATAGGAATTTCTCTTCACCATATGGTTTGGCATGTATAAAGATCATATGACGCTACACATTTCTACAAAGTTTCAAGGGTATCATAGCTTTTCTAGACACCTTAATGTCACCTTGGAAACTTCCAAATGTAGTCAAACTTGTATCAAGGAGATTCAAATGGATGTTCTTCTCCACATATTCCTAAAGGAGAGGTTTGAAAACATAGCCCTACAAAGTTTCATCTTCCCCAAAGCATACTTGCAGGGTCAAAGAGCACAAAAGCTAGTTTTTAGGATCACTAGAGTTTTCTAGATTAAGGAAATTGGAAGCTTGAAGGACTACCACATGGCAAAATATGATTGATCCATATTGTATGGTCAGGATGAGCTCACATTCAACGGTGGAGATGCACCAAAGATAAAAACAAGGAGGATCCATCCGTTTTTTTTCTTCTTGATAAGTTTAATTTCATGTCCAAGAAAAATAATGCAAAGTTCTTCCAAAAATAGTGACAAAACATATTACACACATTATCATTACATTAAGGAACGTTTACCCAAAAGAATATTGAGTTATCTTATGTACCTAGAAGTGAGAATTTTACATATATATTTACAAGAGCATTATCTATTGAGATATCAAGCTCAACATGAGATGATCAAGGATGACACATATCAATCTTTCATTTCTCTCACATGTATAGTGGCCATGTCGGTATATGTCAGGGATATTTTAGTGAGCTTTACTAGATTCATCTACCGAGAGTGATGGCACACTTGTTTCTTGTTATCTCACTCATTCACGAACATTGGATTTTCCTTATGTACAATTCTTTATATATTGCACTAGTTGTATTATTGTATTAGGTCATTCTTGTATATTCCTTTCATGTAATAGAAGAAGAAGATCATTCTTCCTTGCCTCAATCTCTATGTGTGCTCCTATTTTAGTGTGAGAGTGTGTGAGTGAGCTCTCTTTCTTGTCTCCTTCCTTGTGACATGGTGTCAGAGCTAGTGTGGTTGTAGAGAGCTTGTGGAGAAGGCTGATAGTGACACGTACAGGAGAAAGCAGGATTCACAAACAACCTCAAATTGCTATCAAAATTGATGTGAAGGTAGAATGCATCAACATATTATCGAGATTTATCCCTTTAGGGTTACCTATCATTCTCAAATTTCTTTTTTTGGAGCCGTCTCAGTTTTTGTTTTGAGCCCGTAATGTGGGGCCCACACAAAATCCAAGTTAGTTTGCAAAACTCTAACTTGCCTCCTATTCGACAACACTCGCATTGTCGATCCAAAATTTCAAGGGATTATGTGTACTATTGATCCACAAAAACTATGTTTTTTTTAGATCGAATTATCACATCATAGTGTGACTATGTTCAAGTAGAAGTACTATTTGTAGTGTTTTTGCAGTGTTGTGAATTGCTGCAAAAATGGCAAATGTAGATGGAATAAGTCAACTTATGAGCGATAAATTGGACAAGAATAACTTCCATGCTTGGAGATTTAGAATGGTGAATTTTGTGATGGGAAAATGTAATTGGAAGAATATTGAAGGAGAGAACAAAAACAATCTGTAGTTAGTAGAGAGGAATCAGACTGTAGAGCAGTTAAGAGCATATGAAGCATGGGATCAAGGAGCACGAAAGGTAATGTATTGGCTATCTATTAGCATACAAGATAGCATGATTGGGCACATAAAAGATGCCGAGACTCTAAAAAGAGGCTTGGAACAATTTGGTCACATTGTATGAGACCAAAACAAAGGCATGAAAATTGCAACTCAAGAAGGAGCTGCATACATTGGAGAAGAAGGGCATGTCGTTAATTGACTGCACCTTGAAAAACAAAAGCATATGTGCGTCACTTGCATGTATTGGCATGAATGTAGATAATGATGATAAGGTGGAAGTGTGCCTTCTTGGTTTAGGAGCTACATATAAGAAGTTTTGAACTTCCATTTAGACCAAGGAAAATATTTTCAATTTTTTTGATATGGTGTCCATGATGATTATTGAAGAAACGAATCTTGGTGAGAAATCAAACTCCCAAGGAAAATGTAGTTTTCAGTAGGTATTCTACTCTAGTAGAGGAAGAGGTAGAGAAAGAGGCTTCATAAGTGGAAGAGGATAAAGTAACCAAGACCAACATCAACAATAGAATCATGCAAGAGGAAGATGATAGTTTTGAGGAAGGGGGAGTCAAAGAGGCCACAAAATTTCCAAAGAAATGATTTAGGTAATGATAGTAAAGGATGCTCAAATTGTGGTAAACTTGGTCACATGATTGTAGGTTGAAGAACCAAAATAATAGAAGGCAGCAAACCAATTATGCATCCACAAGTGCATATGATTCTGTAAAAACTATTCATGGTCCAACATTATATGATGAATAAGATGTTTGTTGACATTTTGAAATCGAATGGTAATGTCTGATATGCTGATTCAGGTACTTCAAATGACATGACCAATAATGTAGAATGATCTAGTAGTTTGCAAAAATTGCTAGTTCTTGGATATGTTGAAACAAGCGATGATACATCACATCCTATCAAGCATACAGGAAACATAGCATTAGCTATGGATGACAGGAAGGTAAAACATCTTACTGATGTGCTACATGTTCCAAATATAACAAAGAATCTGGTTCCTATTAGACAAATGGTTGACTAGGGATTACAATTCAGGTTCAATGCTGATGGGTTATATCTAGAAGAGTAGAAACCTTATGGAAGATTGATTGCCAAAGGAAACAAATTGGGTAGGTTATTCACCTTAAATGTGAAAATTATTGAAATGAATGCAACCATGTTTGCAAAAGGCGCAGTAGCTATTGCTGGTATAGAGATCTAGCACAAACAAATTAGACATGCAAATTTGCAAAGGTTGAAGTTGATGTAGTCAAAGGAGATTGTCAATGGACTATCAAATTTCAAGGTTGGAGAGATGCAGAAGGTATGTGCAACATGTCAATTTGGTAAATAGTTAAGAGCATCATTTTCACATGATAAGCATGTTAGTGAGAATGTGCTAGAAATAGTACATACATATGTTTGGGGTCCTGCAAAGACCACATCTATGGGCAGTTGCAATTTTTATGTTACTTTAATTGATGAACATACATGAAAAGTATGGGTATATTTCATGAAAGAGAAGAGTGAGGTATTCACTCACTTCCAAAATTTTAAGGCTATGGTGGAAAAGTAGAGAGGGAAGTATGCTAAGACATTAAGATGTGATGGAGGAGGTGAATACATGTCAAATGACTTCAATAGCTTTCTAAAAAGTCATGGACTTTGATGCCAATTTTCATGTAGGTATAGACCACAACAGAATGGCATTGCTGAATGCAAAAATAACCATATTGTAGAAATAGTAAGAGCCTTGATAGCTGAGAAGAATATGACTCATGTTTATTGGGTAGAAGTTGTGCACAATGATCGATACATTATGAACAGAACTCCAACTATTGTTGTACATCAAGTTACACATGAAGAAATGTTTAGAGGTAAAAAGCCAAAATTATCACATATGAAAGTATTTGGTTGTATTGCATATGTACATTTTTCCAGATGAGTTGAGGATGAAGCTTGATCCAAAAGCAAAAAAATGTATCTTCATTGGATACTCCCTTGAGAAAAAGGGATAAATGTTATAACCCACTCACATGATAGGTGAAGGTAAGTGGTGATGTGGTGTTTGATGAAATGTCAAGCTTCTATGCAGATGACACAATGTTGATGGCAGCATAAGCATGTATAAAGCATAGTTGGTAGCAAAAGGATATGCATAGATATATGGAATTATTTATGAGGAAATGTTCAGCCCTATAGCTAAAATGCCTACTGTCAAAGCGCTTGTTACATTATCTACAACAAAAGAATGAACTTTGCATCAAATGGATGTGAAGAATGCTTTCTTACATGGTGAGTTATAGAAAGAAGTATACATGGACCAGCTACAAGGATATTAAGATTCAAAGCACCCAGAATATGTTTGCAAGTTGCAAAAGGCTTTGTATGGGCTTAAACAAGCCCCTTGTGCTTGGCATGCAAGGATTGCTAATTACTTAACCACCCTTGGATTTTCTATGTGTGATGTAGACGATTCATTATATGCAAGGAAAGATGACGATGGCATCATGATTGTGGCTATGTATTTTGATGAATTGATTGTAGGAGGTGATAATGATGGAAGCATTAAACAAGTAAAGCAACTCCTTATGCAAGAATTTGACATCAAAGATCTTAGTGTGCTATGGCATTTTTTGGTCATCGAGTTTATACATACGAAAATAGGTATATGGATGTTGCAAAGGCAATATGCCTTGAATATGTTGCAAAAGTATGGTATGGCTAATTGTAAGCAAATCTCTATGCCATTAGATAAAAATTTGAAGTTGGATACTACATCAGGTGAAGCATTGGAAAATGCTACTATGTACATGAAAATTGTGGGAAGTTTTATATATCTCACAATCATAAGGCTTGATCTAAGCTATATAGTTGGACTTGAAAGTCAATTTATGCAGGTTCCGAGGAAACCACATTTAGATGCTTTGAGGTTCACTCTATGTTATTTTAGTGCTACTTTGGATTATGCATTGTTTTATGAAGTTGATGTAGATTTGTAGGTTCATGGATACATTGATGTAGATTAGGCTAGTAGTATTCCAAAAAGAAGATATACTAGTGGCTTTCTATTCTCACTTGGGGGTGCAACTATTACATGGATCAGCAAGAGGCAACCCACTATTGCTTTGCCGAGTACAAAGGTTGAATATAATAGAGGTGTTGCAATGGTAGCATATGAAACATCATGGTTAGAGATGCTACTTGTAGATTTAGGTGTGGAGGTGCAAAAGTCATTCATCATATATCTTGATAATCTTAACAACATTCAATTAGCACAAAATCCTATTTTTCATGCTAGAACAAAGCATATCAAGGTACATTACCACTTGATCAGAGAGAAGGTATTAGCCGGTGATATGGATCTTGTTTATGTGAGGATAGATGAGTAGATTGCTATTATACTAACTAAAGCACTTGGAGTAGAGAAGCTGAAGAAATTTCAAAAGATGCTTGGATTAAGGAGATGACATTGAGCTTGAGGGGGAGTGTTGAGATATTGAGCTCAACATGTGATGATCAAGGATGACACATATCACTCTTTCATTTCTCTGACATGTATAGTGCTCATGTCAGAATGTCAGGGATACTTTAGTGAGCTTTACTAAATTCATCTATTGAGAGTGATGGAACACTTATTTCTTTCTAGCTCACTCATTCACGAACATTTGTTTTTTCCTTTTGTACTGTTCTTTATATATTGCACTAGTTGTATTGTTTTATTAGGTCATTCTTGTATATTCCGTTCATGTAATAGAAGAAGAAGAAGAAGAAGAAGAAGAAGAAGAAGATGAAGAAGAAGACAAGTATCATTCTTCCTTGCCTCAATCTATGTGTGTGTGCTCCTCTTTGAGTGTGAGAGTGTGAGTGAGCTCTCTTCCTTATCTCCTTCCTCCTAACATTATCCATAGAAATGCATAAGAAGTTATCCAGATGATTGAACCTTATGCCATTATGACATTAAGGGAGGGATTTTTGGAAAACAATTTCAAAATGCCCCAAAGTTTCAATTATCTTAGCAAATCTTAGTTGAGGAATTACCCAAAATTTCATAAAAAATGATAAAAAATAGTATTTCACTATTGGAAAATACTCATTGAGAGCTTTCTAATGATATATAATAGTTTACCATTTGTCTCAAGATTGATCCTTGAAAGCTAAACCTTAATTTTCTTCTCAACATGCTTTTCAATTTTTCTTTTCATATGCTTTTCAGCCAAAAGAAACCTAAAAAGCTAGGTGCCTTGGGGAAAGCTAAGCACCCACCTATGATTTTTCTTTTTAGGGCATACGTGTTGCTTTTCTAGTCTTTGGGCCTTATTTTCATGAGACATGTTTTTTTGGAGGCTCTTCCCATGCTATGTAAGGATAAGTCCATAAGCCACCCTCATAACAATCTATCTAGAAGCTACTTTAGCTAAGCTCTTGGGTTATAAGCTAGGACTCAAGGAGGAGGAGTACATGTAGATTTAAAGGATTTTGGGATAGCCAACCCTTTTTCTTCTTCACACATTGATTGAGTGCATGCTAAGTTTGGAGAGGAGTAGTACCTACATTGATGATTCTTCTTGTATTCGTGTTGTACTAGGTCTTGGCCTATTACTTCAACAATACAAGGAGCTATTGTTGTTGCTCTACATTATAAGAGGCCTAATTTTTGTTAAGGGTTTGTTTCTTTGGCTATTTGGAATATTCAATATCCTTATTTTTGCATGTATGCTTAGGTCTAGCCTCAAGACTTCGGTTGTACACTAGTACATCTCTATTCTAGAGCATCTGTATTTGAGATAGCCAATCTATTTTCTACCACTTCTTGGAATATGGAAGTTTCTAGTTGCAATGTGTGTGAGTTAAAAGAAGAGAAATATATATTTTATTATATATTTATTTAATTTATTTATTTTATCATTTATTTATTTAATTATTTCTCTAGAGAGAAAAACGGAGAAGAAATAAATTTATATGCATGTGCATTGTGTGTAAGTTAGAAGATAGAAAGAATGAAACCAAAAGAAAAATAGGAAGAAAAGGAGAGAGGAATTGTGAGATCCACATTCATACATTTATGAAAGATCAAGCTTCATCCATAGATCAACATCAATTCTGTTTGAATTTTTAATAACATTTTGGGTGATAGGTATTGTGAAGAAAGCCCTTAATTACATAGAATATTTTTTACTTCCAATAAAAGTGTGTTTTTTAATCATGGACTTCACTCCATGGGATATTGAGTTTATTGAGTATGGGAAATGTCTCAACTATAGGAAGTAGCTCCCTTTCTTAGCAAACACCTTGCTTTCTTGATCTTTCACTTAGTTTACCTCTATTTTCACATAGAAATTGAGAATCAATGTAAGCATGACTTAGCATAATCATCTCTTTTGTAAGCCCTTCACAATTTTTATTAATCTATAGTTTGTTGCAAACTTTTCTTTACCTATTATACCATTGCAAAGGTTCTCTAGAGTTATCCAAGTGAAGGGTGGGAAACTTCAAAACAAGTGAAATACTTGGTAATGTACTGATCTTTGGAGGATTATTGCCTTCACTATTCTTAAGAAAAAGAATGAATACCCAACTTGATATATTGAAAGTGGTTGCAAAGTTCATATGAGCTATAAAAAGTCTTGTTCTAGTAGTTTGAATGCTCAAAACAATAAAGGGCGCATTTGAAACAAGTGATGATACATGCCATCAAGCACATAGGAGATGTGATGATTGAAGGTATGCACATTGTTGGAGTTAGACTTCTACAGAAGCACACAAACAACACAAAGAAGAAGAAGAAGCTTGGAACACAACACACAATACTGAATGTATTACTAGAGAATGTACAAAGATAAATAGCCCATTAGGGCAATAGGCATATATACAAGCCGAGGGAAAAAAACCTCCTAAAGAGGGAAAAAAGTGCCCCGATGGTCCTAGTGTGTTCACACACATCACTACCTAAATATATCAACAAATCCCCCCTTGGAGTGATGCGGTGAACAAGGAGCTGGCACTCATGTATAAGGAAGAGCCAAGCTATGTGGAAATCACTCCACAAAAGGAAGTAAGCCCAAAGCTTTGCGGAAAGCTTCAAACTTCTCCCTAGGCAGAGCTTTCGTGAAAAGGTCTGCTATGTTCTCCTGCGTGGGCACATATGCCAAGCTGATCTCCCCAACAGAGAACCTCTCCCTGACATAGTGATAATGCACCTCAATGTGCTTAGTGCGAGCATGGAACACAGGGTTCCTCGCAACTGCCAATGCGCTCTGACTGTCAGTGAAGATGGTGGTGGCAGAAGACTAGCCAACACCCAAATGAGCCATAAGGTGTCTGAGCCAGACACACTCAACAATCGTTGTGAAAGCTGCCCTATACTCAGCCTCACAATTGGAAGTGGCCACAATAGGCTGCT
The DNA here is from genome assembly GCA_020310875.1 of Ceratopteris richardii. Taxonomy (NCBI): domain Eukaryota; kingdom Viridiplantae; phylum Streptophyta; class Polypodiopsida; order Polypodiales; family Pteridaceae; genus Ceratopteris; species Ceratopteris richardii. The sequence goes on from CM035421.1 coordinate 128,647,632, forward strand.
TCTTGCTCAACCAAGATATACATGAGCTACCAAGCATGAAGCAAAAACCACTAGTGGACACACAAGTGTCATAGCAACCAGCCCAATCTGAGTCAGAAAAAGCATGCAAATCTGGCGGTAGTGATCCCCCCTTGGGATAAAACAACCCAAGTAGCCGAGTACCACTCAAGTAGCGAAAGATGTGCTTGACCGCCTTCCAATGCGTGACTCCTGGGCAATGCATAAGCCTGCTCATCTGTGAGACAACAAACTGAATATCTGGCCGAGTAATGCATAAATAAATCAAGCATCCAACAGCCTGCTGATAGAGAACAGCATCAAATGCATCTCCAGCATCATGTAGACTCAATCGTAAACCTGTCTCCATAGGAGTAGCAATAGGCTTACAGTCTTCAAGGCCAAAACGCTGCAATAATGTGTCAATATATTTTGTTTGACACAAAGCCATTCCACCATCAACTTGCATAAACTGAATGCCCAAATAGTGGTGCAAATGCCGCAAATCAGACATCTCAAATGAGGCATGCAAATCAGCCTTAAAATCAGCAATATGCTTCTCAATAGGACCAATGAGCAGCATGTCGTCGACATAGACAACAATGATCAGAAGCACATCATTAGCATGCTTAACATATAAGGTGCTTTCAGTTGGACTGTTCTCAAAACCATGTGCAACCACATAGGCATGTATCTCCTCATACCAAGCACGTGGTGCTTGCTTTAAACCATATAATGCCTTCTTTAACCTGCACACGTGTTTTTCATGCCCTTTCTACATAAAGCCACGGGGCTGAAAAACATACATTTCTTCATGCAAGTCACCATTCAAAAATGTTGTTTTAATGTCCAACTGATGTACATTCCAACCATGATGGGCTGCAAGTGCACAAATGCTCCGAACAGTAGTCATACGGCATGTAGGTGCAGAGGTCTCATCAAAATCAATGCCTCTTTCCTGTGCATAACCCTTTACAACAAGCCTAGCCTTATACATGTCAAATGTACCATCACGTTTACGCTTCAGCTTGTATACCCACTTAGTGCCAATGGCCTTCTTGCCAAGAGGCAAGTCACATAAAGAACATGTACCATTCTTCATTATAGCATCATATTCAGATTGCATAGCAGCCATCCAATTTTTTGAATTTTGTGCTTCATCAAAAGAAACAGGCTCATTCTCATCACAGAGACTAGACGTAGCCATAGCATAGCAATCTGATGCAAAGGAGGCACTATGAGAGCATGAACGAGTACGATATGACAAAGGTGCATCTAATTTACTGTCACACAAAGTCTGCACCAGCCATTTTGACATAGTTTTTGCCTGCTCAATATCAGCTCTCTCATCAACAAGTGCATCATGTAAATCTGCATCAGAAATGGAATGATCTGCATCATCATATGAAACCTGCAAAGGCTGAGAAGTTGCCTCATTAGGAACAACACTAGACTGTCCACGTGTAAAAAGAGGCATCAAAGTATCATACATGTCTTTGGAGCTAACAGATGTCTCCTTAGTACATGAAAGCAATGGCTGAATATCATCTTCCACAAAGACAACATCACGGCTAACCAGAATGCGTTTAGTCTGTGGATGATACAGACGATAGCCTTTACTTTCATAACTGTACCCAACAAAAATACATTTTACCCCCTTATCATCAAATTTTTTGTGATGTTGTTAAGGCACTACTGCATATGCCAAACAACCAAAAACACGCAGATGAGCAATAGATGGCTTGCGGTCATGCCAAGCCTCATATGGAGTGATAGACTGCAGCGCTTTACTGGGACACCTGTTTAGTACATATGTTGCACACATGACAGCCTCAAGGCAGAAACTATGTGGTAAAGCGTGACTCTTGACCATACACCTCACCATCTCCATGAGTGACCTGTTCTTCCGTTCAGCAACTCCATTCTGTTGAGGTGTATATGGCACTGTACACTGGTGTTTTATCCCACGTTCAGCCAGAAATGCATTAAAATCAGAAGACATATATTCCCCCCCTCGATCAGAACGGAGGGTGCCCATTTTACATGCTGACAGATTTTCAGCCAAAACCAAAAAGTGTTTGAAGCACAAAAACACTTCCAACTTTGCCTTCAATGGATATACCCATGCATGCCTGGAAAAATCATCAGTGAAAGTCACGAAGTAAAGATAGTTTCCAAAAGAAGGTGTCTGCATAGGACCACAGACATCACTATGTACAAGCTGCAATTTCTGCATAGCCCGAACTGAACCATCTTTTGGAAAGGAGGAACGCTGCATTTTGCCCAAAATACAGCCTTCACATACATGTTTTCCAGGTGCCTCAAGCTTGGGCAAAGAAGACACCATATCAGATTTCTGCAGGCGTAGCAAATTAGCAAAATTCAGATGACCAAAGCGTGCATGCCAAAGCTTTGCATCTGACATAGCGTGAGAATCATGAACTGCACATGTCGAATCATTCACAGATCTTTCATAGTCTATGAGCTTATACAGCCCACAACATAAAATGCCAGAAGCAATAATAACATCGCCATTTGACAGATCATGAACTCTACATCTATCATCAACAAATTTCACAACCAAGCCAATCTTGGCTAATGCAGAAACTGATAACAGATTCTTCTTGATCCCTCGCACAAATAAAGCATCTGACAAGGTGAAAGAACTACCATCAGTAGTAGTCAGAATGATCTTACCAACTCCCATAACATGATAAGAGGAGTTGTTGGCGCATGTGACAGTATTCCCTGTAGGGGCAGGCTCGAGTGAAGAGAAGAAACTGCGCTGCGAGGTAATATGTTTGGTCGCCCCACTATCAAAGTACCAAACATCTGAGTCCACTAGAGACATGCACTACTCATGAGAAGATGGGTCAAAACTGCAAACAGTAGTAAATGCCCATTCTTCTTCCTGCACAAGATTAGTAGACTCTGTTTTTGGTGTAGAGGCTTCTGCAACAACCATTCCAGCCTCCTTTTTCTTTGCCTCTTTTGCAGCCAGTTTTGGACAGTTCTTTATGATATGATCATTCCCTTTACAGTACTTGCAAAACAATTTCTGCTTTTCTGATTTCTTCTCATCTTTATCCTGGTTCTTCGAATGTGCAGCATTTGCAGATTTCTGCTTACTAGTAGAAGAGCTCCATTTTCCTTTGCCCTTCTGACTAGCTAGGAAAGCTTGATCTGCAACACGCATAATGGACCTGTTCTGTCTGGACTGATCTTCCTGCAACAGAACAAAAACTAACTCCTCAAATGGTAAGGCATACCGATTGCCTTTCATCATCAACCGAAGAGTAGAAGCAAAACTCTGATTTGAATCGGGAAGACCATTCAGAACGCTCTGCACAAGTGAGCTATCTGGTATAACCTCATCAGCAGAAATCAACTGTTCCTTCAAATCTTTGATCTTCGTTAGGAAAATGTCCATAGAATCACCTTCATTCATGTGCTCACTCTCCACCTGTTTTCGGAGATAAGCAACACGAGCCTCATTCCTAGCTTGGTACAATGTGGTAAGTGTATCCCAAGCATCCCTAGTTGTTCTACAAGAGCGAATGTGAGGAATAATGGCACGTTTGACAGACAAAGCTATCAATGCATGTGCCTGGGCATCTCTGCCATCTCAACGAATCTGCTCTGCAATAGGTGCAGCAGAAACAGCAGCACGAATAGGAATCTGCACAATATCATCTTCGACACCATCTTCATCAGCTCCAGCACCTGTATTCGTAGTACCTGTTGTTACAAGTGTAGCAGGACGTCTTTCAACACCTTGCACAATGTTCCACAATCCTTTTGCAACCAATACATGCTGCATCATATAAGCCCATAATGGGTAGTTGGTACCATCCAACTTATCCTCAACAGCCAACATACGGAATACATCATTGCTTTCAGTCATGGCCGGTGACTAAAATACCTTGATGCAGAAAATTGACTGTATCTCAAAAAGTTGAACAGAACTGCCCAGACAAGTTCTGCTAAACCTGTAGCAGACTTTGAGACGCTCAAACTGGTGAACAAAAACTGGTATATACCTTTGGCACAAAAAGATGAAATAGCCTGCACAAGCACTGCAATAGTGCGTTCGAAGGCCGAAAACACCCTGAGTATGCTCACCAAAATTCGTATGATTCTGAGACTGCAAACGGAGGAGTGTCGATGGCACCCTAGATGAAGCAACGACCTGCTCTGATACCAATTGTTGGAGTTAGACTCTTGCGGAAGCACGCGAACAACACAAGGAAGAAGAAGAAGCTTGGAGCACAACACACAATACTGAATGTATTACTAAAGAATATACAAAGATAAATAGCCCATTAGGGCAATAGGCATATATACAAGCCGAGGGAAAAAACCTCCTAAAGAGGGAAAAAAGTGCCCCGGCGGTCCTAGTGTGTTCACACACATCACTACCTAAATATATCAACACACATGACTAATTGTCTAAAGGATGTGTTGCATCTCCGCACAATATCAAAGAGCCTAGTCTCTAGGAAAAGTGGTGAATAGGCTATGAAGATAATTTTACAAGAAGAAGATGCTATATTGAAGGCCCCTAACATGGCTACAACGTACTAAGAAAATGAAGGAAGCGAGTATATGCTCTACACCATAGAGGAAATTCAACCCTAAACCAATCTCTCTATTTCTCTTATGGTGAAAAATAGATAGTTCAATTTGACATCAAGCACAAAAAGTATTTTTTTCATTTTTTCACTCAATATCTACATTAACAAGCTATTAACACTACCAAAACATGAAACTTAAGTGTCCTTTTTTGAGAAACCTCTAAACAATCCAACTCCTTCTAAAAAGAGAATTTTAGAAAATCCTTTAAAACATGTATTACTATAGTCCAAAGGTTAATGGAAAATTATAACATACATTTAATCGTAGTTTTGGTTCATGTTTATAGCCCCCTAAGATACCTTGGTAGTGAGCATGATGAAAATTCTTAATCAAATGTGATTTTCTTTGAACAAGAAAAAAATTATACACATTCCTTGGAACATAGAGATAATAGTATGAAGCTAAAATTCACTTAGAATAATAATTAAAATCAAATGTTTTAACCTTATGCACAAAAAATAGCAACTAGGTAAGCACATATGATTCAAACCAACTTATGGGCATCCACAAGGGTGTAAAAATATGCTACCAATCAAAGAAAGTATGATCACACTAAAAAATGTGTAGAATTGTAAAATCAATTACTATGACTTTATTTACAATAAAGAGAAACTAAGGTCTACATATATGATTCAAATAAATTATGGGCATCATGCAAGGTGTACATGTTCAAGTTATCAACTAGAAAATGTATTTCATTTGTGTGGCCATCAATCGGATTCTACATATAGAGTAATGACTAGTTCATGGATAGAAAGCAAGACATGCATGTTTATGGTAGAGATCCGATTTCTTCACATGAATGAAGATTATAACACCCCAACCAAGGTATACACATAAGGGAATTACCAATTTGTGAAAATTAACCAAATTTCTCACATCTGTGTGCACCAAGAAAAGTCTCTATATATGTGGACACCAACCAATGTATCCGCATAGAAATATCAACATAAAACCAACAATTTTTCAAATTCTAAACATTTAGCTTGATATCCAATAAACGAAATGCTTCCTACTAAGAAAGAGGAGTCACCTACACACAAAATCAAAAGAAAATATACTTTCTATATTATATTTAGAAAAATATATTTTTGGTAATCATTATGTCCATAGGAAATATGCACGTGCACACATCCACACATAATCAAAATAGTACTCAAATTTTTTTACAGACTCTTTCAAATCATAAAAATGATCACCATCTCGTGAAAACATTTCACCATTCCATCATGGATGCCATCTTCATATTTCAAATAAAATATGTATGCCATTTTTTTCATTCTCCTCCAAATAACCATTGCATACCAGCAATGACTACATTGCATGAAAGTTTTTGCAAGTTCAATACTTAGAAGAGCACTGAAAAAATTATTAATTTGTATTTGTTTTTCAAATAAAATATGTATGCCATTTTTTTCGTTTTGCTCACAATAACCATTGCCTACCACATCTTCTTTGCTGAGGTGGAATGACTGCATTGCATGGAAGCATGTTTTTGCAAGTTCAATCCTTAGAAGAGAATTTAAATAATTAATATTTTGCATTACAACTATGTTCTTTTCATGAACATGAAAATATATGTTTTTCTAGTTCTACATGGAAGTCAACACCAAACTCAATGGCTACTAGTTCAAAGTGGAGACTTTCTAACTTTGAATAAAAATGCACATTTAATTAGCATGAGGGTTGTACCCTAATAGATTGCTAATTCTCTTCAATGTCACACACAAATGAGATGTTCAATATCTAAAGAATATAAGTTTTGAGTCCATGCTTTTTACTTTTTCAAGTATTAAATCTTCTCAAGAGCTATCTAAACATTTGGACTAAAATCCTCAAATCCATGAATAGTTTTATGTTTTCTAAAACATATCTAATTTGTCAAAATGCTCGAATCCAATTACTTTTGCACTTTTCTAAAAGTTGAATTTTAAAAATTGCCATTTTTCTTCATATAAAAGCCCATATGAAGTTGCAAAAAATTAAAGGTTATAATTTTTTCAAAAAGTAAATGATGTAGGACATCAAGTAAAAGTAATTATGCCATCAAAGCCTCAAATATATTCTAAAAAAAATTCAATCAAGGTGGTCCAAAAGCAGGACACTCGTCTTCTATTATAGAACGTGTTAAGAGGAAATTTACATGAAAATATTCTCCTCAACAAAATGATGTAGTAGAGAGAAAGAATATGTATTTGGCAGAGAGCTATACTTTAAAAAATGATATGCATAACTTCTATGGGGACTCCGTGTCTAATGTAGCATAAATTATGAAAAAAGCATCAAACTTAGGCATTAATCGATGAAATATATATGAAGCATTTCATGGTAAGAAAATACTGATATGTGAAATTTTATGATATTTTTTCATGGTATGTCCCAAGTGATTGTATGCATGTATAAGAGCATAAAAAAGAAAAGTTTTTTAGTGAGGAACAAGAACCATTAATCATCAATCTTAGTAGTACACAACCATTAAGCTTCAAACATAACACAATGAGGAACTCACCATGGACTTGAATGTTAGGAAGAAGCTCAAGATCAAGCCAAACTAGTGATGAAAGAACAAAACGCATTGTCAAGGAACAAGATTTAGATTAAGAGAAGACATATGGATAGTTGGATAGTGAGAAAAATAATGAGAATGAAAGAAGAAAGCAAAAAGATATTGGTAAAATAACCAAGGTATGTGAGTTCCATACCCCAAAGGGTGAGAAAAGAAAACTTTATGGGAAAAGGTATCTTGTGAATAGAATTACATATTATTATTTCATGGCTAAGTTCCATATATGAACATAGGTATGAAAAAAAAGAGCCACGTACTCTTTTTGAAGCTGCAAGAATATTTCAAGATTGCAATGAAGCTACAAAAGATGAGGTAACGGTTCTTTAAGGTAACCATAAAACATAAGTTCCAAGTCAAGAGGACAGGAATGTGATTTGCAACAAATGAATCTACAAGATCAAGAAAAATTCAAATGGCTCAATAACAATGAAAGTAGCTAAAGGATTTTTTGAAAATTATGGTATTGTTATTGAGAAGTGGTTTATTGCTATAGCAAATACACGAAGATATTTTATACCTATTTCTGCAAATAATCATCAAAACATCTAATAGTTAGATGTGAAGAATGCTCTCTTGAATGGAGACCTAAAAAAGGTAGTGTACATGGATCAAACTCGATGCATTGAAGATAGGATGTATCCAAAGCGTGTTTGTAGCTTGAGGAAGGTTTTAAGTGGTATCAAGAAAGCCCTAAGTCCCTATACTCAAATGTTGGTTAACTATCATAAAATGTGTGTCTTCATTCAAAGAGAGGTAGATCATTATCGATACATGAACAAGAGAGGTAATGCAAGTAGAATACATCTATATCTAGAAAGATGAATTCATTCTTACAAGGGATAATTGAATAGATCTAAAGCACCCCAAGATGCATCTTGATCAGAATGTCTAGATATCATAATGAGGAAATTGAAGTATGTATTCGGGATAGAGGTCATATTCAAAGAGAAATATCCATATCTACTTCAAATTTAATATGTTATTGAAATGCTAGATAAGTTTGGATTGATGGATTGCTTACCATTGAGGAATGAAATGGAATTGAAATTGAAACCAATCTCTTAATAACATAATGAGGTAGAAAAATCACATCTATTAGCTTCATTTGTTGGATCACTGCTCTAAGAAACAATCACAAAAATAGACATATCTTATGAATTAGGAGGGTTATCTCATTTTCTAAATGCTCAGAGGGTTACACATCTCATATGATATAAAGTTGCTTAGCTATTTAAAGTTCATTTTAAATTAAGGTTTGTTGCATGCTTTTTGAGGTGTTCTATTATAGGTAGAGGCATGCAAATTTAGTAGGACCAAAGGATGATCGGGAGAGTACTAATGGCTATGTAATGATAATTGGAGGGAAGCATGTCTCATGGAAGCAGAAAAATAACCCAAAATGACTTTTTCATCATCTTAAGCTGACCATAGAGCACTTACCCAAGATATGTATAAGCTTATGTGGATGAGGAACTATTTTGAAGACCTCAATGTGAAGGTAAAGAAAGTTCGAATCAAGTGTAACAACATGAGTAGTTTTAACCGTTTCTTCCAATACTATGCTCCATGCAAGAAGTAAAAACTTTCAACTCATTAACACATTTAGAGCGAAAAAGTATTACCTAAGGATATTCACGTACAACATGTGCACACTGATGATGAATTATCTAATATTCTTACAAAAGCTTTGGATTAAAAAGGATCTACGAGTACAAGAAAGATCGTGGAATCATGAGGATAGGATGAAGGATGGCATATTTAGACCTGAGGGGGAGCATTGAAAGATGAAGCTTAAATTGAAGACTAGAGATGTAACAATGAGGAGAAAGGATTTCATCAAGAGATTACCAACCAAAATCTCGCTCAAATCAGCATCAATTTAGTTTGTATTTGTAACCACCTTTTAGATGTTAATGATTTAGTAGTTAGTATTAAATTATAGGGAACTATTTCTACTTCAGATAAATGAATGTTTGTAGCTCAAGAGCAATGGATATTTACTTTAATGAGCTAGTTTGTGAATTCTCTCAACTCTATGTAGTAGCCCCTATATCCGTACTCTTTCAATTATCCTACCTTTGTTTGCACATAGAGAAAGAATAGCATTTGAAAATTGTCTTTGCATAACCATTTCTCTGTACACCTTGGCCACTTTTAGGAAATTTATAACTTTTTGCAGAGCTATATTTGTCTATTGTGCGTGCAAAATGTGTCTAGAATTATGCCAACTGTTTGTGAGTAATTGTTGAGATAATGACATTTTGTTAGGTAATGTAACGATCTTGTGAGGCTCATTGGCTTCGTTTTCTCTGTAGGGAAGCTATAGATCAATTAAAATACACAAATAAGAAAGGTATGTGCATACATTGATTTTAATTATGTATGTACGTATTGATATATACATAGAAATATGCATCGATTTTGAATGCTCCAATGGCAGTTTTCACAGTTAATAGTCAGATAGAAAACATCGTCACGTTTAAACTTAAACATTTTAAGGTCTATTGAGCATGGTCAATTAGTTAATTTTATGTATTTTGGGATCAACGTACAGTAAAAGTGACTTCTATGCCTTGTAAACGGAAGTATACTTTGTCTCTCTGTAATTATGTGTTGTGTTCCTTACATTGTGGCCGAGAAAATAGTTAAACTGATCACTTTATCTTTATTTTCGCGGAGCATAGTGAGTTAAAGAGTTCTGGAGGTGTGCATGTAAGTGTTCCTCTGAATATGTGAGGTTAAATGTTATATTTGTGCCTCTAACTGTTTCTGGTTTACGTGTAATTGGACACGTACATGTTGCTCCTATTAAATCTCGTTGAATATTAGCATCCTAAAATAATGTCTATGAATATCTTTGTGTATTAATATGTTTGTTCGCGAATCTTTTAGTGGATGTTTTAGATTATTCGTCAGTGTATGTGTGCATGTAAAATTTTCAGATATATGCTGATTAATGTGCGTTTACATATATATAAATACAAGTAAGTAATTAGCTACGCCTGTACTTGGGTTGTTATATCTGAATATTTGTTTGACTGCATAGTAGAAAACAGAATTTCAGAAAACAAACAAAGGATTAGAGTGGCACATGTAGGCGGCGCAATCTGTAGTTGCGGCAACAATACGGTAGCATGGAGGAATTCCTCGAGATATGAAGATAAAAGTTGAAAACTCTGTCCTTGAGATATGTTAGAGATGATGCATGGAATTGTAAACTCGTTCGAGCAATGCTAGCGAGGCAGTAGAAAGAGCGATGATAGAGAAAGACAATATTAAGGACAGGCAACTCCATGGAAAGAAGCAGAATGCCAGATTGGCCATAATTCTTTCCTAGAACGAAAACGATTAAAAAAATCTGTTTTACATGGATCTGTTTTACTGAAAGCAAAGATCTGTAAGGAAAAACGATAAAAAAATCTGTTTTACTGAAAGCAAAGATCTGTTAGGAAAAGTGATGATTCCTTTTGTATTGATTGAGGAACTGTCTGTTGATTTTAAAAACCAGAGGAGTGGTTGTGAAGAAGAAAAGATCATCATTGATTAAAAAGATATGTAGATCATCATTGATTAAAAAGATCATCATTGAGTAAAAAGACTAAAAGGAGGACTGTCGGTTATAAAAAGAAGGGTTGACGATGAGGCATCATAACCACGTACATATAACAGACATAACAGAGTTTTTCTCTATATATAACAGATAGTTCATCGCGGCGCAGGAGCATTTGGCCACCTTCTCTCTCTCTTTCCTGCCTGCATGAATCTGCGTGTGGTTCTTTTGCCCGCACAATCGCCATATCTGCCATGGGCAAACAAGAGCCCGTATCAGATCCCCAAATGACTGTAATAATCAGTGTTTTTCTGTTCTTGCCATGGTTCACAGGGTAGTACCCACCATATCTACGACATTCGACAGACCATCCAGTGCATGCGTACGTTTGAAAATATGTTGTACGATAGATTCTTCATGCACAATCTGCCGTAAAAGGATGTACTGCGAACATCTACGACAGATTCTGCATGTTGTAGACCTTGCAGCCATCATGTCCCTTTTGAAGATACGGAAGAAGCAACTTCTTTCGACTGTCGCACTTAATTCTTAATGTTTTTGACGCGTACCAGAAGATGATTGTACGTAAATGCAAGCTGAAGTTCATCGATAGAGCCCCTACATGTGACACACGGCAATCAAATTATTATATTTTTGACAATCAAATTTGATAATGTCTTCAAGTTTTTACTAGTGTCAATTTCCAAGATTTTCATTTCAGAAAGAACTAGGTTTTAAGGACTCCAATCTAAAACCAAACAGTCCTTCAAGTAGGGAAAGGAAACACAACAACCATATTACAGCTCACAAACAATCAACTCAATTAAAGCTATCGTCAAACAAGAAACTTACATTAATATGAATTATGCAAAGTTCAGGATATTCGTGTGGTATCTAATTTTCTCTTCTGGTTGCATGCAAGGCTTAGCAGCACACATTATGTAGAGATTTGTGGATCTTTAAATGGGTATCTGACACGTTCTTAGCATGATGCATAATTGTGTGCGTCCTTGAATGGACATCACACACACTGTGAGAGATTTTAATTGCCGAAAAATTTATCATAGAACTAAAATTAAGTGTTCTGGAGAGGTTTGTATTTACAGTTTTCTCATGATTCCAGATAGCTTCAATGAAAGAGGTGGGAGACTCCGGGGAAGATATTACGCACAAAGTGAATTTAGAATGGTGTGGTTCCTTTTACATATGCAAATGTCTACTCGTTTGGATGGATAGAAAGCATGAGACATGATTGCGCATATATTCACTTCAAGAGGATCCTATTTAGTGTATTATAGTTAGACTAATAATAAAGCAAGTGAATAACAATGTATTGGTCATGATCCACTTATGAAGATAATTATGACTGTAGAAATTAAGAAAGTTCATTACCATAAAAGAGGTAGAAGTGTCAAGGAAAATCTGTAGGATTAGAGCTCAGTCTAATTCACATTTCTCTTAGGATGATCACGTGGATTAGAAACCCTTGTACATAGATCTACTTCAATAGTAAACCAAGCTATGGTTAAAGTTTCATGTCCTAATTTCTTTCATAGCGTGTGTATGGTTCATAGGAACATTCATATGTCAAGTCTTTGAAGTGTAAACTTAAAATTGGCACATCTCATTGATTACGTTTTTGCTTAGATCTCAGTGATGCGTGTAAATTTTTTTGTGTTTAAGCACTAGAAATCTAAGTTGAGATATTTCCAAAAGCATTTTGTAAAACAGATTCTAGTTTGAGAGAAATTAGAGATTGAAGTCACCTATGTCTAAGTCACCATTTTTTAACGTTAGTTTTAAACATACTTTTTAGTGATTAATCAAAGTTTTAATCAATCTAATCAAAGGTTTATTGTACCTCAAGGTTGCGAAAGGATCATATAAGGATTTGTATGCAATTTGCATCCTTAAAATTTATGAAATTTGTAAGTAATGAAGTTGAATCTTGAGGGAGACTATTGAAGAAGAACAAAAGTCAAAAATTGAAGAAGGAAGTATACTTCAGTCTTGAACTTGGAAAGATTTGAAGTAATTGATGTAAAGTCTTGTCTATACTTGACATAGAGGTGTTCTTAAGTCAAGGTAGATTTGACATTGGGTATTTAAAGGTCTCCATCAGTGGTATCAAAGCTAGAGAAGAAGAAAGTTTCGACTACTACAACTTTTCAAATTGGAGTTAAAGAAAGGATTGAAAGGCTAAAGTTTTGCAGATGAAGTTTAGAGTGATACAAAGGACATTCAGAAGGATCAGAAAAACTCAAGAAGTAAATTGAAAGAACACATGCAATAGAAGGATGGGAGAAAGTATCCATATAGAGAAGCTTGATAGAGAAAAGTATCCAACATGGTCTATGAGAATGGAAGCTCATCTTATGGGCAAAGATATGATGGGATACATCATAGGAGAAGAAGAGAAGTGAGAGTTTAAAGATTCTAGTCTTCCAACTAGGGAAGAGCTTGCAGATTTAAAGACTTGGATGAAGAAAGATGCTCAAGCAAGGAACATTATCTACATGGCAATCAATGACTATCCCTTGCCACACATCAGAGGGCTAGAGAGTGAAACAGATATATTGAATGCCTTGGAGGAACATTTCCAAAATACAACTAAGTCCAGGAAGGCCTCACTAAACAAAGATTAAAGATATTGTAGATGGCTTAGGTGCAGGTGATGAAGACATTGAAGCATATAAATTGGTAAGGCAAATTCTTATAGGATTAAGAGGCGATGAAAGGTGGCTTTCATATTTCTAGTGAATCATCATTAGATCAATTCACTCTAGATCTAAATCAATTGTTAGGACACATGCTAACATTTGAATAGGATATTAAAGATGCGAATATGAAAAGTGTAGGTCAATGTATTCAAAGGATAAGAAGAAGAATGCTAAGGGCAAGCAACAATCACTTGAAGAAGAAGGAACCTCAAGTCAAGCTAACTCTACTAGAGGTAAAGGAAATAGCAAAAGTAGAGGAAGAGGCGAAAAGAATAAAGTCAATGGAAGAGTAAATCACTTGGCAAATGAATCTGAAGGAGTTCAAGATAAGTGACTTGGGAAATTCATCCTATTTCCTAGGCATGGAGATAATTTACACTCAACATGGAGTGTATGTTACACAAGAAAGTTACTTAAGGAATTTTTTGTTAAATTTCAACATTGAAAATTGTAGAATCTCAACAACCCCATTCGAGGTAAATCATAAGCTAAGCAGGTATGGAGGTGAAGAGTTCAAAGGCATGAAGATGTATCAAATTTTGGTAGGAATTCTAATTTATGCTACCTTGACAAGACCAGATCTTTCATATGCAGTTGGTGTCTTGTCACAATTCATGCATTGTCCAAAGAAAACCCATTGGATTGTAGCAGAAAGAGTGTTGAGATACATCAAAGGAACTTCTAATGAAGGTTTGTACTATGGTTTCACTTCAAACACTAGAATCAAAGTATTTACTGATGTAGATTGGGCAGGTAGTACAGATGATAGATGATCTACTCATGGATACTTATGCTATATTGGAGATAAGCTAGTATCATGGTGTTCAAAGAAGCAACACATAATTGCTTTTTCATCCACAAAAGACGAGTATAAAGGAATGGTAGAAGCAGCAAAGGAATTCATATGGATGAAGAATTTGATGAAGATTCTTGGAGTTGAGCAAAGGGTTCCAATTATAGATGGTGATAACATGAGTTCACTTTGATTTGTAGCTAATCTTGTTTTTCATCCCCAGACTAAACATATTGAGATTCAATATCATTTCTTGAGGGAAAAGGAACTTGATAAAGAAATTTAAGTCAGATATACTCCAACAAAAGAACATGTACGAGATATGTTAACCAAGAGTTTAGATGGGCCTAAATTAAAGAGTTTCAAAGAGATGGTAGGAATAAAGAAGAACAACATAATAACAATTAGTGATTCAATGGGAGCTATTGATGTAGATCAATTACAAATTGATGCTTATGAAGGTTAATGAAGTCAAGCAAGAGTATGGGCAAAGATAAACAGAAGTTTGGTGCAGATAAAGACCAAGAAGAATGAAGGAAGCAATGGATAGAAAGTATGAGACATGATTGAGCATATATTCACTTCAAGAGGATCCTAATTAGTGTATTATAGTTAGATTAATAATAAAGCAAGTGAAATACGACTGTATTGATCATGATCCACTTAGGAATTCATGACCATATAAGTCAGTGATGACTATAGCAATTAAGAGAGTTCATTATCATAGAAGAGGTAGAAGTGGGGAAATCTATAGAATTAAAACTCAGTCTAATTCATGTTTCTCTTAGGATGATCAAGTGGATCAAGAATCCTTGTACATAGATCTAATTCAATATTAAACCAAGCTATGGTTAAATTTTCATGTCATTATTTCTTTCATAGTGTGTGTATGGTTCATAGGAACATTCATATGTCAACTCTTTGAAGTGCAGACTCAAAATTGGCGCATCTTATCTATTAATGTTTTGCTTAGATCTCAATGATGCATGTGAACTTTTTGGTATTTAAGCACTAGAAATCTAAGCCAAGAGATAAGGAAGATATATACAAAATCATTTTGCAAAACAGGTTTTAGTTTGAGAGCAATCAAAGATTGAAGTCACCTATGTCAAAGTCGCTATTTCTCAACATCAATTTTAGACATGCTTTTGATCGTAGTAATTAATCAAAGTTTTAATCAGTCTAATAAAAGGTTTATTGTACATCAAGGTTGTGCAAGGCTCATATACTTATGTAATTTGGATCCTTAAAATTTATGACATTTGCACGTAATGAAGTTGAATCTTGAGGCAGACTATTGAAGAAGAACATAAGTTAAAATTTGAAGAAGTATACTTTAGTATTGAACTTGGAAAGATTTGAAGTAATTGATGTCAATCTTTTCTATACTTTACATAGAGGTGTTCTTGAGTCAATGTAGATTTGACATTGGGGATTTAAAGATCTCCATCAGTATGCACAAAGGAAATGAATATCCTCATTATGAAAGTGAAGATTATGGGTCATATGAACTCTCCATTCTATAACCATCAATAAGTGAAACTTGAAGTACTTAGGTGAGCTAGATAGAAAAAACCAAGGATGATGGATTCTATTTTTTACTAAATAATTAAGGACCAACATCAAATGCACCTATTTTCTTTAAAATGCCAAAATGAGCATTTTCTATGTCCATGTCAATAATAGGAACATGAAATTAGAAAAATATTAAGTATCCAAATAATATCTAGTAAAATAATGCATATTCTGAGAAGATTAATTCAATAAGGAGTTCAGGATGTTAACATACGAAAAAGAAATCAAAGTTTCTATGTCTACAAGCTATCGCGATTTTCATGGGTACACAATAGAAGGAAGCTGCATCGACTACTGCAATCAAAAACCCAGTTGATGTGAATCCTTGCAAAAATATAAGTACATAGTTGGATGTTTTATTTGAGAGATACAGAGTAATTCTTCTTGCGAAAAAAATGGAAAGATGCAAAGTGTATATTATGATAAAATATCAAGCCACTTTGCAAAGATGAAAGCATTGAGGAGCATAAATTTATGGGCAACAATAAACAGATGGAAATTCTATTAAATGAATGTCAATATTGTTGTCTTTATTAAAATCCATAGGAAAAGCTGTATATGAAATAATTATAAGGTCATGTATGTCCCAAGTATCTATGCCATATTTTTAACCCAAATAAGTACAAAATGAGAATAAATTTTTTTTACTTGATTTAAAGATTTAGTCAAAATCTACTTGATTATCATTAATTATAATGAGAACATTATTACACATTATTTTAATTGAATTATGGAAAACTAATAGTCTCATTCCTCATCTACACGGATGACTTGATCATCATGGGGAATAATGAGATGAAAGTTTAGGATTTTAAATGAAAGTTCATAAGAGCTCAGCAATCAATGAATATTGTTGAAGGATAAAGTATTTCTTTCCAATAGAATTCATACATATGTTACATGGTATATGTATAATACAATGTCACTCTATATTGAAAAGTTTTGGAGAATTTGACTTGACTTATTTGAAGTCTATATATAAAAGAATTAATACAACCCTATAAATGCCTATATGATTTAGAGTAATTGCACAACATCTGCATGTAGAAAGATGTGCCGAATAGTAATGTTTGGAACCATCTTCAAGACCTATTTGAATGCTTTGGCTATTTGGTTATTAATTTTATGCATAAATCATGTGATATACGTTTGGAACTATGGATTTTTGATGATGTTGATATATATATATATATACATATATATATATATATATATATATATATATATATATATATATATATATATATATATATATATATATATATATATATATATATATATATATATATATATATCCATGTATGTAATTTTACATATCTAAGTGGTATCACTTACTTAAGCGAATAAAAGTAGCATGTGAGATCAATGTTCATTACAATTCGGTTCATGCAAAAGTTATTCTCAAGTTGAAATGTATTTCACATATTTATGTGATATCACTATCTATTGGGGGATTCTTGGACAAGAAGGGATTTGAGTGTTTGTAGGAGAAATGGGTAAGACAAGAAGAGAAAATACACATTGGAAGCTTCTGTAGATTGATTACAAGAAGACAAATACAATATTGAAGCACAATGAAAGCCAATGCTTCTGTGCAAGAATCCCACAGAGGGCTCAATTACAAAATACCAAATACCCAAGGGACTTGTTGCTGCCGGCCTCCTTTGCACCAAACCTCCACCTTCTCCAAGCCTGCACTTGTGCACACCTTGCACCAAGCTTCCACTAAGGTGGAGGGATGGGTACCTTCTGTCGGCACGCGCACACTTCAATAAGGCCTTGGGATCTTTGGGAGACTATCTTAACTCTTCTCTGCACACTTCCTTGGTCACTCTTCATGCACACCTTGCACTTCACTTCTCTGCGTCGCACACTGTGTGTGTCTCTTGCACTTCTCTCTCTTGCTTCACTTAGACTATGCTCACTCTTGCTTACACTTAGGATGGTCCAAGAATAGTCCTTGCCTTGAGTTGAGTGTGTCAATTCACGTACGCTCCTAACTGCAAGTGTATCTTGGTGCTCACTTTGATGTCCCAAGATTGTCTTCACAAGTGGCAGCCAACGAATCCCTGTTTTGTCTTGTAGTGACTTTAGGCTAAAAACAAAATTTTAATTGGGGGGCATACTTTCACTTCTACGTACGCTGCCCCTTCACATACCTTCACATTTTCCTTTCAAGTCTTCACTTTTGCTCATAAGAGAGGGTTCACCTGAACCTTCCAAAACACTTTAATCAACACTTTTGAACCTTAGGGAAATTAGAGAAATACCTCTGCAACCTGCAACCACTTTCTCCAATTTACCCTTTGTGGACAATTAACTGTGCACTACCTGTGCACTTTGACACCTGCACTTTAGCACTTTGACTTTGCACCTATTGACTTCGACCTTGAATTTGTTGCCTTTGATCAATTTGACTTTGACCTTTTGACTTTGACTTTGACTTTGGTTGACTTTGACTACAATTGCCTTTCACCAATATGACTTTTATGGGCTCAACACCATCTTAACCCAAAAACATTAGCATGTGAGATAAAGGTGCATTACAATTTCGTCCATGAGAAAGTTATTCTTAAGGTAAGAATAACTTATGTTTTAATAGACTAGAGGAACATGTAGTGCATAAATTGATAAAGGTTCCAAAAAAGGATCCGAATCATATTTTAGTAAATGTTAGGACAAGGATTCAAAAGCTTATTCTTTATTCATGTTCTCATTGTATTTATATAGAGGTTTTCAAAAAAAATTGTTTCTAAGATTGAGAAGAGCGATGAGAGCATATATTTCCATCATGAGCATGCAAGCGTTTATTTTAACTTTTTTTTTTTAAATGTGATAGATCATTGAAAATACCAATGCATTTCTTATTGAATTTTGATGGGTTTCTTTATTTGTAATGTTCTACGTGTTATTCTTCTACATCTATAACTACTTCATGTATTAAGTGACAAAAAACATAGCACATTCATAATTATGATTTGGACTTCTGACATAAGGAAAACATAGTTACAACAAAATATGAGTTATCCATATAGGTAGAAAAACATAAGGATAGTTCCGTTCATAGCATCAAAATGATGATGGGAAAAAGGAAGAAAACAAACTACAAAACAATCAATAGAGCTTTGTGCCTAGAGAAGAAGTTTAATAATATTTACCTCCCAATAGTTTGTAGATAATATGGTCCCAATACCCAATAGAAGCCTTCACAATGTTTTTCTTTATGATAATGAAAGCTTTATCTCAAATACGTAGTAAATATTAGATGATATTGCCAGTTGCTAAGGTAAGAAATATGATTTCTTCTACTTTCGAAGCACTAGAAGTGGTACAAGTGAGTCTACTCAATATTCAAGAACTAGCAGAGAAACAGAAGGAAAGGGGGAAAATAATGATTATAAGAAACAGAAGAAGAAGAAGAAGGGAATTGACCCTTGCATCAACCACAAGGCAACCATTATATATTATTTTGTAGTTTTTTGAGTTTGAAATACTTCAATTGAATCCTAACCATTAATGGTTGGGATAGAGAATGTATTCAAAACCTATAACAGAATTCTCTTCAAGAAATAAAGTGGATACAAGAAAATCACACCTTTTCATGATTATTTCATTATTTCTTACCAATGGTGTGACGGAGGTACAACCATATGCCATAGGACCAAGTGAAGTTAAAGAAATGTAGCACAATTAATTGTTGACCTTATGAATTGATGGATTGAAGGGCTTAATTTTTTTTGTTCCCTGGTCTAAACCCATGATTCTCTCAAAGGGATAAAGGATTTATTTAAATAGTTTAAGGTAATCCCCTTCCTTGTTTCCATTGTTAAGGTGCTCAAAATAGTGAAGAGTCTTGATGACATATGTAGTAGAAAGGACCACATTATTGTTGGGCATGACAAACTTAACTTGGACACCGTGAAGCTACATCTTGACATTATGAAAGATACAAACACAATTTATCACTTCAAATCCATTGAACATTATTATCATAATTCCATTGTGATATTACTAATTGATCCCATAAATAGATAGATATCACTCTAAATACAATCTTCCATAATTAATTAATTAAGATATATTCTCTTGAATAAGTCCTTCTCTTAATGGTCATTGTGAGAAATGATGGCTAGTGTACAAAGATAAGAGGTTTCTTGCAAAAACCTACTCTAGACTAGCCTAAGTTACTCTAGAGAGCTTTAATAGATTTCTTAAGAATCCTAAGTATGCATTTATATCACCATAGTACTTTGAAACATCATCCTCAAAACTCTATCTCAAAATAGACAACTTCTCTGTGCACTTTAACTTGAGATCAAAATCTTCTATATGTGGAAGAAGGCACTTTAGATTTTACTCAGAGATCACAACCTGGTTGAAACTCACCTGATACCTTTTTCACACTTTTAAGTGAACTTTTAGTGATGTATAAGAAGTTATTTCATGAATATAGGAGGATTTTACTAAGATGAAAATGCATAAGAAGTCAAGGGGGTGATCTTGACTTTTTAGGAGGATGAAGATGCATAGACCTAGTCACCTTGATTTCATCATAACTCAAGATATACAACTTCAATTACTATAAAACTTTGTTGCCACGCTCAAAAGACTATTTTTGTCATAACCAAATCAATAGACTAGATAAGGAGATCATATACACAGTGCAATGACT
The DNA here is from genome assembly GCA_020310875.1 of Ceratopteris richardii. Taxonomy (NCBI): domain Eukaryota; kingdom Viridiplantae; phylum Streptophyta; class Polypodiopsida; order Polypodiales; family Pteridaceae; genus Ceratopteris; species Ceratopteris richardii. Next base: position 128,668,140 of record CM035421.1, read on the forward strand.
CAGACAAAATGATAGACTTAAAGCTATGCATTGTAGCATAAACAGAGAACAATGTACCTATGAAAATGTGTTGTAAATGTATTGCTAATTGAGATATGATACAATGAGAGCGTGTAGGACTCCAAAAGCTTCAAGACAAGTACATGAAAAACTGAAATGATTATGATGATCAGCTTTTGCACCCACGGCTAAAGGACTAGTGTATAAATACACTTTTTATTCATGACTTTTGGTTGGATCTACCTAAAAGTGATCCATACTATTAGGATTTAGTTTGAGTTTGAGTTCAAATAGGATCATCAAATTCGGCTCTCAATAGGACCACGAGAGTCTCTCCAAATTACTTATCTAATTTTGTCAAAAGTGATATAACAGAATAACCTTAGAACTCATTCATGTTATACAAACATGTGTAAAAGACTTCAGCCTCAATTTTCTTGTGAAGTCCTAATGCATAAATACATGCTCTTAGGCTTGCTTCATGCAACAAAATCTCCCCCTCATGCTTAAGATGCTTGAGTCTTTAATCCATTGATATTTTTTGAATTCCAATCATAGCTTTGAATATTCTTAGCTTCACTCATTCTAGTGAATACATATGAGAGTTCAATTTCTATGCTTGTGATTTTCTCCCTAACATAATAATGATGGACCTCAATATGTTTGTTCATAGCATGGCAAATTGGATATTCTCCAAGATGTAAGGAAGTTTTGTTGTCCCCAAAGATATGAGGAGTGGAAGACTTCACACCCAAATCTGGTTATAATGTCTTAATCCACATGGCATCCTAAGTTGCATTTGTCAAACCTCTATATTCAGATTTAGTGAGGAAAGATCAATACTAGGTTACTTCTTGGAGGACCATGATATGAGCTTTGTACCTACAAATGAAAGGTAATCTAGCATACTCCTTCTATCATCTTTTGGTCTTGCCCAATCTACATTAGAGAATGGCTTTATATCTACATTAGAGGTATATGGATAGAATATAATTTTATTTGTGGTTCCCTTCAGATACTTGACATTTCTTTTAGGTGCTTCCATGTGTGGCTTCCTAGGAGTATGCATAAATTGGCTCATAAAACTTATATTATAGAAAATGTCTATCATCATGAGTGTTGCATAATTCAAACTTCCCACCAAGATTTGATAGCTTATTACATCTTCAATGAGCTCACCTTCATAAGCACTTATCTTTGAATTTATCTCCATGGAGGTACCTGCAAGCTTAGAATTCTCCATTTTGAAGTTGGCTAGCATGTCCTTGATATATTTCTTTTGACTAAGATACATACCCTTCTCTGTGTACACCACTTCTAACCCAAGGAAGTAAGTGAGCTGCCTTAGGTCACTGATCTTGAATTCCTCCTTCATCTACAACTTAATCATGTTGATACCTTAAACATCCTTGCCTATGAGTATTATATCATCTACATATACACAAATGTATATGACTTCTCCTTGCCTGTGAGTATGATATCATCTACATATACACAAAGGTATATGACTTCTCCATGTGTCCTCTTCATAAAGAGTAAAGGATGTCATTTGGTAACAATGAAACCCTTATCTTGGAAATAGGTAATAGATTCCAAGCTCTTGGAGCTTTCCTTAGCCCATGTAAGGCCTTCCTTAACCATCATACATGTTAAGGGAAATGTGAATCTTCAAATCTAGGGGGTTTATCCATATATACCTCATCATATATCCATCGATTTAGAAATGCATTCTTTACATCCATGTGGTAGATCTTCCTATTCTTACAGCTACAATGCTCATAAATACTTTGATTGTTGGCATCTGTGCCATAGGAGATAAGGTCTCTTGATAGTAAACACCTTGACTGTGAGCATACTCTTTAGCCAAAAGTCTAGCTTTTTACATGTTAATGGTTCATTTAGGATTCCTCTTTACTTTGTATATCCATCTCTATCCAATAATCTTGATTGTTGGAATCTCGGGTATCAATTCCTAAGTGTGGTTCTCCTGCAGCCTTCAATCAGTTCTTCCATAGCATTCATCCCTTCTAGCTTCTTTTTTGTCTTCTCATAAGATGAGGGTTCTTTAGAGTTTAATTCATATGCTAAATCATCATAAAATGTTTAGTCACTACTATTGTATCATAGCCATACCTCTCTAGATTCCTTTTCTCCCTTGTAGATCTCCTAATGCTTTGTTGAGAGGACGTTTCAACATCCCTCAACTCTTGTATCTTGGCATGGGCCTTGGAATTCCATGAGTTACTCTCCTTCCTAGGAGTTTTCTAATCCTCTTCAGAATCACTTAATGCTTCGAGTGTATGTGTACTGTTGCTTGAGAGTGTTGGAAAGTCTTCTTCTAGATCATATGGAAGCTTGATTGTCTTGCAACCATCTTCAAACCATGATTTGGTCTCATAAAGAACATCCTCACTAAGTATAAAGCCTTTCTTGCTAGGATTATATAGCATATAAACTTTTTGATTAAGATCATAGACTATAAAAATACACTTATCCAAATATTCCCAAGAAGCATTTAAAGATCCTATCTACACAAGGATTTACTTACACTAAACACAAAAATATATTTGTGGATCTTTAGAAGCTTCAACAAGCAATGGTTCACTTTTATAGTTCAACAATCAAAGGTACCCCTACTACATTTTATATGGTCTTGTAGTTTGATTAAATTTACGTGTTAAATTAAGGTAATGTTTCATCTTTTGTGATTATTAAAATGTAAAACTAAAGTTCATACTAAAGCTTGATGAGTGCCAAATTATAAAGGATGGGCGATTGGAAAGGTTGAGTGTGAAACTAATGAATGAAGTTATGGATCATGCAATGGGTGATAAAACTCTAGGATCCACTTCCCATTTTACTTACAATTTCCAATTAGAGAGAGATATTTGGTGGTTAGGTGCTATAGAAGTTCCCGAAAAAAACAAACAATGTTATTTCATGGATTTTTAGTAGGACTCCATGAATTACAGAAGTAATTTCTTCTCAAATACATGGGCAAAAGTTTTCTGTAGATGGTATATGTGATTTTGAGGTAGAAAGGCATTTGAGTGGAGAATTTAAGAGTATAAAATGCATGCTCGATTGTAAACAAGGAGCATCATCTCTCTATCCTTGCCTATATTGTACACAAGGTTACAAAGGATCTAAGTGACAATCTAAACCTGCAAGAACATTGATAAGAGTTGATGAATTTGACAAGATTGATGGCATAGAGTGATGGAATAGTAGGGAATGGGAGATATCTCTTTTGAGGTGTCCAATGTTAGAAGAGTTGAATCGTAAAAAACAACAATGATCAGAACCCCATTATTCCATTTCCATTGGTCAATGTTCACTTTTGTACTTTGCATGCATTCATGAAGATCTTTGATAGGATTTTTAAGCTCGATGTTGAATATGAATTTGCAATGAAACCAGTAGAGGTATATAGTAGCAGTTCAAAAAATAGAAAATCTTCTAAATTCTAATGGTTGTCATGGTGGCCATGTATCTTTAGTTGCTAAGAATTATGGTGAGTCTCAAACGATTTTACAAAAATTTTGAATGAATCGGAGGAAGGCAAGAGTTATCTTTAAAAGAGATGTGAATCATTAGGATGATGGGAAACGGAAGCTTTGGAAAGACCTATGTTCGATTATGGCAGACAATGACAGTCAGGTTGATCTCATTAACAAGCAAAAGAAAGTTTGGTCATCATTAGATCAATTGTTACATTTGATGGGTTTGTTTTCCACTAATTCTTCACAACGAGAATTATTGCAAGTAATCTTGAAGGAGTTTACATAGTCATTCATCCTATCATCGGGAGCGAGCAACATTACACATTACATTGTAAGTTTTCTTAAATTTTTTAATACTATGTGTACATCTTATTGACCAAACCATAGCAGATTGCACATGGATCATATTTTATGAACCTATATGGATCACTCGAGGTTTTTGGTACACAAGGAATGGAGAATTGACATTACAGGGCTAGAGGTTTTCACTTTAAAAACACCCATCATGGGGGTCGTCTACTACAATCAAACTATTTAGAAGAAATATTCAACTAGTTTATTCTTAAGACATTCTCTAGAAAATATACAATGGAATGAGCATGTGAGTCACATGTAGAAAAGAGTGCAAGAAACATACAACATGATATTTCAAGAGAGAAGTGGATTTCATCATCAAGACCACTACACCATGCCGAATGGCATGCACAAAGAGTTGGTGAGGGTTTTGCTTCAAATAGTTTACCAACTCCCACCATACATTATTTCTTATCAAAATTTGACTGTCAATTTTTCTATAATTCCTTTCTCATCCAATAAATTTCAATTCTTTCCACTATATCATGCTTAATTTTTTTATTGTTATTGTTAGTTTTTAATGTTCTTTTGAATATTTTCTTAACGTTTGTAACATAATTTTTGCCCATCTGAATGTGAAGAGGAAAAATCTTAAGTGAAAGCCTTTAAATAAAGAAGGAATTATTCATTTTAGAACTTTAGATCCTAGGAGAATGGCATGCATGAAGTAGAATGCTAGGAAGGATTGCATCATCTACCCTAGCCATGTCTAAGGAACTCAGTGTGCAACATGGATGTCACCCCATAAGAAGTTTTGAACGACAAGCCACTCTTTTGGAAAAAACTTGAGGGCAAACACACACTCTAGAAGCATTCCATTGGGGGGTGGGGAATGAAGCTTCACATAATGAGAGAGATGAAATGCAATAAATGCAACCTTCCCCTCCTCCATCTGATGATGAGCCCCACCTAAGACAACATTCAAGTCAAAGCCCAAACAACAAGGACACAGACGAGTCATAATGGAGTGAGAGTCAAATTTAGATGACTCCTCTGACAAAGAAAGTGTTAACAAGCCACCAAGGAACAATGATCATATCCTAGTGAACCATCAAGCAACACAAGGAGCCAAGACGCTCCTTTTAGGACAAGGAAAAAGACCAACCGATGAAGAAAGAGAACAAAATCAACATGCAAATATGAGAGAGCATGTAAATGATGAGGCAAAACCATCTAGGCATGCTCCAAAAAGAAAGAAGAACAATCAACCATGTCATAGACAACAATGAACACAACCCAGCATCCCTCAAAATGCAAGAGCACCGCAAATGCATAGAAAGAAAACCAGAAACTTTGCAGAGATAAGGCATTATCAAAAGTCTATGGAGCTTCTTGTTCCATAAAGGCCATTTGCAAGACTTGTGGAGGAAGAGATCCAAAGCTACTGTGTTTGACTTTGTGTTCAAGGGATAGCCATTGAGGCACTTAGGAAGCTACAAAGGCATATCCAATATCAATGTTGGAAGAATCTAACTTCTATGCTATTCATGCAAAGAGAGGGATAATACAACCTAAAGATATGAAACTAGCTAGAAAGATTAGGGTTAATAACCCTTAATGCTTATAAACTCTCTTGTTTAGAGAACTTTTTGTATATACCAAATTATTAATATGATCTTCTTCTTATTAATTTTTTTCTATTAAGTGTTTTTCTCTTAGTCTATTTGTCTCGTTGTGTCTTTGCACATGAGTATCTTAGTCTTCCACATAGTTTATGAAGTTAAGCAAATATTTCATGTACATAGGGTGTCTATTTTGTACGTTAAATGTTTGCAATGGCCAAGAATAGCCAAAAAAGGCCTTCCAAAAAAATCCAAGATTGGGCCCTGCAAACGTTTTGTAGGGCCCAATCCCACATTTCTATGGCACATCGTTTTTTGGCTATTCTTGGCCATCAAACCACATTTCATGATGATTGGAGCATATCTTATTTGAGGTGCACTTCATGCACTGTCGTTTGCACATATAACTATGCCAGGGATACTTCATTGAGCTTTATTAGATTTATCTACCAAGAGTGATGTCACATTTGTTCCTTGCCAGCTCACTCATTCGCAGACATGTATAGTGGTCACGTCGTTATATGTCAGGGATACTTCATTGAGCTTTATTAGATTTATCTAGTGAGAGTGATGGCACATTTGTTCCTTGCCAGCTCACTCATTTGCGGACATTAGGTTTTCCCTTATGCACTGATCTTTATATATTGCACTTGTTGTATTCTTGTTAAAGGTAATTCTTGTACATTCCTTTTTATGTAATAGAAGAAGAAGAAGCAGATCATTCTTCCTTGCCTCAATCTGAGTGTGTGCTTCTCTTTGATTGTGAGAGTGTGTGTGTGAGCTCTCTTCTTTATCTCCTTCCTTGTGACATGGTATCAGAGCCAATGTGGCTATAGAGAGCTCGTGGAGAAGGCCGACAGTGAAGAGTATGTGAGAACATGTGGAGAAAGTGTGATTCACAAACGACCTCAGATTGTTATGAAAATTGGCATGAATCTAGAAGACCTCAAAATATTTTCGAGAGTTATCCCTTTAGGGTCACTTGTTTTTGTCAGATCAAAGTTTCAGAGCCATCTTGACCTCCATTTTGAGCCCGCAAGGTGGGGCCCATAGAAAAACCAAGTCAGCTTTGGAAACTGTATTCTGCGCCATGTTCCGCAACACTCACATATTCCAAATCCACAATCTCAAGCAATTCCCTGTACTGTTGATACACGAAAACTATGTTTTTTTGAGATCGAACTGTCACATCATAGTGCGACAATGTTCAAGCAGAAGTGCTGCTTGTAGCGTTTTGCAGTGTTGTGAATAGCTGCAAAAATGGCAAACGTAGATGGAATGACTCAGCTTATGAGCGATAAGCTGGACAAGAACAACTTCCATGCTTGGAGATTCAAAATGATGAATTTCTTGATGGGAAAAGGCTATTGGAAGTACATCGAAGGAGAGAACAAAAACGCTCGACAGTTACAAGAGAGGAATTGGATTGCAGACCAGTTAAGAGCATATGTGGAATGGAATCAAGGAGCACAAAAAGTAATGTATTGGCTATCTGTTAGCATACAAGATAGCATGATTGGACACATACAGGATGCCAAAACTCCCAAAGAGGCTTGGAACAGTTTGCTCACATTGTATGAGACCAATACAAAGGCATGGAGATCGCAACTCAAGAACAAGCTGCATACATTGGAAAAGAAGAGCATGTCGGTAAGTGACTACACCCTGAAAATCAAAAGGCATCTATTGGCATGAATGTAGATGATGATGATAAGGTGGAAGTGTGCCTTCCTGGTTTAGGAGCTGCATATAAGCAGTTCAAAACTTACCAGGGAAAATATTCCGCATTTTACTGATCTGGTATCCATGCTGATTATTGAAGAAACAAATCTTGGTGAGGATTCAAAATCCCAAGGAAAGCCCAGTTCTGAGTAGGTATGCTACTCTGGCAAAGGAAGAGGCAAAGGTAGAGGTTTTGCAAGTGGAAGAGGAAATAGTAACCAAGACCAAGGTCAACAAGAGAATCATGCAGGAGGAAGAGGATAGTTTCAAGGCAGGGGGAGCCAAAGAGGTCGCAAAAATTTCCAAAGAAATAAATCAGGTAATGAAAGTAAAGCATGCTCGAATCGTGGTAAACCTGGACACTTTGAACGTGATTGGAGGTTGAAGAATCAAAATAACAGAAGGCAGCAAAACAACTATGCATCCATAAGTGCAGATGATTATGAGAAGTTGTTCATGGTTCAACATCACATGATGGATACAATGTCTGCTCGTGTTTCAAAATCAAATGATAATGTCTGGTATGTTGAGGTGCTTCAAATCACATGATCAATCATGCAGAATGGTTTAGTACTTTGTAGAAATTGCCGGTTCCTGGATATGTTGAAACAAGTGATAACACATCACACCCTATCGAGCATACATGAAACATAGCATTGTCTATGGAGGATGGGAAGGTAAAACATCTTGCTGATGTGCTGCATGTTCCAAATATAGCAAAGAATCTGGTTTCTGTTGGACAAATGGTTGACGAGGGATTAGAAGTCAAGATCAATGCTGATGGGTTATATGTAGAAGAATACAAACGGGATGGAAGAATGATTGCCAAATGACACAAAGTGGGTAGGATGTTCACCTTAAATGTGAAAATTCGTGAAATGAATGCAACCATGTTTGCAAAAGGTGCAGGAGTCATTGCTGATATAGAGATCTGGCACAAACAGATTGGACATGAAAACTTGCAAAGGCTAAAATTGATGCACTCAAAGGAGGTTGTCCATGGACTACCAAATTTCTAGGTTGCAGAGATGCAAAAGGTATGTGCAACATGTCAATTTGGAAAACAGTCGAGAGCATCATTTCCACATGAGAAGCATGTTAGTGAGAACATACTATAAATAGTACATACAGATGTTTGAGGTCCTGCAAAGACCACATCTATGGGTGGTTGCAGGTTTTATGTTACTTTCATTGATGACCATAAACAAAAAGTGTGGGTATATTTCATGAAAAAGAAGAGTGAGGTGTTCACTCACCTCCAAATTTTTAAAGCTATGGTGGAAAAGCAGATAGGGAATTATATTTAGACATTAAGATCTGATGGAGGAGGTGAATACATGTCAAATTAGTTCAAAACTTTTCTAAAAACTCATGGAATTTGGCGTCCGTTTTCATGTAGGTACACACCACAACAGAATGGCATTGCTAAAAGCAAAAATAAACATATTGTAGAAATAGCAAGAGCCTTGATGGTTGAGAAGAATATGCCTCATTGGTATTGGGTGGAAGCTTTTCATACTACTGTATACATCATGAATAGAACTCCAATTGCTGTTGTACATCAATTTACACCTGAAGAGAAGTTTACAGGTAAAAAGCCAAACTTATTACATCTGAAAGTTTTTTGCTGTATTGCATATGTACATGTTCCAGATGAGTTGAGGATGAAGCTTGATCCAAAAGCAGAACAATGTGTCTTCATTGGATACTCCCTTGAGCAAAAGGGATATAAATATTATAAGCCACTCACACAACAGGTGAAGGTGAGCAGAGATGTGGTATTTGATGAAATGTAAAGCTTTATGCAGATGCCAAAGAAGGACTGAATCTTGAACCAAATGACAAAGAAAATGCTGAAAAATCAAGTGCAGAATCTCACATTTTGAGTGGACTAGATGCATCACCAAGCAATAGTTCCAACTCAAATCCATGGAGTGGAAGATTGTGTGGAAATTTCAGACCAGCAAATTCATCAAATACATCCAACAAAGGTAAAGAAAAGCTTTCTGCTGGCCATAAAACATGTGTAGGTTTTGAAGACGTTGATGGAGATTCAAGCGATTCAGAAAAGAGTCTTGATGAGGAACTTGGATTGCCCTCTGTGAAGACTCTAGGAGTAAGAAAGGCACATGTAGATGATAAAAGGAGAAGTGACCCAGGACCAAGAATATCTGAGAGGATGCGGAATTTAGTGCAACGATTGACATATGATAGTTATATGGCTCTTCATTGTGCCTACATGACCAAGGTAATACAAGATGTTGAACCTTCTTGTTTTGAAGATGCAATTGGAAATGCAGGTTGGGAAAAAGCTATGAATGAGGATATGGCTACACTTTATGGAAATGATACATGGAAACTGGTCCCATTGCCACAAGGAAGGAAACCCATAAACCCATAGGCTGCAAGTGGGTTTATAAGGTAAAGCACAATGCGGATGGTAGCATAAGCAGGTACAAAGCACGATTGGTAACAAAAAGGAGAATGTGCAAACATATGGCATTGATTATGGGGAAACATTCAGCCTTGTAGCTAAAATGTCTACTATTAGAACACTTGTTGCATTATCTACAGCAAAAGGATGGACTTTGCATCAGATGGATGTGAAGAATGCTTTCTTACATGGTGAGTTACAAGAAGAAGTATACATTTACCAGCCACAAGGATATGAAATTCAAAGCATCCCAAATATGTTTGCAGGTTGCAAAAGGCTTTGTATGGGCTGAAGCAAGCTCCTCATGCATGGCATGCAAGGATTGTTGATTACTTGACCACCATTGGGTTTTCTATGTGTAATGCAAATCATTCACTATATGCAAGGAAGGTTGATGCTGGCATCACAATTGTGGCTATTTATGTTGATGACTTGATTGTAGGTGGTGATAATGAAGAAAGCATTAAAGAGGTAAAGCAACTTCTTATGTAGGAATTTGACATGAAAGATCTTGGTGTGTGCTGCGCTACTTCTAGGGCATTGAGTTCATACATACAGAAACAAGTATATGGATGTCGCAAAGGCAATATGCCTTGAATATGCTGCAAAAGTATGGTATGGCTGATTGTAAGCCAATTTCTATGCCATTAGATTTGAATTTGAAGTTGGATACTACATCAGGTGAAGCATTGGAAAATGCTGCTATGTACAGGAAAATTGTGGGAATTCTTATATATCTCACAATTTCAAGGCTTGATCTTAGCTATACTACTAGACTTGAAAGTGAGTTTATGCACATTCCCAGGATGCCACATTTGGATGCTCTGAGGTGCACTCTACGTTATGTGAGTGCTACTTTGGATTATGCATTGTTTTATGAAGCTGGTGTAGATTTGCAGGTTCATGGATACACCGATGCACATTGGGTTGGTAGCATTCTAGATAGAAGATCTACTAGTGGCTTTCTTTTCTCACTTGGGAGTGCATCTATTACATGGAGCAGTAAGAAGTAACCCACTGTTGCTTTGTCGAGTACAGAGGCTGAGTATAGAGGTGTTACAATGGCAGCATGTGAGGCATCATGGCTTGAGATGATACTTGCATATTTAGGTGTGGAAGTGCAAAAGCCTATCACTATCTATTATGATAATCTTAGTAGTATATAGTTGGGACGGAACCCTGTTCTTCATGCTAGAACAAAGCATTATCAAGGTAATTATCACTTCACCAGAGAGAAGGTATTAGCAAGTGATATTGATCTTGTTTATGTGAGAACAGATGAGCAGGTTGCTGATATTTTCACTAAAGCACTTGGAGTAGAGAAGCTGAAGAAGTTTCGGAAGATGCTTCGATTAGAGGACATGACGTTGAGCTTGACGAGGAGTGTTGAGATATCAAGCTCAACATGTGATGATCCAGGATGACACATATTAGTTTTTTGTTTCTCTGACATGTATAGTGGTCACACCGGTATATGTCAGGGATACTTCATTGAGCTTTATTAGATTTATCTACTGAGAGTGATGGCACATTTGTTCCTTGCTAGCTCACTCATTTGCGAACATTAGGTTTTTCCTTATGTACTGATCTTTATATATTGCACTTGTTGTATGCTTTTCATTCCTTTTTATGTAATAGACGAAGAAGAAGAAGAAGAAGATCAATCTTCCTTGCCTGAATCTGAGTGTGTGCTTCTCTTTGATTGTGAGAGTGTGTGTATGAGCTCTCTTCTTTATCTCATTCCTTGTGACATTTAGGACTTCACTAAACTAAGTGGAAAACTCGTGGAATGCATACAAATCAAGAAACAAAGGCAAGATGGTGCTTATATAGAGTTTTACTTTTCCTACAATCTAGCTAACCACCCACCAATCACTGTAGGTGAAATTTTTCATGGGTGATTGATGGGATTTGAATTTGATTGAGTTTGGTGGAGCTTCTAACTTGATTCCATGACTTTGGCTGCTTCGTTTGTATTATTCTACTTGAAGAACTCGTGGATGAGTGCTTTTGCATGGTTGACACGAGTTTCAAGACTCCCCCTCAAGTCTCAATGCCTATGTCCTTCATTCCAATGCATGCCATGAAGTCTTGTAGCTTTACTTCATCCAAACATTTGGTAAACATATCTTCATATTGGTCCTTTGTATTGTGATGCTACATCTTGGCATCCTCTGGCATGATAAATATCCAAGAAATATACACCTATCGGCCTTTGGGTCTAACTTGTGTCTCAATTCGTGAGGTATGTGAACACAACACACACAACCAAATACTTTGAGAAGTGAAAGGTTGTGCGTTTTTTACCACACTTATAAGGTGTAATTCCATGTACTCTTGAGGTTGGACACCTATTCATAATGTATATGGCTGTATTCATTGCATCATCCCAATAAGAGTTAGGAACATTCATTTCATTTAACAAAGCTCTAGCCACTTCAGCTATGTATCTATTCTTCGTCTCTACTACCCCATTTTGTTGAGGTTTATACCTGCAAGTGAGTTGCCTTTTGTGCCATGTTCATGTAGAAAGTCTAAAAATTCTTTTCAAGAATACTCTTCCCCTCCATTCGATCTAAGAGCCTTTATATAGTTCCCTATTTCCTTCTCCATTAGGTTTTTGAAGCTCTTGAAGTGGTAAACCACCTCTGACTTTGACTTCATGTCATAAATCCAAACAAACCTTGAATGATCATCAATAAATATTACAAAATATATATTACCTCCAATGGATGGCTCCCTTAGAGGTCCCCATGCATCTGTGTGTATGAGATTCAACACTTCATTGCTCACATGTGCTCCCTTCTTGAATGGAAATATGCTTTTGTTGGCAGTAGCCAGAGGCACAGATGACGAAGAAGTATGTGAAGGAAGATTACAATGAAGTACTGGGGATCCAAGTAGATTATTTTCTCAAAAGAAATATGTTTTATAATACTTTTCAAACTCTAAACGGTGATTTTCATCACTCTTGTACCATATGTAACATAGAAAAACCCCTTTTGTAATTAGTAGCTCCATTTTGTGCAAGCCGAGGAGTCCTCGAGCTTGAGGAGCTTAGGTAGAATGAGCCTACCAATTTTGGTTATTTTTAGACCTTGTTTAGACTGTCAAATAGCATCTAGAACCTATTTTTTAACTATGCCGGTCACTAGATGTGAAACCGGTCACAACTAGTCAAAAAGCTATAAAAAGAGCTAGAGAGCTCATTTTAGGGGTTAGATGGTGTGAGCTAGAGTAGATTTAGGAGAGCTTGAGCTTGTAAGAGTGTTCTTGAGTAATAGAATCTACTTTCAACCTTCCATTGTGTCTGTTTCTTCATTGTGTGTATGTGTGTGTGTGCATCTCTATGCTTCTCACCTTCACTCTCACTACATCTCACATTCACAATCTTCATATCACTCCTATCTCTTTTGCAGATTGACATTAAAGAGGTGGAGCTTCTTAACATGGTGCTTACAATCGTACTAGAGCAACACCAAATTTGGCGTCATTGCCGGGGATCGAGTCTAGGACAAATGTGTGATGGTAACAGTATAGCAAGAAGTGGCGTTCGAAGGTAAAAAATTCAGTTTTTGTTGTTGTTTTTAAGTAGTTTATTGTGTTTTTCATCTCCCCTACACTCCTTCACCACTGCATCATCTTCTCCCACTCCAAAAAAATAAAAAAATTCACCATATCCACCCATCCTTCTCATTTCCCCTCATTTGTGCATGTGTGTGTGTGAGAGAGAGAGATTTTGTGCTTGTATGTGCATGTGTGTTTTTGAGTTTTCTTGCAAGTACAGTGCTCTATAGCATCAGGAAAGCTTCCAAAAGGTAAGAAAATCACTTTCTATCAAAATCTGTCATTGGAGTTGGACCATCACGATGGTCTGACAAAGTCAGCACTTTTGGTAAGCGAGTACAGCACGAGGTAGGCGACCCTTGCGCAAACACGAATCCATAGTTGCATTCTCAAAATCATCAGTTTGGTGGATCATCACGACGGGCTCACGCCATCACGATTGTGTCACACCATCACGATTGGCTCACGCCATCGGGACAGCTCTGTCGGACCATTGTGATAGTTCACTTGAACCATCGCGATGGTCACTGACCATTGTGATGATCTCGTTGACCCCCGCCATCAGGATTGGCCCATGCCATCGTGCCTCGTGACCATCATGATGGGCTCACGCCATTGCGATTGTAAATACTCAACCCCCTCAGTCAATTATTAGCCTAGGCTAAACATATAGCATTGTAGATTAAATTAGAATGACGATAGAAACGCATGAAGTCCACGAGACTTAATTTTTCAAGTCCAAGACTAAGATAAAAGTGTGTGATACGAGAACCTAAAGGAAAGAATTTAAGTCTGATGGAACGAGAACTCAAAAGTACAACGAAAAGTGGACTCCTGATGTATACATTGAGACAAGACAAGAATTTGAAGGAATTCAAAAATAACCAAGCAATAAATAACAAAGATACATTGATGATCAGAGAGTGCCAGGAAGTAAATTCATGAACCTTAGATCGAAAAAGCATATAGGTAAGTAAGACCGACGAAGCCTTAGATCATCAGAAGCAAGTGTAGAAACTACTGCAAGTTCATGGGCTCAACAATTGAATAGCTACCCTTACAAGTTGAGCTCAGATACCAGTGAATCGAAAATGGCCTTTAGCACAGAAAGATCAGAAGGTGGGTTAAACATAGCATATTTGGAAAGACCTGAAGGACCCTGCGTGACTCAATTAGAATATGTTCGAATCAATCACTTAGGTGCTCGCATCTATGAGGATGGTTTGTGAAAATCAGTGGTGCAATTGCACAATCCTGACCAACCTATTGGATTGGAACGTCCAGTGGTGAAATTCGAGAGAAATGCATACATAGACAAAGAAGGAACAATGTACACCGTAGGTACTCAACCAAATCATATCACTGAGTTTGGTGCACTTCAGCCAGATACGGAAGCAAGAACCCAATGAAAAGAACCACTAGGAGATGAACTGAAGAAACCTAAAGGGAAATCTGTACTGATAAGAGTACTAATCCCATATTGGATCCCTTAGGACAATAGAAGCATAGATTTGTTTTTGAATAAGGAAATCGATGAAGCATTTTGGAGATACAGAATGGAACAACCTAGTGAGGTTGGGTCCATCATGATTTACGAATTCAAGGACCCAGATACTCCTGGAAAGTTTGTATACCTTGATGAAACTTCAGAATGGGTATTTGTAATACCAAACCATGCAAGAAATACCTACATGGAGAGACGAGTTAGTCTTCCCCCCATCTCAAACAAATGTAAACATGAACCACCAGGGTGCTGGAACATCATCAACCCATGGTACTCAAAGAGAAAAGAACAAAGAGAGACCGGAAGTAAGTTTCACTCATCCCATAGGGAGAGATAGACCAACCATGGACACCGATAGAGTGGAAAGACAAAGGGAACCTAGAATACCAGGTGGTAGAGATGATTTTCCTCTACCTAGACCACGTGAACACCCAAGGGTATTAAGACCCACTCAATTAGTAAAGTCAATGAAAAACTACTTTGATGGGACACGAGATCCCTATGAGCATGTTGCAGAATTTAAACAAGTGCTACAAGCAGAGCAAGTAGAAGACATGTTCACGCAATACAATGCATTTGGACTAATGTTAAAGAACACGGCTTTAACTTGGTTCCAACCATTACAACAAAGGCAATTTAGGGATATTCATCACTTTAGAGTCATTCATCACGAAATTCTCTAAAAGTGGAATCAGACATGATACATCTTCATTAATTCATAGCTTCAAATAGACCCCTCAGGAAACAGTCAGACTCGCAGGACGTAGGTTTAGACAATATGTTGAGAGATGTCCGATGCAAGAATTACCCTCACAGGCCAAGTAAGTGTCATTGTTTAGATGGCCTCTTGAGCTCTAAACTACGCTCGTATGTTTACTTGAAGGAACCCAAAACATTAGAGCAATGTGTAAGAATTTGTATAGACATTGAGGACAACTTAGGAGACGAGTTGGAACTCTTAAAAGTCTATAAGGACTCAAATGGTTCCTCTCTAGCATCCTCAAAACTATCTAACTCAATAGAGGACCTAGCGATGTCTAGGTTAACAACAAACAAGCATTGTTACACCTGTGGTGGTGATCATTTGGCAAATGTGTGTCCCAATGTAACACAACCACAAGCCAAACCTAGTGTCTAGTATTGTACAATTGAGAGACGATACACAAATCACACAGCTCAAGACTGCCCATACAACAAACAAGTAGTACGACAAAACTACCTGCAAGCATACCCTCAACCAGGTAGGTATCAAGGTCAATATAATGCTCAGCCTCATTACTATATGCCTCCTAAAAACTATCCTTATCACGCTCAATAGAGACAACAACCTGTTTTAGCTCAGTAGCCAACCCGACCAGCTAATGTCATCTCAGTCAAATACGCTGTTGCAGAAGAGAACCTCAATAGGGCTTTAGTGCCTTCTTCAGCCCTGAACATTGAAAGTGACCTTAATTCTAATAGTTTTGACTCAACCCATGTAGATAGTACACCCCCATATTATACGGAGTCACCAGATCATGTGGAAACATATCAATATGATAGTCCACCATTGGAACCTAGTTGGGAGCCTGATTATGCTAATGTGATGTACACCAACCCTAATCCCTGGCCCCAATTAAGATAGCAAAGACCACAGGGCCCTAGAGGACCATGCCTAATTAGGTGTCAAGGCGATCATTTCATAAAGGATTGCCCACATCCTCCGATAGGAGGACAGTCACAATACTATAACATACAAGGCTTTTGTGCCGAGTGTGGTAAAGAGCATGTCATTAAAGATTGTCCTAAAAACCCCACGAATGCTTCAAAAGTGACACCCATCAATGTGATAGGTATTTTACATAACGTAGATGGATCCAACCCTACATATGTGTCTATCCAAGCTATAACAAGAACCCAGGCGCTCTTACAAAACCAACAGCTTAATCCTGAAAAAAATAGCCGGAACTAGCGATGGGAATATTAAAAGGTTATGTGCGACAAAGTGCGAAACCAGAAGGATCCATGGCAAATCCATGCATTTTTTGGTTCAACCTTAATTTAATAATCCGTTTGGAGACCATATTAGACTCCATCACAATATTGTGCAAATCCTAGAATTGACTTCACAAGAATCTAATCAAGAGAACCTAGCTCAGAGATCGAGATTAGTTTTAGCAGAACCCATACCAGAAAATTTGGACATGATGTTTCATGCATATCAGGTGAGACTAAAAGAAGGACCTCAGATAGTTGAAATGAATAAGAACTACCCACGAGCAGATTTTGAAATGGAGAGGACTAAACTTTGCATGAAGATGGTAGAATTAGCACAAAATATGTTTGAAGCCTCTCGTTATCTTAATTGGAACAACATGGGAAAACCTGAATTACACTTTCAAGGACTACTAGAGAGGCTAGAATACTTGGTCAATAGCAACGAGAAAAAGAATCTGCATAGGAACCCTAATGACTTTGAGACACAGGAACAGAATGCACCATCCCTATCTCAAGTACCAAATACAGAGGTAGAAGACAACCTGTCTTCCATACATAAGTATTCACAAGACTTTCTAAGAGAAATTCAAGAAGATAAGTGGAGAAAGGAACAAGAAACCCATCCTCCTATTCAAGAGATAGATGACTTGCAAGAGCAATTTCCCCAAGAAATTCCCTCTATATATGATGATGTAGAGGAAGAACAACTGAGTGAACACACAGGTTTTGAATCCAATTCTTTGCAAGAGTTACCTCAGTTCACAGGACCTTGGGAAGAAAAGTCTATCAATATGAGAGCACCCATGATACTAGTAAGGAATGAAGAATCAGTAATCCCTAGAAACACCAAAGTGATCAAGAACACTAAAGTATAGTGTCACCTCACTCTAGAGGAGTTGTTACAAGTTAAACGAGAATTGTGGAAGCATGTAGCAAATCAATTCCCTGAGGTTGCTATTACTCCCTCCTAGATAGGATCACACAAGAAGGTTCCAGAGATACCCATAGAACGAATCAGAGATGTAAGCGAGGGATAGGAAGGTAACACTTATCTTCCAATAAACCATCAGGGCTACACCACCAAATCCATCTTAGATTCCACAGTCGGAGTAGCCATTGCTATGAATACTTTATGGAAATGTTGGGGTAAGCCAGCATTAAGACCTACAAGAATGAAGCTACAAATGGCTGACAACATATAGAGAAGCCATTAGGATTACTAGAAGGCATATCTCTCACTAGTTGTGGTGTAGAGTTTGAGCATACTTTCGCCATTTGTGATTTTGGGAAAAATCAGGCCTGCGAGATGATTTTAGGACGACCATTCATGTGTCAGTTGCAAATTGTACAAGATTGGGGAACTAATTCTTTGTACTTGCAACATTTAGGAGTGACTACTAAAGTCAATCTTAAAGACTATTCCCATCGAGATGTACCCCTAATACAATGGAATACCATCCATAAGACACAATTGAAAACAGAATCAATACACTCATTGGAATCAGACCCATCATGGTTGCACGAGGATACTCATCTATGAATGTGTAAAGTAGCCAAACAAGAGGAAGAACGATTAAAAGATAGGACTTTAGGTTCAGAACAACATCCACGAACTCTTCAAGACCCAACTTATGCACCTATAATATTTCTAGACGAGGAATTTGAGCCTCACGGTTGGGTAGAAATCTTAGCTATGATGGACATAGTAGTGAATGAAGAACAATGGACCCCTCACTGTGATGAAAACGGGTATGAAATTTCCATTTTTTTTATTGAACCTATTGATGAAGACTTTATCGTAGAAGAATGCACGGAAGTGACCCAAGAACCGGACGAGAGTAGTGACGAGGACCTAGAATCCATCATCATGGAACCCTTCTGTTCCACAGAAGAGGAATATCTTTATTTTGTAGAAGCCAAAACCCTTGAAGAAGAAAAGAAAAGTCAAATGGAACAACTTGAGCCATCCCTACAAGATACAAAAAGCAAGCAAAAGAAGAGAAAGAAATCACCTAAAACAGAAGAAGAAGAAGCACTCATGGAAGTACCGGAGAACTTCAAGAAGTATGAAATAGAAGATGGACGTACGAAAACCTAAAAGAAAAGCTGATGTTGGAGAAGTATATGATAACCGAGAGAAAACCAAAAAAATCATAGTCACCATCGAAGGACAAGAAGAAAAATGTACATACATAGGGCATGATTTGACCAATGAAGAAGAAGAAGAGTTAATTGCCCTACTATGTGAACATAGAGATGTCTTTGCTTGGAGTTACAAAGACTTGAAAGGAGTAGACCCGGATATATTCTCCCATAGAATCCCTATGACTCTAGATGCCAAGCCTACGAAAGAGAAACCATACACATACAATGATAACTACGCTGCTAAGATTAAAGAAGAAATAGATCGTTTGATAGAAATAGGATTCGATTGCTGCGAGACATTCCTATTACTCTTCAAGGAGCTGTATTTAAAATGACCTTCATTGTTCTAGAATTACCAGAATCCAGCCTTGACTATAACCTGCTCTTTGGATGACCATGGTTAAACCAAGCTAAGGTAGTTCAGGATTGGTCAGCGCATGAATTGATTATTAAGTATAACCACGAGAAATATGTTGTTCCACTGGACTACATGAAGCCTTGTGACTTGCATGCACGACCATATGTAGCAGAACCTGTACACATGTTGGATGGTCTGTCAGATGATGAAGAGGAAGCTTTTCTTAAAGCCAACAAGGATCTGATGGCGGGAACTGTGGACTTACAAACGGTTGCATATAAGTGGTGTCCGGCGGCCTGTACGATAGTACCACTGACTGGTGAACCAGAATCAAGGGCAGCACCAACCTTGGATGATACGACGCTATAGCAATTGCTTCAGCGAGTTGATGACTTTGCCATGCCCCAAAGAACTTACATAATATTTTGAATGGCACTTATCCAAGGCCAAGACAAGTCAAAGAAGAGGCTGCTTCATCTTCTATAAGAACCCCTATGCCTATTTCTACTCAATAGGAGGTTGGTGAAGAAGAAGGAACTACTTCATCGATGGATTTCGTACTACTATCAGATTACTTCCTACATAAAAGCAATCCAGATGGGATTCAAAGGATGCTCTAGCACTTTCATACATTTTTTGAGAGTGAACATGCATATTATACCCCAAATCACGTCATGGAGAACCTCTCAATGTGCTTGGTTGGAGTTAAAGTATCTCTATCAAGAAAGGAGTTTTTTTTAAGAATTCTCATTTAAGGAGTCAATTAACTAGTTCAGTAAGTTCAATCAACTTAGAAACTTTCATAAGTTCATACCATTCAATAAGTTCAGTTAGTTCAGATGATTAAGTTCAATTAGAAAATTTGAAGATCAAAAGCTTGAAGAATATGATTGGCACAAAAAAATATGATAAAGTTATGGAATGGAATGATTCAGGTGTAGTCGAAGCTTTATAGATAGTAGAAAAGAGGAAAACGCTATGGAAATCAAGAAACCTTGTTGGGCTCCTAAATTAAATCATGAATTTTACCTGTGCAACCTAAAATGGTGAAGAGAGTTCAATTGCACATTTTGGAGTTCAAAGTTTAGTCATACATTTTGAAGTTCAAAGTTTACATGTACATTTTGAAGTTCAAAGACTTATGTATTTCATTTTCACTTCAGTTCATATTTATGCACAATCAGCGTAAGATTCAATGGAAATCAATTAAGTCATATATTTTTAGAGATCCCAAGTTTTGCAGACATTAGAAGTTTTGCAAGTTATTGAACCTTATACCATTATGACATTGAAGGGGGGTTTTTTGGAAAAAATGTCATCCTAGTCCAAAAATCTTAAAAATTGCAACCGTAATATGTCTACACAAGAGAACTCGTGGGAGATTTCGTCTATGATAAACGATCCAAAAATATCTAGAAAGTGCCCGAGTTCAAGTCTCGTTGGCAGCAGAACAAAAATGTAGTTTTTTTCATATAACTTTTACAACATCAAATTATCATGGCTTTTTCCAAGATTGTGTGAAGTTTGGAGTTGTTGTTTTTTTATAAGACGATCATATCTTTATGCTTTTCATTAAAAGCTATTGGTTGGGACTCAATGATACATAAGGAAGCCTTTTGGGGCACAATAGATTATCACTCAAGGAGTTCAAGGCTCTACATTTGGTGATCAAGCAGGTCCTCTACTTTGAGGAAGTGTTCTTACACACTTGGAGGAGGTGTGTTCTACATCTAGAGTTATTGGAGGAGTTAGGTTCAGGCAACCATCAACATCACTTGCTGATATAGTGTGCTTAACAATTCTCCTCACTTGTTCATTCACTAGTTTTTGATTCAGGTAATCAAAATTAGGGTTTGTTGTAAAACAATTCTAAATTGTTAAGACTCCATATTATCACACACACACTATTCATACCCCTTAGGCACTTTACACACGATTTCTTGTATCTAGTTCCTATTTTTGCCTAGATTCAATTCTTGTCACTTTGCATCATATTCACACATTCACAATATATTGAGGGTATACCGAGGTTGCTACCGAGGCAAATGAATGGGCGTGAATTGTTCGCGACGTCGGTGTTGCAGTCGGTATAGGCATCGGAAACAAAGCGCCGGTATGGCGCCGGTATAAGCGTCGGTATTTCCGACGAAAATACCGATGTCCATACCAACGTCCGCTGGATGTACCGGCGCATATACCGACGACCGTACTGGACCTACCGACGCGTATACCGACGACCGTACTGGACCTACTGACGCGTATACCGACGACCATACCTGCACAAATTTTTTTGGACAGAGTGTGTTGTCTTTGGCTAAAGCATGATGTTGTTTAACAAAAGACAATACACTCTGCCCAACTGAGTACATGTGTTATGTACTCTAATGACAACCAAAACATAAACTTATATGAACAAAAATGAACAATGATTCATGTACAGAAAGTCGTATATTCCATAAATGAAAAATGTACAAAAGTGTGGCAAAGCACTCACATATAGGAATCGAATACAAAATTATGGTACATCATTGCCACATAGGACTGTAATACAAAATTGTGGCAATGTGACAAAACACTTCCATATAGGAATCAAATACAAAATTATGGTTCATCATTGTCGTATGCAAGTGTGATACAAAATTGTGGCATTGATCAAAATATTTACACCTACAATCCTGCAAGAAAACATATGTATAAAATAAGACCAATTAACATGACATTTATAAACAACAACTAGAAACACAAAACCAAGATATAACTTTACCTAATCAAGAATATTCTCCCATGAGACGATTGCACCGCGTCCCTCTAAGTCTTGTAATAGTGCAGTCAGTCCATGTCGATATCCATATGATTCTTCAGTTCGCGTTGGAGGACGACCCACTGCCAACTCCTATAGTAAATATGCAAAATGTTAGATGAATATACATAATATACTTAACACAAACAACTTCAATAATTAACATCATACTTGCAAATTGGTAGCGCATACTGTCGTATCCGCCGCTTCCTAAATGCGACGTTCCAACCGTATCTAACCATGTGGCCGCCGCATCTCTTTGTTGACGATACCGATCAAGAGTATGTTGATGTTCATCCTGAATCGATTCCCGTTCTTCGGCATCTAGCCATACAGGCTTCGGTAAGCCTGCTTTGAAAGCATCGCGAGCTTTCGATCGTCGATGCGACATGACCTCGCGTGCTGTATGTTGTATCCAATCGGAACTCACAACAAGATTGCCAGGTGCTGGTCGGTACTCTTCATATATGCATTGTGTGATATGATTTTTAGAGTCTCTATCCTATTCGGCCCATTTTAGCATTACTAAATGACCAAATTCGATAGAGCAGAGTTGTCGTATACGTTGTCGCATTGACTTCCCCACCGCATCCATAACTGGAGCTCCATTACGGATATGATATATCTTCGATTCATCATGATCATGTGCACCCCAAGGTGTACGTGGAGATCCCATCTGATGCAATATGAAGATCTCATCTCATCCAATGTATATATATGCATGCTTAAGCTTGTATACATATGCATTCATGTATGCATATGCTTGCTTGTATGCATATGCATGCTTAAGCTTGTATACATATGCATTCATGTATACATATGCATATGCATATGCATACATGTATACATGTATACATATACATATGCATATGCTTGTTTGTATACATACATGTACATATACATGTATGTATATGCATACATGTATGCATATGCATATGCATACATGTATACATATACATATACATATACATATGCATATGCTTGCTTGTATGCATATGCATGCTTAAGCTTGTATGCATATGCTTGCTTGTATACATACATGTACATATACATGTATGTTTATGCTTGCTTGCTTACATATGCATATGCATGCTTAAGCATGTATGCATATGTAAGCATATGCTTCCTTGCTTAAATATGCATATGCATGCTTGAGCATGTAAGCATATGCATATGCATGCTTAAGCATGTATGCCTATGCATATGCATGCTTAAGCATGTATGCATATGCATTCATGCATGTATGCATATGCATTCATGTATGTATGCATATGCATTCATGTATGTATGCATATGCATTCATGTATGTATGCATACGCATTCATGTATGTATGCATACGCATTCATGTATGTATGCATTCATGCATGTATGCATATGCATATGTATGTATGCATATGCATATGTATGTATGCATATGCATTCATGTATGTATGCATATGCATTCATGTATGTATGCATATGCATTCATGTATGTATGCATATGCATGCATGTATGCATATGCATGCATGTATGCATATGCATGCATGTATGCATATGCATGCATGTATGCATATGCATGCATGTATGAATATGCATGCATTCATATATGTATGTATATGCATTCATGTATGTATGCATATGCATGCATGCATGTATGCATATGCATGCATGCATGTATGCATATGCATGCATGCATGCATGTATGCATATGCATGCATGCATGTATGCATATGCATGCATGTATGCATATGTATGTATCATGTATGCATATGCATGCTTGAGCATGTAAGCATATGCATACGCATGCTTAAGCATGTATGCATATGCATATGCATGCTTAAGCATGTATGCATATGCATTCATGTATACATATGCATTCATGTATGTATGCATATGCATGCATGTAGATACATGAATGCATATGCATACATACATGAATGCATATGCATACATACATGAATGCATATGCGTACATACATGAATGCATATGCATACATACATGAATGCATATGCATACATACATGAATGCATATGCATACATAAATGAATGCATATGCATACATACATGAATGCATATGTATACATGCATGCATATGTATACATGCATGCATATGCATACATACATAAATGCATATGGATGCATGTATGCATTTATGTATGTATGTATATGCATGCATGCGTGTATGCATATGCATATCCCTCATGCATGCATGCATGCATGTATGCATATGCATACATACATGAATGCATATGGATGCATGTATGCATGTATGTATGTATGCATATGCATGCATGCATGTATGCATATGCATGCATGCATGCATGTATGCATATGCATGCATGTATGCATATGCATACATGTATGCATATGGATGCATGTATGCATGTATGTATGTATGCATGTATGCATGTATGTATGTATGCATACACATATGCATGCTTAAGTATGCATGCATGTATGCATATGCATATCCCTCTCTCTCTCTCGCTCTCTCTCTCTCAAACAAAAATAAAGAGAGAAGATATTAGAAAACAAAAATATAAAGAAAGATAAAAGAGTGATATGTAATCAAAGTTGTCAAAATCCACTTGAAATTCTCTTTCGTTGAATTTCCAAAGATTTGATCTCAAAAATCTCTTCCAAAACTAAAGAGAGAAGATATTAGAAAAGCAAAAACATAAAGAAAGAAAATAGAGTGATACAATACGTGCGATCTACTTACCAAAGCGTAAGATCTATAAAAATAGAGGTGTGTTTAGAGAGAGAGAGAGAGAGAGAGGGAAGGAGAGGGAAAGAGAGAGAGAGAGAGGGAAGGAGAGGGAAAGAGAGAGAGAGAGAGAATTGTTTGACACGATCGTCAAAATCCACTTGAAGTTCTTCTTCGTCAAATTTCCAAAGATTTGATCCCAAAATCTCTTGCAAAACCAAACAAAGAACATATTAGTAAAGAAAAAACATAGAAAAAGAAAAGAGAGAGAGAGAGGGAGAGAGAGAAAGAGAGAGGGAGAGAGAAAGAGGGAGAGAGACGGAGAGAGAGTGAGAGAGAGGGAGAGAGAGAGAGAGAGATAGTGAGAGAGAGGGCGGGAGAGAGAGAGAGGGAGAGAGAGAGAGAGGGAAGGGAGGGAGAGAGGGAGAGAGAGAGAGGATGACAAACAGAGTTTTGCTGTTGGCGTGCACAAACCCAAAAGCAGAAGTTCTACATTCAAAACGAGCAGAATGACGAATTTCGGGTTCGGCCCTAGTTAAAAAGAGAGCGTCGGTATAAGCGTCGGTATATGCGTCGGTATTTCCAGCAAAGTACCGACGCATATACCGACGCTGTGATTCCGAGGCAACGTAGCTGTGATTCCCAGGCAAAGCAGCTTTCCCAAATTTGCCGAGGGGTATACCGACGCCGACAACTGCCCGTCGGTACACTGACTATCGGTATTCCCTCGATATGTTGTAGTGATTGTAATTTGACATTGGAATACAAGTTAGTGTAGGTGAGCATTCTAGCTTACCTTACAGTTTCAAAATTTGTCTTCTCTCTCTCTCTCTCTCTCTCTCTCTCTCTCTTTCTCTCTCTCTCTCTCTCTCTCTCTCTCTCTCTCTCTCTCTCTCTCTCTCTCTCTCTATATATATATATATATATATATATATATATATATATATATATATATATATATATATATATATATATATATATATATATATATATATATATATATATATATATATATATATATATATATATCACTCATGTTCTTTTCGTGTCTTAAGGTGTGTATGCTAAGGTTTATCAATTCGAAGATCCTCTAAACCTATGATTATTGTTATTGAGGCCACCCCACTTCCAACATCTCCTTGCTACAATTGTATCTACTTCAACAGTATGGTGAATCTCAAGACATTTTACAACAAGTATCAATGACTGGGAAGAAAGCAAGACATTTCTTTAAAAGAGATGTGAATAGTCAAGATGATGGGAAATGGGAGCTTTGGAAGGACCTCTGTTCAATTACAACAAACAATGATAGTCAGGCTGATCTCATCAACAAGCGATAGAAGGTTTGGTCATCGTTCGATCAATTGTTACATTTGATGTGTTTAGTTTCCACTAATGCTTCACAACGAGAATTATTCCAAGTGACTTTGAAGGAGTTTTACACAGTCATTCATCTTATCTTGGGGAGAAAGCAACATTACACATTACATAGTAAGTTTCACTTACATTTTTTTATTTGGTCTTAAACACCATGTGTATATCTTATTGACCAGATCATAGCATATTCTTTTTGCACATGGAGCATATTTTATGAATCGATATGGTTCACTGAACATTTTTAGTACACAAGGAATGGAGAAGTCACATTACAGGGTTAGAGGTGTTTACTTTAAGAACACTCGTCATGGGGGTGGTCTACTCCAATCAAACTATTTAGAAGAAATGTTCAATTGGTTTTTTCGTGTGACATTTGCTAGAAAATATGTAATGGAACGAGCATGTGAGTCACGAATAGCAAAGATTACACGAAAGCTACAACATGACATTGCAAGAGAGAAGTGTATGTCATCGTC
Source organism: Ceratopteris richardii (assembly GCA_020310875.1). Taxonomy (NCBI): domain Eukaryota; kingdom Viridiplantae; phylum Streptophyta; class Polypodiopsida; order Polypodiales; family Pteridaceae; genus Ceratopteris; species Ceratopteris richardii. Next base: position 128,694,608 of record CM035421.1, read on the forward strand.
AGGACCCTTACATCATGCCCAATGGCATGCACAAAGAGTCCGCGAGGGTTCTGCTTGGAAATAGTTTCCAAACTCTTAAAATGAATTATTCTTTTCAAGGTTTTTATAACTCCTTTCACTTCAAATAAAATTTTAGTGTTTTTATGAATATACTTTTAATGTCTTAAAACTAATTTTTATCCATTTAAATGTGAACAGCACAATTCTTAAGTGAAAGCCTATAAATAGAGGTGTCCTTCCTCATTTTACCACTTTGTAACCTAAGAGAATGGCACGCACAAAGCAGACTGCTAGAAAGGATCATGTCGTCTACCCTAGCCATGTGCAAGGTACTCAACGCCCAGCATGGATGACACCCCACAAGAAGCATCGAACCACAAGCCACTCTTCTAGAAGAAACTCGGGTGCAGGGACACAGTTTGGTAGCATTCTATCGTGGGGGGATGAAGCTTCACAAGAGAGAGATGTATCACAAGAAATAAATTATTCCCCTCCCGCATCTGATACATAGATAGATAGATGGATAGATAGATAGATAGATAGATAGATAGATAGATAGATAGATAGATAGATAGATAGATAGATAGATAGATAGATAGATAGATAGATAGATACATAGATAGATACATAGATAGATACATAGATAGATATTTAGATAGATAGATAGAGAGATAGATAGATCAACATTTTAATTATAGAGGAAAGATAAGGAGATTAGATCAATAATCTAAACATGAAATTATATGTAGATTTGTATAGAGAAATGATAATCTTTTTTGAGGCAATATCCATTTCAAAAAAATCCCAAAATATTCTTTTGAGCATATATTTATGTTTGAAATACGTGGTGTTTTGTCTATGTTTGTTTGCTTTTATTTTCCTATAAAACTTTTAATTGAATCATATGACGTTAACGAGTTTCATTATATTCATTTTATATTCACTAGCCCCACTAAATTTATAAATCTATTAATGATTATCTGATGAGCTATTTTGTAATTGCTTTCTGGAATATAGACATATCCTCATAATTCTTATAGGCAACAAGTTACTTCGAGATTTTTCTACATGAACTCGACCTTATAGATTTCTCCCTTATTGCATGAGCTATCTCTAGAGAGAGAAGGAATCTCGTAACTTGGATGGTTCCAAAAATTCAAGTTTTTTTGAAAGTTAAAAAGACTCATCATAACGCTTGAGAATGGAGCTCTAATGAGTTTTTAGGGTCAAAAGTACTCTTTTTAACACCAAATTTAAAATTTGTGCATGTTTTGAGCTATAAAAAGAAAAATATTTCTTTTCTAAAAAACTTAGAAAAGAGATATTCCCCTCTTAAACCTCACATTTTCATACCCTGTCTCAAAAAGTTATCTTTCTCCACTACTTTATCTCTATAGCACACCATTGAAGCTCTTCTTTCTACATTCCAACCTTTCTTCATATCCTATCTCGAACTACTATTGTACCTTGAAGATGTCCAACTTCAATGGCAACATCTAAAGCTTCTAGGCGACCAAAATATGAAGTCCTCACATTAAGATGTCACAATATTCAAAGCTATAGATGGAGAATGGCTATCACATGAGTACTCCAAAGGTGCATGGGTGTACATGCAAGCCTCTAGAGTTGGGCCTAATTGACTTAAAGATCATGGAAATCTGGATCTTCATTGGAAGGAAAAGCTACTTGGCTTCAAGGAGCATAAATATGGATGGTTGCTATTGTACAACATGTTTTTACAATGGCAACTATGAAACTTAAAAACTCTATTAGAATGAGATATCTTGTGAACTATAAGTATTACTCTACAATCTTGTATGTTGTAGAGTGTTGAATATATTTCTAAACTATTTAGATATGCTTTTATTTATTTTAGATATATTTCATTCTACTCTAGTGGAAGAGCAAACACTTCATAGTCTTACAGGTACTTTCGATGCATTGCATGTAGATGTTGGTGCACTAGTCTCTCCAAAAGTATCTCCTCCTCAACTTTTCCATGATAGATTTTTATTTTACACACATAGATATGTTGTACCCTCTATAATGAATGGGTTTGAAAGGTTAGAGAGAATTGAAGTAGATTCTGTTCTTAGCTTGGAGTGGCCAAAGCCTGTTATATGGTCCATATCACCCTTGAAGCACAAGATGATAATGTATATACATAACTCTTTGAAATTCAAAAAACTCTCTAGATTTGTAGGTTTAAAGTGGTGTTTTCCTATCCATTGCTTTTTATATTTATTTTCAAGGATTCTCATTCCAAGAGACTTAGATATCACATATGAGCAAGTGAAAGGTCTTCTAGGTGAAAAGAAGGGTTTGATAGAAGGAATTACAAAAGGTGACAAATATATTTGTAGAATAGGTGGAATAGGTATAGGATTTCCATATTTGAAACAATGTACTTCATTGCACAAGATTCTACTATGATTTTTGAATGTGCAAACTTAGCCAAGGGATACCGTTTCAAAGCTATGAGGGATCTTTACTTTTATTTGAAATAAATCATCAAATTTTCCCAACAATGAAATGGAAACTATTTTAGTGAATCATCATTGGACCTTGGCAAATGTGAGAGAACACTTGGTGATTATGGGTTTTGAGGAATTAAATCAATCCAAATTCAAAATACAAGTACATAAGGTGAGAAATGTTTTTGCTTTTGTATACGTAATCTTTTCATTCTTTCTCATTCCATTCTAAAAGTTCAATTTCTTATAGATTTATTGCAAGTGGAAAGAAGATTGGAATACAAAATGAAAGTCCCTGTAGATTGAAGTAAAGATGGAACTGAACTCTCATTATCATAGCTCTTTGGCAACCTGATGATGTCACTTTTTGGTTCCTAGTCATTCTAACTCATGGTTTTTACACTTGCTAAAGACTTGTAAAAATTAGGATAAACAATATATGTTAGATATTGTATATACCTTTTTATTTAAAATGGTAATTTTAGAACTTTTGGAGTGTCAAAACTATATGTTCACTACTTTGAAATGTGGTTGTTCATGTTTTTTTTATTATGTTATGTTTAAACATTTTCTTTGATGCCAAAATCTTGATATTGTTTGGTGTTATGTGCTTTATTTTGTCATTATAAACTCATTTTTTAACTTTAACTATCTTCTTATGTACTTTTAAAAGTGGGATCCAACTCTTTAAAACTTGCAACCGCTATAAAAATGGGTTCTATGTGCAGATTTCTCACATTTGCACTCAACAAAAGCTAGAGTTTCTCTCAAGGAAATATAATACTATGCCCACATGCAATGGCTACTTCCATACCTTCCACTCCCATCAAATCCCCTTGAGAGCTTTTCATGGAGTTCTTGGATAGAACATACTACAAAGTTCCTACAAATTTATATTACCTAGTCTATAGAGTCCCTAATCTTGAAGGAACGCTAAGCATGAACTTTGATGTGCTCGAGGAGGTTATTGATTATAAGGAGTTCTATATCCTATGATACTACATAGATATTCCATCATATGAGTGTAAATGGGTGCCGTGTGATCTAGGGTTTTATATCCATAAAGGATATGAGGCTTTTGCAAAGTGTCTTAAGAATTTTATGGCTGTTGTTGAGGATGCAGGGCACGTGTTAGATGACACACTGCCATTAATCAAGCATTTTAATAAGAAGAGGAAGATGGGAAAAAATTATTTATCCATGTTGCAAAAACCATCTTCATTGTCAATGAGGATCCTCAACCTATACCCATGGACCTAACCCATCTTATTACTGAAGGTTTTGTAGATGATAAAAAGGAATCTCAAACAGAAGCTCTCAACTTACTAGAAGAGAGTGATAGAATAAGTAGAGAATTTACACATGGCATAGCAGACAAATTGAATGAAGCTAGTACTTTACAAGAGCATCCACACTTCAACTTGGAGCCCTTGGAACCCACTCTACCAAAGGCAGAGATGGAAATTGTTTCCACGGTGCTTGTGGGTGGACAAGAGTTTTTATTCTTACATGATATTGAGAAGGTGTTTGGTCTATGCCTTGATGAATGCCTTAGTATTTTTTGTTTGACCTCCGACGTTCCCATGGACAACTCTTTCGACTCAATTGAAAAATCATCCATTCCATTTAGTGATTCAATTGCATACACTATTGACTTGGTGTGCGAGGAGATTTTGAGTGATGCAAACCAAAATGTCACTAAAGAGGATTTGGCCACAAGGGAAAGAATTTTGGAGAAGAAGATCACAACATCCCTTGTTGTGGAACAGATTGGCATGGATCACTCTTCCATTCCTCTAGATGCAATGGGAAGAGGAGAGGTTGAAGATAGGCTTCAAGATGTAAGTATCTAATGACATTTATGGTTGACTATGTGTCACATTATGTTAATATGACACTTGAATGCAATAAAACTTCGACACCAAATAAAATGTAGTAGGGGTACCTTTGATTGTTGAACTATAAAAGTGAACCATTGCTTGTTGAAGCTTGTGAAGATCCACAAATATATTGTTGAATTTAGTGTAAGTAAATCCTTGTGTAGATAGGATTTTTGATTGCTTCTTGGGAATGTTTGGATGATAAACAGAGGCAGGCATAGTGTCTTCTATGAATAAATATTGTCCAATAGTACGAGTCACATCCTTGTTGAAGAATCACTCATGAATTTGACATACAGACAGACATAAACGGAAAAAAGCTAAAGAGAAGCGGAATCAAAGTATTCAGAAAATCAAAAGCCTTAGTGAAGGGACAAATTCACGACCGTTATGTACAGCATAGAATCTTCCAGAATCAGAGTTTGTTAGAATTCATTACACCGAATCAAACTGTATATAAAGAGAGAACGTGCATAAGAAGAGAGAGCGAGTGCGAGCAAGAACGTGTGTGAGAAGAGCGTGCAGTGCGAATAGAGCGCATATAGAAATCAAGAATAGGTTTAGGAGACGTCAGAGATCGCGTATGTGAAGATGAATAACAAAAACCTGAAATGTCCGGTATTCATCTGAGAGAGAGATGGTAAACAGAAACTACTCAGTGTAGGAGAGTTTCTATAGCTTGAGCAAGAAGAGGCCAAGCTAGTTTGTACACATCTTCTCTAATAGAAAACACATGTTTATGTGGAAGTTTGCGCGCATTGTTCGTATGTGAAGAAATCTGAGTAATTTCTTGTTACGGCACAAAGTCAGTTAACAGTTACAGTTCGTTCAGTAAACGTGTTTCCCGGTATTTTCTCTGTAAACATATTTTTCAGTCAGTTACAGTTTTTTCTCAGTAAACGTGTTTTCCGGTAGAACAACGAAGTATATCTCGTAGAATAAATTAAGGTTTTGTATGAGAGATAGCTTATCTTATAGCTAGACATCTCTACTATCAGTTTGTCAAAGATTTCGGTAGAATGAATATGTACACACAGTACAAAGTCTGACCGAAAAGAGACATTCTGAACTGGTGAAGTTTTTCCTTAAACTTTAAAAAGGGTTCATTCAGTGAAGGAAGTTCACGCATCACTTCCTTACTTCATGTATATTCACTTGAAGTAATTACAAACAGAATAGGAGTTGATTCCGGTAAGATTCCGGTATAATTATGGTGACATTCTGGTGACAGTCTGGTGAAATTCCAGTGGAATTTCAGTGAATTCAAAACACAGTCTTATATGTTTGAGTGACAGTAACTTTGCTAAGCTACTGCTGATTATAGAGGTGTTATAATATCACTCTAGCTTAGCCCATCTTCGTTGGCGTGGCAAAAATTCCACAGTCTTGACAAGGTTCAGGCCTTTGTCGCGTCACCAACAAGTGGTCTCCGAGCCGGTCGACCATAACAAGTGGTATCTGTGCTATAATACCGAAAGTGGTATCGTAGCCAAAGTGCCATCAGTGGTATCAGAGCAAGTTAACCACATCAGTGGTCTCAGAGCTGTGAGATCCAACAAGTGGTATCAGAGCCGGTTAACCACACAAGTGGTTTCAGAATGAGAAAGATTCTGAAGAGCAGAAAAATTCTCAAAAGGTCACCGGAAGTAACAGAAACAAGAAGATCATGGCAGATCATGTCCAAATTGATAAATTATACAGAGATAATTATCCCGCATGGGTAATGCGCATGGAAGCCTTACTTATGAGTAAGAACTTAATGATGTATGTGACCGGAGAAGAAAAGAAGCTGACTTTCGAAGATGATAGTCAACCGAAAAAAAGAAGAATTAGAAGCCTTGAAACTGTGGCAAAAGAAAGATGCAACGGCAAGAGCTTACATTTATAATACCGTTACAGGCCATCTACTACTGCACATTGGGGGTCTGGAGAAAGCGGAGGACATATGGAGTGCGTTGGAAGATCATTTCCAAAATACTACGAAAGCTAGGAAGGCTAGCTTATGGTCCTAATTCACAACGTTCAAAAAGAAGTCGAGTCAAAGCATTAGTGACTATGTTACTAAGATGAAGGATCTAGCAGATAGTCTTGGATCCATAAATGAAGATGTCGAAGATCACAGATTGATAGCGCAACTGCTAACAAGTTTGAGAGGAGATGAAAGATGGAAACCTTTCGTACTCTCAACTGAACTTTCCTTAAATCATTTTGTACGAGATTTAAATCAGTTGCTTGGCTTGATGCTCACATATGAGCAAGACCTAAAAGGAGATGCAGATAAAGGACAAAGTTCTGCAATGTACATGAAGAACAAGAAGAAAGCAGACAAAGGTAAGTCAAAAGATGAAGAAGAGTCGAGTTCTCAGGCTTATTATGCAAGAGGTAAAGGCACCGACAGAGGAAGAGCAAGAGGCTTTGGAAAGGGAAGAGGTAGTTAGACTAACAACAAGAAGGCTTGCTGGATTTGTGGATTAAGTAATCATGTGGCTCATGATTGCTGGCACAATCAACAAGTATCAAATCAAAATCAGAACAGTAATAGTAGAGGCAGAAGCGGAAGATATCAGAGTAATTTTCAAAGAGGAAGACAGAATCAAAGAGGAGGCTATGGTAGAGGTGGAGCAAGAAGTTGGGGACAGAATCAATCCTACAACACCACCTACAACAACTACGCAAATGACACGTAGAATGAAAGTCATACATCATTGATGATGAACTCAATCGGCACATCAGATAACGAAGACCTAAAGGTATTTTACATTAATTCTGGATGTTCTAATCACTTGTCAGGAAATATAGAACTGATGTCAGAATTGGAAAAAGGTAGTTCCAGTCATACTGTTCAAACAGGTGACAATACGAGGCATAATGTACATTCAATTAGAAAAGTGAAATGTAAGAGTGGAGCAGATTTGCTAACCAATGTTTTGTATGTTCCGACAATACCGAAAAATTTAATTAGTGTAGGATAGATAATTGAGAAAGACTTTCAGGTCAGATTTACAAATGAAGGAGTATTTGTAGAAGATCCCGAGAATGGATATCATCAGATCATTTCTGGTAAGAAAGAAGGTAGACTCTTTACTTTAAGAGTACAAGGGAACATTGGTCAAACGTTGCTCACACATGGTGAAAAGGTGATTACAGAACTTGATCTCTGGCATATGAGATTAGGTCATTTTAATGAAAAAGGAATTAAAGCTATGATTTCAAATCAGTCAGTACTGGGATTACCGAATGTACAGAACCAACACATGATTCACAAGTGCGAAGCATGTCAGATGGGAAAAGCCCACAGGTTACCGTTCTAGAAGAAAGGATTCAAACATGATGAAGTACTCGAACTCATTCATACAGATGTATGGGGTCCAACAAAAGAAGGATCAATCAGTGGCTCAAGGTATTATGTTTTACTCATTAATGATGCTACAAGATGGATAACGTTATATGTTTTGAAGGAAAGATAAGAAGTATTTGAAACCTTCAAGCATTTTCATGCATATGCTGAAAGACTCACAGGTCGAAAGCTGAAGAGATTGAGGTCTGATGGAGGGGGAGAATACTTCTCCCAAGATTTCAATGATTATCTTTGGAATGCAGGTATTAACAGAGAAATAACTTGCAGGTATACACCACAACAAAATGGTGTAGCAGAAAGAAGGAACCGAACTGTAGTTGAGTTTGCACGAGCTATGCTAAAGGAAAAGGATTGTCCAAATTATCTTTGGGTTGAAGCTGTAAATACAGCTACATACTTGGTAAACAAATTACCATGTACAGCTTTAGATGGAATGAGCCCTTATGAAGCTTGGTGGGGAAAGAAACCAACACTTGATCATTGCAAAGTGTTTGGATCAGTAGCTTATGCTTATGTACCATCACAACTCAAACATAAGCTTGAACCAAAAGCAGAGAAATATGTGTTCGTCGGATATGATGAAAAGCAGATGGGCTACAGGTTATGGAGTCCTCTAACAAAACAATTTACTGTTTCTAGAGATGTTACATTTGATGAACAGAAAAGCTAGTATACAGATCAAAGTCATACAACGGAAGAATATGAAGAAGAGGTAAGAAGAAAAGAGAAAGGGAAATCAATTGTACAGGTGAATAGAGATGAAGACTATATGCAGGCAAGTACGTCCAGGATCGGATCAGGTATGAGAAATGGAGATGAACAGGGATTTGATGAAGAAGTGTATTCAGATACACATGAAGAGTTTGAACCAAGAAGGTCAAACAGGGTAAGGAAACAACCAACAAGGTATTCTTATGAGACTTCATATATAACTCAGAAAAATTATGCATATATGGTCAAAGATGATGAAGAACCTCAGAACTATGATGAAGCTAAAGGTAAGAAGCAATGGGAAGAAGCAATGGAAGAAGAGTTCTGCGCACTAGAGGAGAACAAGACATGGGAACTTGTTCCTAAACCAAATGGTAAGAAAGTAATCGGAAATAAATGGGTTTTCAAAGTTAAGAAACTTGCAGATGGAAGGATAGCCAGATACAAAGCTAGACTGGTTATCAAGGGCTATGCTCAGACACATGGTATAGATTATGATGAGACGTTTAGTCCGATGGCAAAGATGTCAACCATAAGGACAGTGATTGCTATAGCAACATCAAAAGGATGGAAGCTAAGTGAGTTAGATATCAAGAATGCATTTCTGAATGGATATATATCAGATGAAGTCTATATGGAACAACCGGAAGCGTTTGTAAGTTCCAGATACCCAAACTTTGTTTGCAAATTAAGAAAAGCACTTTACGGACTGAAGCAAGCTCCAAGAGCTTGGAATTACAGCTTGTGAAATATCTCAATGAACTTGGATACCAAAGTTCGAAAGCAGATGCAAGTCTACTCATCAAGAGAACAGAAGAAGGTATGATCTACATTTGCATTTATGTAGACGACATTATAATCACAGGTACCTCAGATGAAGGAGTTAAAGAAGTAAAGAGATTACTTGAAAAGGAGTTTCAGATCAGTGATCTAGGAAAGTTATCATACTTTCTTGGAATGGAAATTACATACACAGATCATGGTGTATATGTTTCGCAAGAAAGGTATCTCCTAAACTTACTGAAGAAGTTTAATATGGAGAACTGCAGAGAAGCTTCAACACTGCTTGAAGTAAATCATAAACTCAGCAAATATAGTGGAGCAGAGTTTAAAGATATGAGAAAGTATCAGTCGTTAGTGGGAAGTCTAATTTATGCTACACTAACACGACCGGATCTTAGCTATGCAGTGGGCGTTCTTTCACAGTTCATGCATTGTCCGAAAGATCAACATTGGGTAGTAGGACAGAGAGTTCTTAGATATATCAAAACAACTATAAAAAGAAGGATTATATTATCCTTTTACGTCAGATATAAAGCTGAGAGCATTCAGTGACTCAGACTGGGCAGGAAGTCAAGATGACAGAAGATCAACGCATGGGTATATGATATACCTAGGAGATAAGCTAGTAAGCTGGTGTTTGAAGAAACAACACACAGTGGCTTTATCGTCAACAGAAGTAGAATATAAAGGACTTGTAGAAGCAGCTAAAGAAGTGATATGGATGCAGACCTTGTTCAAAAGCATGGGTATTGATCAAAGTATACCTATCATACATGGAGATAATATGAGCTCGTTATATCTTGTAGCAAATCCGGTATTTCATGCAAGAACAAAGCACATAGAAATTGAGTATCATTTCCTGAGGGAAAAGGTAATGGAGAAGGCGATAGAAATAGTATACACTCCGACAAAAGATCAGATTGCAGATATTCTGACAAAGAGCTTGGATGGAACAAAGACAAGTAGATTCAAAGAAATGGCAGGTATAAAAGAAAGAAAAATATATGAAAGACAGGAAAAGTCAAATTAGTGATTGAGGGGGAGCTGTTGAAGAATCACTCACAAATTTGACATACAGACAGACATAAAAGGAAAAAAGATAAAGAGAAGGGGAATCAAAGTATTCAGAAAATCAAAAGCCTTAGTGAAGGGACAAATTCACGACCGTTATGTACAGTGTAGAATCTTCCAGAATCAGAGTTTGTTAGAGTTCGTTACACCGAATCAAAGTGTATATAAAGAGAGAACGTGCATAAGAAGAGAGAACGAGTGTGAGCAAGAACGTGCGTGAGAAGAGCGTGCAGTGCGAATAGAGCGCATATAGAAATCAAGAATAGGTTTAGGAGACGCCAGAGATCGTGTATGTAAAGATGAATAACAGAAACCTGAAATGTCAGGTATTCATCTGAGAGAGAGATGGTAAACAGAAACTACTCAGTGTAGGAGAGTTTCTATAGCTTGAGCAAGAAGAGGCCAAGCTAATTTGTACACATCTTCTCTAATAGAAAACACATGTTCATGTGGAACTTTGCGCACATTGTTCGTATGTGAAGAAATCTGAGTAATTTCTTGTTATGGTACAAAGTCAGTTAACAGTTATAGTTCGTTCAGTAAACGTGTTTCCCGGTATTTTCTCTATAAACGTATTTTTTGGTCAATTACAGTTTTTTCTCAGTAAACATGTTTTCCGGTAGAACAACGAAGTATATCTCGCAGAATAAATTAAGGTTTTGTATGAGAGATAGCTTATCTTATAGCTAGACATCTCTACTATCAGTTCGTCAAAGATTTCGGTAGAATGAATATGTACACACAGTACAAAGTCTGATCGGAAAGAGACATTTTGAACTGGTGAAGGTTTTCCTTAAACTTCAGAAAGGGTTCATTCAGTGAAGGAAGTTCACCTATCACTTCCTTACTTCATGTATATTCACTTGAAGTAATTACAAACAGAATAGGAGTTGATTCCAGTAAGATTCCGGTATAATTACGGTGACAGTCTGGTGACAGTCCGGTGAAATTCCAGTGGAATTTCAGTGAATTCAAAACACAGTCTTATATGTTTGAGTGACAATAACTTTGCTAAGCTAGTGCTGATTATAGAGGTGTTCTAATATCACTCTAGCTTAGCCCATCTTCGTTGGCGCGACAAAAATTCCGCAGGCTTGACAAGGTTCGGGCCTTTGTCGCGTCACCAACAAGTGGTCTCAGAGCCGGTCGACCATAACAAGTGGTCTCAGAGCCGATCGTCCATAACAAGTGGTATCTGTGCTATAATACCGAAAGTGGTATCGTAGCCAAAGTGCCGTCAGTGGTATCAGAGCAAGTTAACCACATCAGTGGTCTCAGAGCTGTGAGATCCAACAATCCTCATTTGAAGTTTTTTTATTGATAGACACTTTATATGGGCATGGAAATATACTTTGAGAAATACCTTGTGATTGTAAGGCTTGCCTGAGAAGGGTGTACATTGCAGTATATGCATTTCTACTGATGCCCGCTTCGTCACATATTGCCTGCACATCTTGCACTGTGATAAGGTTTTTTAACTTCTTTGAGAACTTGGCTTCAACAACAACTCTAATACACTTTCCTATGGGTGATTCTAAAGCAGAAGTGATTTCTTTGGTGTTTATATAGCTATTCATCAGCTTGAGTTGGTCTTGTGTTGTTGATGAAGTAGTTATGTCTTGAATAAACGACCTACACAATGAAAGATTCCAAAACAAATCTTCATTAAAACATATAAAAGTAAAACAAACACTCACCTTGTTGCATATATACGTCATTTGCATGCTCCACCACCTTTTGAAAGAGCTTCAAAGGATGAGAATGCTCTTTTCCTATGTCTCATACCAAGTGGAGTCTCTTTCAGCTGCTGGAGATTGGCAGTTAACTTTGAAATTGTGCTTTGTTTTGCTTCAATATCTTGTTCCAAATCTCCAAGTTGTTTTTGCAAAGATATGATTGTGCTTTCTAAAGTGACCACCCCCATATGATGGATGTGATATTGTTGGAACCAATACTTAGCAGTAGCAAGTGAATGTGTAGATAATCGCTTGTAGTAACCTAATAGTCCAGCTTCACCCACACCAATGAACTGAAGTAAAGTTGAGAGGTTATGGAATGTTGGATGGTAAGAAGATATTGGATCAAGAGGATATAGTGAACCATGAGTCCAAAGATCAATACTTTTTTCTCCAACTGCACGACGTTCATTTTGAGAATTGGCATCATTGTTGCATCGTGTATTTGGAGCAAACTCTCTAGGCACACGAACATGGATACTTGTTGATGCAAGAGCATGAGGACGTTCTACTGTGAAGTTTGTGATACATGCCAACACCATCTTTGCTAATGACCAACAATATCAAAAACAAAGATGCAAACTGGTTGGAAGGGACTCTAAAGCATATGTTTTGCTCAAAAAATGTGTTTTCTTGTATGTGTATGGGTTAAAGTGTATTTTTCCACTGTGTATGGCTGAAAATGTTGAAATTTGAAAAAAATCATTTTTTGTGGGAAGCATAGTCACGGATTTGATGATGTGGCACTTACTTTTGGAGGGAGTTTGAAAATTATACTTTTTCTAAAAGAAACTTCAAAAAGTGGGCCCAAAAAAGTGACTTCTGACATATATATTAAAAAATAGGCCCTTTTGAGTTAATATACACTCAAAACGAGACTTTAAAAAAAAAAACTCTTTTTTTTTTTCAAATACATGTACGAGTTTCATGATGTGGAAAGTAGATTCTCTTTCTCTCTCTCTAGAAGAAGAAAGAGAGATGCCTATTGAAGCCTAAAAAAAGGCCTACTCCAGCCTACTAAAAACTGCCCTATTAAATGCACTTTGTCCCCTTAAACAAGAATAGAATTAAGCTTAATCCCTAAAAATATTACGATCAGTCGGTCAACCAGAATCACGCAAAAAGGAAAGGAACATCAAGGCAAAAAAGTGGAAAAAAAGTGGGTGAAAAGTAAAAATGCCGATCAAGCATCATGAGGACAAAGGTGGTGGATAATAGGGAGGAAGCTTCGATCCATTGATCGCCTAGGGAGAAGGGTACCAGTTAAGGTGGATAACCAAAAAGGCGCTGGTCCCACTTGTTCCGCAATACGGTAGGGATCGAACCAACATAATTTAAACTTTCCTGCGGATCTATTAGATTAGCATTATAAAAGAGCACCAATTGGTTTATCATAAAAACGGGGGTTTTAAGGAAACGATCGTGGGTTCTTGCTTGTCTGAGCTGAACTTCCTACAGCACCAGAAAACTCTCGAGGCACTGTTCATCCATAGACCATAAAGCATCCAATCAAAAAGGAAATGATTCTTTTGGTAGTAACTTTTGCTCTAACACCACTCGCAAACTAGGAACCACCAATTCCATAGGGGCAATTGCCTCCAAACCATATGCCAACTTGAAGGGAGTTGTTTCGGTCGCCACTTTATATGTTGTATGGTAAGCCCATAATACGGCAGATAGGAATTGGACCCATCTTTCTGGGTAATCCAATACCAATTTCTTTAAGATGTTCAACAGAGGTTTGTTTGTGCTCTCGGCAAGGCCATTCACTCATGGATAGTAGGGGGTGTTGGAAACAATGCCAATTGGTCAACACTTGCTCAATATTTCATTAGTCCATTATTTGTTCACAGTAGACAGCAAGTGTTATCATTCCTCCTACAACAAATATGGACGGGCCTCGTCGATCAGCGATTACAGGATGTGTAGAAATTTTATATTATACACACAAGTAAAAGCGATTGGCGCCTTGGATTCATCATTACACTCTCAAAGCCCCCGCCAAAGTTCAAATCTTGCATCCAGCATCGGTGCGCGATATATTTTTTGTATCATGCTTTTCAAATAAATAAAGCAACGACTAGCAAACGACGACGGCGGACAGCTCTTCGCGATTTATGTTTAGCTTTTTACGATCCTATGCTTTATCTGTACGATCGCTACGAAGAAGCTTTATTGATAAGCTTTTCAATGGACAAGCTAAACTATATAAACACAAGCTTGGGATCACTTGTATTCATCCTTCACCTCGTTTTCAACACAAGCTTGGAGCTTGGACCTCAATAGAGGTTGTGTTTCGTATAGCACATGGGGCAGCCATGGTGCTAACTTGAAGCATGTTGAGGAGCAGCTATGGAGTTCTTCTTAATGATTCTTCTTGGAGAAGCTGAAGGGTGTGCTCACACTCTAGCTCATGGAGAGGAGGCTATCTCTTGTTTACAGCAAGAAGACTTGGTCATTAGCAGCTTGATGGTGAGGATCGGTCGTCTACATGTAGTTGAAGATTATCTTCTACAAGAGGATGTCGGGCTACGTCAAAGACATTGGATGGTGGTTAACATAAGATTTACATCTTATGTTAAGTATTCAGGTACATATTCTCTTTATGCATACAGGTACTACTTGGAGTTTATGGAGGCAGTGGCACCCATATCAGAAGGAGTCCTATTCGGCATAGGTACAAGAGAATCAGTACGTATATGCTTTATGCATATTTTGATGAGGTGTTTGAGAAGGTGTGTTCACATGAGTTTGAGGATTTTCGGCAGCAAACTTGTTAGCATTCCATGCTACTTTTTAAGTATGTGATCTTTTCACACACATATCTGACTTAGGATCTTCCATAGCCTAAGTTCAGATGAGGGTTTGTTGATTATCAGTTTCACACTGATCCTCCCTCTTTCAGTCACTCATATTTACTCTTCTATAACCTATTAGGTCACACATCTCATGTATATTCAGATTTCTACCCATACATCTGAATATGTTTATTACATTTGTACATTCACTCATTCATCTATTTCTCATCACATAGAGTGGTTGAGAGTTTTGCTCCCACATTGTACATTGAACATTGGTATATATGATACTATGAGTAAGCGATGGCTTACGTAACAACTTACACATGTCGTCTATTCTTTCTCTATCTTTATCTCATCATATGTATGATTAAGTTGTGGTATGTTCATGTTTTGTCAATATTGAAGAATGCTGGAATTAATGTTGTATATACTGGAACTATGGAACCATGGACCTGTGACATGAGCCAAGGGCCTACCTCACTTCCAACATTTGGTATCAGAGCACTAAGGTTTTGGTTTCAGAACTTTAGGTCTTTGGCATCAATGCATTAAGGCTCATTCATAATCTCAGGTTTCCAGAATTCTAGATTTACAACATATGATTTAAGGGCATCTTCTAACATTTGACATTTGACATACACACTTAATCTAGATGAGTAGAGATTTGAGAATTAGACAATTCAGTTACATGTGTATTCATCAGTGTGGAGTATGAAGTTGATGATCTGTTAGCAGCCGAATATTTTTGGAAGAGTATGCAAATACTTTACAAAAGTATTATTTGAAGATCCAGACTTGATGAAGAGAAGACTACTTCAAATTCAAGGAAGAACAATGGTTTAGAGAAGATGAAGGAATCAAATCAACATCAAATCATAGGTATCAATTTCTACTATCAGATTATCATTTGCAGGTCGTGTCTTAGAAGAGCAGTTATGAAGAGATTGTAAGGTTTCAAGGAATGCTTTTATACACTTTCATCTTTTGAAAGTTAAAGGCTACATCAAAACAGGTATCTAGAGGTTTTTCTAGAGAGTTTTGAGAGATCTCTTTCATGGCAAGAAAGCTTATCTAAGAAGACAAATGTGAAGATGGGATGAGTTTTTTATTTTCAGCCAATTTTCTGTTGTAAGTTGGTTGGATATCAAGGTACAAATGTATCTAGAGAAGGTAACTCTAGAAGTGTAATTCATCATTCAGACAAAAGATTGGTGAATTTAGTCGTTTCAGACATTTGAAACAACATTTTGATTCAGAGATATGAGGAGATGATAAAACATGATTCTATATTCACTTCCATTTATATACCATGTTTGTTTTATCTCTTACTCTTAGCATTAGAGAAAAGAGAAAAAGTTCATTTGAAGAGGTCAAGAGTGTTTGCTACTTCAAGATGAAGAGAACAAAAGGTATGGAAGAGAAGTTTGAAGATGTTGACATCATCAGGTGGAAGAAAGATGCAGAAGAAGAAAGTCCATCATTTCCAAAAGAAAAGTAAGTCTTCCTTTTCTCTCATATTTTCCATATACTTTTCCTATTTTATCCTCTACACCCAAAGACAAGTCTACGAGAACATCTTGTGTGAAGAAGAAGCAGTTTCTTGTTTGCATTACACTTGGTCATGATTTAGTAGATTTGACAAAGAATTGCATTGAGAGAAAGAAAAGCAGCAGATATATGTTTTGACTCATATATGTATGAGTTATGTTGAAGCTTTTAAGCAGGTAGCTTATATGTTCCCTCAAAGAATTCTTGGTGTGTCAATACAGAGCTACTTGGTATATGACAAGTTGCAGAGAAGTATATTTCTTATCTATCTAACTCTTAAGGTAAAAGAGCTTTTTGTAGCAGATGTTGGAGAGTTGGGTTGAAGTTTTATGTTTGGAAAAGGTTACCTCATATTCGGTATATTCAGTACTTTCAAAAACTTCAGAAAATTTAGTCTTGTTGATGTACTATTGAGTTGGAGAATCTACTTTCAGTGATTGTCTTGATTTTTGGATACATGTTTGTATTCAAAAAGGTGTTCCATCATATCCTATCACTTGATTAAGAAGTGGAGTTAGCCAAAAGAAAATCAAGCAGGTACTGTCACATTTCACCTGGGTGAACTTTTGGAGTTCTCAAGGTGAGAAGGTTTGTCCAATTATGTTTCAAGTAGGAGTTACAGATTCTTGGAAAGGATTTGTTTGAAGAAAAGTTTTACAGCTTTAGGTGAAACATGGACACTTAGACACATTCAGGTACCAAATCAAACATTCAGACATGAAGGTTTGATAAGAGCAGATTCTACACAAGAGAGATCATTGATCTTGAATAGATCTTGTATGATCTTTTTATGAGTCAGTTGTCTATCCTTTGTTTGTGAAGATTCTTAACATTGGAAGAAGTAAGTCAAAGATTCGGGTTCTATCAGATTTGTCTTGCAGAGAGAAAGATAGAAGATACTTGTTATGTTACAGAAGGTTATGAATCCTAAAATACTTTCAACAAGGTTTTGTTATGTTAGGATCAACTAACCTTATCTACAATTTGGAAAGCTAAGGAATGACATGGAAAGCTATTGGCATGTGTACAGTGCTAATAAAAAGGGTTCAAAGATTTTGTTTTAGATACAGGTATTGATAACTGAAGATCAGATTTATGAAGAAGGACGTCCAAGATTTCATTAAGTCTGATATATTTGAAGAATACTGGATACTAGTGTTAAGTCATCCAGGGGGTGATGAAACATGAAGACTTATTTTCAGCCATATATAAAAGAATGCAGAGTCATACCTTCAGGTATTCCTATTTCAGGTATTACTATATTTCCTTTGTTAGGTTCTCTTTATGTCCCAGCTTTGAAAGAAGAAGGAAGAAGGAGAATGTCTGGAGAAAGTTCCTGTTACGATGTTCCTGTTCAGGAGAAGGTTCCAGAGTTCTATTGAAGAGAAGCTTGATATTTCAGAAAGGTATGCGCACATATATGTTTATACCAGGTTCTGAAGGAAAGAGGTATGAAGGATTTAAAGGATGAGGACATGATGACATCATATATTTTTTTACTCATATTTTAGTTGATTTCAATTGAGTTGAGTTGATTTGACTTGAGTACAGTCAAAGATGAACCAGCAGTGTTCATAATACACTAAGTTGTGAGTTGTCAGTCACAGGTTCCAGGATTTAGTTCTTGATTTTGTTTAGTGTATTTACATGACGTAGCAGAAGTACGAAGAGAAACTTTTTTTTTTGGAAGGTAAATGCAAATATGTGGATCCTAGTGTATGTTTTCAGGTTTTTGAAGATAGGAGATAGCAGGTTCAGAGACAGTTCATGCTATATTTGTTGTCAAGCAGTGATTGCTTGATGTGTACACTATTGGATATCTAGTTTGCATATTTTCTCAAGTATTATGGTTCATATTCAACAAGTTCAGATTTTTGAAGGAAAGTCAGATTCAGTTTTGCTTTAAAGAAAAGGTCAGTTCTGAAGTGCAGGAGTACAAGCTTGAAGCTTGTGATAGTTTGTAGCTTATGAAGTCTGCAGATCCAGTTCAATTTGAACCAATATTTCATTGCAGGGGGGATTATTGGAAACAATGCCAATTGGTCAACACTTGCTCAATATTTCATTAGTCCATTATTTGTTCACAGTAGACAGCAAGTGTTATCATTCCTCCTACAGCAAATATGGACAGGCCTTGTCGATCAGTGATTACAGGATGTGTAGAGATTTTATATTATACCCTACAAGTAAAAGCGATTGACGCCTTGGATACATCATTACACTCTCAAAGCCCTCGCCAGAGTTCGAATCCTGCATCCAGCATCGGCGTGCGATATATTTTTTGTATCATGCTTTTCAAATAAATAAAGCAATGACTAGCAAATGACGACGGCGGACAGCTCTTCGTGATTTATGTTTAGCTTTTTACGATCCTATGCTTTATCTGTACGATCGCTACGAAGAAGCTTTATTGATAAGCTTTTCAATGGACAAGCTAAACTATATAAACACAAGCTTGGGATCAGTTGTATTCATCCTTCACCTAGTTTTTAACACAAGCTTGGAGCTTGGACCTCAATAGACGTGGTGTTTCGTCTAGCACATGGGGCAGCCATGGTGCTAACTTGAAGCATGTTGAGGAGCAGCTATGGAATTCTTCTTAATGATTCTTCTTGGAGAAGATGAAGGGTGTGCTCACACTCTAGCTCATGGAGAGGAAGTTATCTCTTGTTCATGGCAAGAAGACTTGGTCATTAGCAGCTTGATGGTGAGGATCGGTCGTCTACATGTTGTAGTTGAAGATTATCTTCTACAAGAGGATGTCGGGCTACGTCAAAGACATTGGATGGTGGTTAACATAAGATTTACATCTTATGTTAAGTATTCAGGTACATATTCTCTTTATGCACACAGGTACTACTTGGAGTTTATGGAGGCAGTGGCACCCATATCAGAAGGAGTCCTATTCGGCATAGGTACAAGAGAATCAGTACGTATATGCTTTATGCATATTTTGATGGGTTGTTTGAGAAAGAGTGTTCACATGAGTTTGAGGATTTCCGACAGCAAACTTGTTAGCATTCCTTGCTACTTTTTAAGTATGTGATCTTTTCACACATGTATCTGACTTAGGGTCTTCCATAGCCTAAGTTCAGATGAGGGTTTGTTGATTATCAGTTTCACACTGATCCTTCCTCTTTCACTCACTCATATTCACTCTTCTATAACCTATTAGGTCACACATCTAATGTATATTCAGATTTCTGCCCATACATCTGAATATGTTTGTTACATTTGTACATTCACTCATTCATCTATTTCACATCACATAGAGTGGTTGAGAGTTTTACTCCCACATTGTACATTGAACATTGGTATATATGATACTATGAGTAAGCGATGGCTTACGTAACAACTTACACATGTCGTCTATTCTTTCTCTATCTTTATCTCATCATCTGTATGATTAAGTTGTGGTATGTTCATGTTTTGTCAATATTGAAGAATGCTGGAATTAATGCTGTATATACTGGAACTATGGAACCATGGACCTATGACATGAGCCAAGGGCCTACCTCACTTCCAACAGGGGGAACTGAACTTATGCAAAATCTAGAAGGTGTGAGTAAGCATTGCATTAATGTGCTAGCAAAGGGTGTACCTTGATCAATCACACTCTCCAAGAGCAAACCATAGCGTGGAAAAATATCTTTCATCAAACATTTAGCGACCGTAGCAGTTGTGGCTCACCGTAGAGCCCAAGCTTTGGCCCACTGAGTCCCGTAATCCGTGCAGGTAACAATATATCTGTTATTGGTAAGTGTCGTAGGAGGTGTGATCGGCCTGATAAAATCCAAGGCCCATTTCTGAAAGGGTTGGAGAGGCAAAACTAGTTGGAGCGAAAAGAAATGTCTCTGTAAAGGTTGACGTGAACGCTGACACGCATCACACTGTCGCACATACTTGGTCACATCACGGTACATAGTAGGCCACCATAAGCCACTCTGCAAAATCTTCCGGTGGGTCAGGTCAACCGCAAAATGACCTCCAACTGGGGCAGAATGAGCCATTGTGATTACTGATGCAGTTTCATGTGGCGGAACACATCTTAGCAGCACTCGCGAGTGATCCATATAATATGATTGCCCTATAATTAGCCAAAATCATCGACTATACATGGCCAGTTTTTGTCAAGTAGCAGGAGAGGTTGTACCAAGAGGACATCCACTGGTCAAGAAAAGCATTAACGTGTCATAATAGGAGGAGGGTAACGGAAATTCTTGCTGATCGTTATGGTCAGTCTCAGTTGCATAGATAGTGGGTGTGGTATCATCAACTCCTTCCGGAAGTTCATCGGAATCTAATCGAGATAAAAAGTCACCAAGCACGTGTGCGGACCCTGGTCGATGTACTATTGAATAATCAAACTCTTGGAGCAACAATACCCATCTTGCTAACCGTCATCCCAGATGCTGTTGATGAACAAGGTACACCAAGGCTGCATGATCGACATGGAAGATGAAGCGGCGTCCTAGTAAATAATGCCAGAATTTCTTCACCAAATACACTAATCCGAGACATTCAGGTTTGGTAGCTGAATAATTACGCTCTGTCGGATCTAACCTGCGACTTGCATAATACACTAGATAGAACCATTTTTCCATTTGCTGCATAGTACGCTGCCAGTTGCAATGTCAGATGCATCCACAAAGACATGAAATGGTAGTTCCCAATTTGGCACTTGTAAAATAGGTGCCTGAGTTAACAGTGATTTCAACCGATCCAAAGACAACTGACAGGCTTCAGTCCATTCAAACTGCCAAGGAATACTGTTTATCAGTTGATTGAGGGGCATGGCCAGATGAGCAAGCCACCGCAAATGTCACCCATGCCACCGGATTTGTCCCAAGAAGCGCATCACTTCTTTGGGTGTCTTGGGAGCAGGTGCCTCCAATACTGCCTTCACCTTATCGGGATCAACTTGTATCCCCTATTTTGAGATAATGTGCCTTAGCATCTTGCCGCAAGATACAAAGAATACAGATTTATTTGGGTTTAAGCACAAACGGTATTCTCGACACCTTAAAAAGAACAGCACCGTAAATGATGCAAATGCACCGAAGTATCACCGGATAAGGAGAAGTCATCCAAGTAAACTCTCATGAATGTAGTTAGATAAAGAGAGAAAACTCTAATAACTCTAGGTGTAGAGCACACCTCACTCCAAGTATGTAAGAACACCCTCAATGTAGAGGACCTCCTTGAACATCAAGTATAGAGCTTCAAACTCCTTCAATGATAATCTATTGTGACCCCAAATGCTTCCTTATGTAGTATTGAATCCCAAGCAATAGCTTTTAGCGAAAAGCATAAAGCTATGATCGTTTTATGAAAAAGAAAAAACAACTCCAAACTTGGAACAATCTTCAAAAAGACACAATAATTTGATGACATAAAACCTCTACGAAAAAAACTATGCTTCCATTGCACTAGCGACGAGACTTGAACCTGGGCACTGTCGAGAAGGAGGTAAGGAGGGAAAAGTGGCACAAGGTTTGATCAGGCCCCTGTGTGGGTCGTTCTCCCTGTTTGACGAGCAGCATCTGCACGCTAGGAACCTTGCCCTGGTAAAATGACTCATATCGTACGCCTCGGAAGAGACAAGGGAAAGCTCGGTCGGGTGCGTATGCTCGTAAGTGTCATGGATGAAAAATCAAAATACAATGCGGAATGAAATAACTATGCTCACCAATACAGTGTAAATACAACTCGAGTCCTCCAATAAATGTCAATGATGCATATCAATGATACAATAGGCTGCTACAGTGCGGATCGGTGATACAATAGGCCGCTACAGTGCGGATCCGTGATAGAATATGCCGCTATAGTGGGGATCAAGTAATACAATGTAGAATTCTTGCTATAGTGCAAGAAGGTGCCCACGGGCTTCTCGTCGATCTTTGAGGCAAGAAATTTACTTCAAATCTAGTCTTTGGTCTTTGCTTCGGGTCTCCAAGCTTTCTTCAAATAGCTTTCTTTACTTCATAAAATTGGCAGAAACTTAGAGAGAAGATCCACAAGGAAGATCCACGGGGCACTCTTTATCTTCAGTCTTCAAAGCTTTTCTTTCGTACTCTTTACTTCCTATAATATTCTTCAAATCATGAGAAACATGCACCTCGAGAGAAGATCCACAAGGAAGATCCACGGGGCCAGCTCTTTACATCGTGTCTTCAAACCTTTCTCTTTACTTCATATAATCTTTCAATCGGTGCTTTCAAATCAAGAGAACATGGACCTGAAGAGAAGATCCACAGAAAGATCCACAAGGGTGAAGCTTCACTTCTGTCTTCAAACTCTTCAACTTTACTTCATACAATATTCTTCAAATCATGAGAATTCTGCACTTGGAGAGAAAATCCGTTGGAGGTAAGATCCACAAAGAAATCCACGGGGGTAATAATGTTTCATTTTGGGTCTTCAAACTCTTCAACTTTACTTCATATAATCCTCTTCAAATCATGAGAAACTTCCAACTAGAGAGAAGATCCACAAGGAAGATCCAAGGGGAGGGTAAAAAAAATCATGTTAGTATTTCTTGAAAAGAGTGGAACACACATGAAAAAAAAAACATTTTCCTTTATTTTTATTAATTTCTTTATATGCATTCTCTTACTAAATTACTTTTAATAAAACGATTTGGTTCAAGGAAAACTTATTGAAAGGAAAACCAAAAATCTCTCTCTCTCTCTCTCTCTCTCTCTCTCTCTCTCTCTCTCTCTCTCTCTCTCTCTCTCTCTCTCTCTCTCTCTCTCTCTCTCTTTCCCGACTTTGTGACCTTATGAATGCATTGTAATCTATACAGATTCTGTCATCTAAACAATGCAAAAATCTTAAGAGTTTATGATCTTCTCTTAGCGATAAATTATGAAGATCATCTCAATAAGCTTTTGAAATGAAGTAAATGCTTGCTTTCTTCTTCCCTCTTGTTCCTCTTTCTTTCTTTCTCTTCTCCTTCCTCTTTCTTTCTTCCTTCTCTCTTTCTTTCTCTTCTTTCTCTTCCCTTCTTTCTTTCTCTTCTTTCTTTCCCTTCCTTTCTTTCTTTTTCTTTCATTCTTTTTCTTTCTTTCTCTATTTATTTCATTATTTTTATCCATTTTTCTTTTTCTTTCTAGTTGGCAACTGTCTCTCTCTCTCTCTCTCTCTTTGTGTCCTATGTGCACCATATCTCCATCGAATCAAATGGTTGTTCCTATTCTTCTCTCTCTCTCTCTCTTTCTCTCTCTCTCTCTCTCTCTCTCTCTCTCTCTCTCTCTCTCTCTCTCTCTCCCCCCTTTCTCTCATGCATCCGTAGCCATCAGCCACGAATCTCCTTCTCTCTCTCTCTCTCTCTCTCTCTCTCTCTCTCTCTCTCTCTCTCTCTCTCTCTCTCTCTCTCTCTCTCTCTCTCTCTCTCTCTCTCTCTCTCTCTCTCTCTCTCTCTCTCTCTCTCTCTCTCTCTCTCCATGTAGCCGTTTTTGTTGTGCATCCCTACCCCCGCTCTTGGATTCATCTGTGTGCCAGCATCTCTCTCTCTCTCTCTCTCTCTCTCTCTCTCTCTCTCTCTCTCTCTCTCTCTATATATATATATATATATATATATATATATATATATATATATATATATATATATATATATATATATATATATATATATATATATATATATATATATATATATATATATATATATATATATATATTGCACGTGATGCTTCTCTTTCTGTGTACACGATTAATTCTCTCTCTGCAAATTTGCTATCGGCATTCCCTACCGTCACATCTCTCTCTCTCTCCCTCCCTCTCTCCCTCCCTCTCTCCCTCCCTCCCTCCCTCCCTCTCTCCCTCCCTCTCTCTCTCTCTCAAGTTCTCTCCAGGCATCCACTCTATCTACAATCACATATGGCACTCTCTCTGCTATCGATTTGCTACCCAATTTTGTCTGTGAGTCTCTCTCTCTATCTCTCCCTCTCCCTCTCTCTCTCTCTACAACAACACGTGATCTCTATCAGCCCTAAAATCTCTCTCTCTCTCTCTCTCTCTCTCTCTCTCTCTCTCTCTCTCTCTCTCTCTCTCTCTCTCTCTCTCTATCTCTCTCTCTCTATCTCTCTCTCTCTTTGTTTCTCTCTCTCTCTCTGTCTCTCTCTGTGGAGTGTCTGTTGTCGATAGTGCTCGCGAGACTCTATTTCTTTCTCTCCTCTATGATGCACAATAGGTGGCCACCATCTCTCTCTAATGTGTTAGTAGCAGGTGGCTCCAATCCCCTCTCTACTATTGGTACAAAATTCCAAGCCTTCACATTTGGCTAGGCATGGAATAAAATATGTGCAACTACTTGATGAAGCATGTGAACCATTGCTTGTAACATTGGGTCATTTACCATTTGTAAAAGGTTAAATCATTGAGAATCTTGTAAAGCCAAAATCTCGTGGACTTAGGAGAAGTATGAGGTACGAGTTTTTCATGAGAGAATATCTCCTCAATTGGAGGAATCACTTTTAGGTGGAACCAAGTTTGAATTCAAATTCAAACTTGGTGGAAAACTACTTATAAGAGGACTAGTAAAAAGTCACGACTGTAGTCCCTCATTGAAGAGCTGCTCCATTGATCATTTGTAGGATTTAAGTAGCTTACATCATAGCCTACTCATTCCACTATCATTGGGCATCATTACAATGACAATGATCTTGTAGAATCATGTGCTATAATAGATATACTTCATTGATCATCTTTGTCTACTTCTCTGTTATGACTACTCTGAACAATGAACTTTATTTGATCATATGTTAGTGATTTCTCAACCATTTTGCATAATATATAGGTTGTTGGAACCAACTTTAAGTCTACTTTATGCTGTCATTCATTACATTTGGTTCATCCATTTGGGAGAAATCGCCATCGAACTGCCACTGGTCATCTACTGTTCAGTCCCTAAAAAGTTGGGGGAAAGCTTTGGATTGCTAAATTGATTTCTTAGAGTATGGTTTATCATTTTAGACGATTTCACTTGTAATCATTAGCTTTATAAGCTAATTAAATTCCATCAAAAGGAATTTGATCAATTGTTACTGTACTGTGAGCACTGAGCAAAAGAACCAGTACGTGTATAGACCAAAATAGCAAGTTTTGTGAGACTAGCTATTTGTGAAGTAAATGGTTTCAAGCATCTACTCCAAAGTACATAGGTACTTTCTTGGTGTAATTTGCAAGCTAAAAGGGGCTACTATCAAACTCTGAAGTGATTTAGGGTAGGTACAAAGCAGGGTTTAGCAGTACCGCCTCACTTTCTTGAGGTATCCATCCATCTCTTCCAATAGTGGTATCAGAGCAAGTTGAGGTAAAATGGGAGATGGTTTCCCTTCTTTCATTGATAAATTGGACAGGAATAATTATCCAACTGGTCATTGAGGATGAAGACCTATCTACAAGGATGGAGTCTCTATGGATACATATCAGGAGATGAGGAGATGCCCAGGTCATATCTACTTAATTCTATTTCTGACTTCCTTCTTCCTCACATTAGGAATTGTAAAACGTCTCAGGAGACTTGGGATACATTATCTTCATATTTTTCTTCCAACACAAGAGCTAGAAAAAATCAATTGTGGATTGAGTTTATGACTCAAAGGAAGCAACCTAACTATAATGTTTCAGAGTATGTGACCAAAGTAAAAGATGTGGTTGATCAATTGGAAAGCATAGGAGAGGAGATTGAAGAGGAGCAAATAGTGAGACAAATAATCAATGGCATCAAGGCAGATGATAAGTGGGAAGCTTTCCCAACTCCTATGGACCTTTACATGGACATGCAAATCCGAGATCTTACCACACTCATGGGACAACTCTTTACCCATGATGCCAAGCTCAACAAAAATGGAGAACCATCAAGAGATAACAATTCTTCTGCCCTCTATACAGATAAAGGAAAGTCTAAAGATAAAGGAAAGAGCAAGAAAGTTGAAGATGAAGGTACTACTTCTCAAGCTAACTATGCAGGGAGAGGTAGGAATTCAAGAGGAAGGGGCAGAGGAGGTAAGCAAGGTAGGGGGAGACCTTTCAACTCTTCCACATGCAATATATGTGGATTGTCTAATCACACAACATATGAGTGCTATAGGAACTTCAAGAACTAGAGAGGAAGAGGACTTCAAAGAGGTGGCTACTCACAATAGAGAGGAAGATTCAACCATAGTCAAGGCTACAACCATGCCTACAACAATAATTACAACAACAATTATCAAGGTAGATACAAATTAAGAAAAGACCTCAACAATTTTACAAAGGATCAAGAGGATTTTCTTCTCATTATGAACATGTCTTCAAAAGAAGGTATGAATGATGAGAACCTCTTCTATATTGACTCAGGTTGTTCAAACCATGTAGCAAGAAATGTAGCTCTCCTTTCTAATCTTGAGGAGCCCAAGGGAAAGCACCAAGTGTATATAGGTGATGACACCAAGCATTTAGTTGTCGAGGTAGGAAATGTCAAAAATTCTGATGGGAATAGGAAAATGTTGAGCAGGGTTCTTTATGTACCTACTATCACAAAGAATCTGATGAGTATTGGACACATAGTGGAAAAGGGTTTGCAGGTTAGGTTCAATAAACATGGAGCTTTTGTGGAGGACCCTTAACATGGACTCAAGAGAATTTCCAAGGGAGAGAAAAGAGGTAGATTATTTACATTTGATCTTGAGGACACTAGAAACTTTGCACTTTATAATTATAAGGATCAAACCTTGTCTGAGTTAGAGATATGGCACAAAATATTAGGGCACATTGGTGAGAGAACCTTGAAGCAGATATGTAGAGATCAATGTGTACTTGGGATACCTAATGTATCCAAGCAACATATGATCTATAAATGTGGTGCTTGTCAGTTTGGTAAATCACATAGGTTACCCTTTACAAAGAAAGGCTACATGCATGAGGATTATTTGGAACTTTTCCACACAGATGTGTGGGGACCAAGCAAGGACCCTTCAATTTTAGGCTCAAGGTATTATGTGTCATTTATTGATGATTTCAATAGGTGGACTATCTTGTATTTCATGAAACATAAGGATGAAATGTTCAATTGCTTCAAGAAGTATCTTGCACTTGTGGAAAATCAAATAGGAAAAAGTCTAAAGAGGATAAGGTCAGATGGAGGAGGTGAGTACTTCTCCAATGAGTTGACGCATTTTTGCACGACACAGGTATCAAAAGGGAGATTACTACTAGGTATACTCTTGAGCAAAATGGAGTAGTAGAGAGGAGGAACACATTGATTGTGGAAGCAGCTAGATCAATGCTTAATGAAAAGAAGTTGCCTAATTATTTGTGGGTAGAGAGTGTTTCTACTGCCACTTACCTTATTAAAATTTCAAGCCTTCACATTTGGCTAGGCATGGAATAAAACATGTGCAACTACTTCACGAAGCATGTGAACCATTGCTTGTAACATTGGGTCATTTACCATTCGTAAAAGGTTAAATCATTGAGAATCTTGTAAAGCCAAAATCTCTTGGAGTTAGGAGAAGTATGAGCTACGATTTTTTCATGAGAGAATATCTCCTCAATTGGAGGAATCACTTTTAGGTGGAAGCAAGTTTGAATTCAAATTCAAACTAGGAGGAAAACTACTTATAAAAGGACTAGTAAAAAGTCACGGGTGTACTCCCTCATTGAAGAGCTCCTCCATTGATCATTTGTAGGATTTAAGTAGATTACATCATAGCCTACTCATTCCACTATCATTGGGCATCATTACAATGCCAATGATCTTGTACAATCATGTGCTATAATATATATACTTCATTGATCATCTCTATTTACTTCTCTCCTATGACTACTCAGAATAGTGAACTTTGTTTGATCATATCTCAGTGATTTCTCAACAATTTTGCATGAACTATAGCTTTTTGGAGCTAGCTTGAAGTCTACTTTATGCTCGCAAAACTTCATTACATTTGGTTCCTCCATTTGGGATAAATTTCCATCGAATTTCTCACTGGTCATCTATTGTTTAGTCCCTTAAAAGCCGGGGGTAAGCTTTGGATTGCTAAATTGATTTCTCATAGTATGTTTTATCATTTTAGATGGTTTCACTTGTAATCATTAGCTATATAAGCTAATTAAATTCCCTCAAAAGGAATTTGATCAATTGTTACTCTACTATCACTGAGCAAAAGGACAAGTAGGTGTATAGACCAAAATAGCAAGTTTTGTGAGACTATCTATTTGTGAAGTAGTTTGATTTGGTTAAATTATTTCAAGCATCTACTCCAAAGTACATAGGTACTTTCTTGGTGTAATTTGCAAGCTAAAAGTGCCTACTATCAAACTCGAAAGTAATTTAAGGCAGGTACAAAGCAAGGTTTAGTAGTACCACCTCACTTCCTTGAGGTATCCATCCATCTTTTCCAACATCTACAACACCGTAGTGTAGCCCCCTCTCTCCACTGATATCTGTGGCGCACAATAGTTCACCAATCTCTCACTCTCTCTTTGCCACTCCAAAGTCCAATAATGATTTGAAACTTTCCCTAATCCCCCCTGGAAGACTCATGGTCAGAGAAGTAAGGGTCAATAGCAATGCACAAAATACCAAACTTTCCATTATAGATGTCTGCCATAGCAAACACAAGGAGCTTGCAGATAGCCATGTGTTCTCTTCATCTGCACATAACAGAGTGCTTTGTTGCTAGGGGAAGAATGAGCACCAAGTGGTATGAGGGAGAAAGATACAAAGGGGGTGACTTTCAAATATTGCCAAGAAAAGAAGGATCTCTCTCTCTAAATGCATGACCGTAAAGTATGAACAAGAAGATGAACATGAATGAAGAGCAATAGACAAGGAGCATACCTAGAAAGATGATCCACAAGGACAATCCACAAGGAGGAACAAATGAGGTTTAGACACCTATTTATAGGCCCCCTAGGACTTCCTTCTAGAATCTTCTAACCTCCTCACTCAAGTTTCTATTTTTGGATGCTCTTTTTATTTTTCCTAAACTAAGGTTTTTGGTTTCACACTTAATGTACAAAATCAAATCAAATTCAAAGGTTAGAACTTAGGATAAATGATAAATTTAAGGGTCCAATCTTGGGTTTCTCACTGGGAAAGTTGGAATTTGCCTATTTTTAAGGTTTGGCACTCTAGTTTTTGACTAGCTTTGGTCTTGTCCAGACCTAGTGTCCGGCCTAGTTAAAAATTAGGTTCTAGGGCTATTTTGGAGGCTCAAATGAGCTCTAAAAATTATGAGCTCTAATCAAGCATGGTATTTACAAATGATGTGAAGTGACTAAGATCACTATTTTGGAAATATTGTTTCATGAAAAAATTATAGGCCTATTTGCCAGATCTACCTTGACTGCTTTGCCTGCTTGTTCCTTGCTCTGACTCCCTTCTTTGGCTTCCTTATCTTGTGAGTCCTTGGGTGCCTTGGCTGCTACCAACACCCCCCCTCTCTCGCGTCTGTCGTCTCTGACAGACCCTTGTTTGGCTGAGCATTTGACATAGTATTCAACCACATCTGAAGCTAGGTGATGTTCTTCTAGCTGCAGCCCCTCTGCTAAGTCTGTTAATAAAGCATCCCAATCCATTGGCCTTGGGATGTCCGAATGCGGCAACCGCAATTGCTCCAACTGTAAGGTCCTCTCCACAGCAAAGAGCTGGAGGAGATATGAGGGTCTGGATACGAGTATTTCAGAGTGGTATTCCTAGAACCTGGTGACAAACATCGCCTCGAAAGTTTGTTTGTAGCATGCTGGGAGGTACTTTATTCTTGCATGCCAGAAATATATTACATTAATTGAGGGGGTTGTGCTCATGTCATATACCAAGTCTAGGCTGCCTGCGGTGAAGCTGACTCCTGAGAAATGTGGGTCTTTAATGTTTTTGAATGTTCTGAATGTGACCAGCATTAGTTCAAAGATCTTCATACACATTTGTGCCATCACATCAGGGGTGTTCCGTAGTCTAAAACTCCAGTGACGGATGGTGGAAATCATATATGAAACCGAGGCCTCTCCTTGTGGAGGTGCTAGATACACATAATTCAACCATTTTGCACAGCCTTTGACGTTCTTGACAATGATGGCAAACTTGGGCCATGTGCATCTTTGGAGGACTGGAACGTAACATGGATTGTACTTGATAAATAGTGGCACATTAGGGGAAAAAATGAACCCTAAATGGGCCTTTTAGATTAAGGAGTGATTAGTGATGGACCAATCAGAAGAGGGTGGTGGCCACAATCTATGCCCTATAAAATACTAAGTTGAAGGGGGGAGAGGGGACATATTTCTCCCTTATTTAATGAGCTGCCTCTAGAGAGAGAAGGAATCTCGTAACCGAGTTGGGCCCAAAAATTCAAAATTTCTAAAAAGTTAAAAAACTCATCATAACACTTGAAAATGGACCCCCCATTACTTTTTAGGGTCAAACGTACTCTTTTTGACCCCAAATTCAAAGTCCGTGCATGTTTTGAGCTAAAAAAAATGGGTTTTTTCAAAAATGCTCAAAAAAAAATTAGTTCCCTCCTAAACCTCACATTTTCATACCAAGGTCCCAAAAAGTCATCTTTTCCCACTACTTTCACTCTGTAGCACACCATTGAAGCTCTTGTTTCTACACTCCAACCTACTTGCATCTCCTATCTCGAATTACTGTTGTAGCTTGAAGACCTTTAGCTTCAATGGCAACAGCTAAAGCTTCTAGGCGACCGAAAGATGAAATTCTCACATTAAGATGTCACAATATCAAAGCCACAGATGGACAATGGGTATCACATGAGTACTCCAAAGGTGCATGGGTGTACATGCAACACTCTAGAGTTGGGCCTCATCGAGTTAGAGATCGTGGAAACTTAGATCATCATTGGAAGGGAAAGTTACTTGGCTTCAAGAAGCACAAAGACAATGGGATGGTTGCTATTGTACAACATGTTTTTACAATGGCAACTATGAAACTTGAAAACTCTAGTAGAATGAGATATCCTATGAATTGTAAGTATTACTCTACAATGTCGGATATATTTCTGAACTATTTAGATATGTTTCTGTTTGTTTCAGATATATTTCCTTCTACTTTGGTGGAAGAGCAACCACTTCATAGTATTACACGTACTTTCCAGGCATTGCATGCAGATGTTGGTGCACTAGTCTTTCCAGAAATATCTCCTGCTCAACTTTACCATGATAGAGTTTTCTTTTACACACATCAATATGTTGTACCCTCTGCAATGGATGGTTTTGGAAGGTTAGAGAGAATTGGAGTACATTCTCTTAGCTTGGAGTGGCCAAAACTTGATATATGGTCCGTATCATCTTTGAAGCAAAAGATGGTAATGGATATACATAACTCTTTGAAATTCACAAAAGTGTCTAGGTCTGTAGGTTTGCACTCGTCTTTTCCCATTCATTGTTTTGTATATTTATTCCAAGGATTCTCATTCCAAGAGACTTCCACCATGTTCATGTGTAAAGATATCACATATGAGCAAGTCGAAAGTCTTCTTGGTGAAAATTGGGATTTGATAGAAGGAATTGCAAAAGGTGATAAATATCTTTGTAAAATAGGTGGAACAGGTATAGGATTTCGATATTTGAAACAACGTACTTCATTATACATCAGATTCTACTATGATCGTTGGATGTGCAACTTGGCAAATGGATACCATTTCAAAGTTCAAAGGGATCTTTACATTCATTTGAAATAAAGTTTAGATTGCCCAAAAATGAAAAAGAAACTATTTTAGTGAATAATCATTGGACCTTGGCTAATCTGAGAGAGCACTTGATGATTATGGGGTCTAAAGGACTAACTCAATCCAAATTCAAAATTCAAGGACATAAGGTGAGAAATGTTTCGTGCTTTTGTTAAAGTAATCTTTTCATTATTGTTTATTTTACGTTAATGACTTCAATTTCTTGCAAATTGATTACAGGTGGGCAGAAGAATGGAATACAAAATGAAAGTCCCTATAGATTGGAGCAAAGATGGAACAGAACTCTCATTGTCATAGTTCTTTTGCAACTTGATAATGTCACTTCTTGGGCCCTAGTCATTGTATCTCATGGTTTTTGCACTTTCAAGAACCTTGTAAAAAGTAGGATAATCGATTCATGTTAGATATAGTATATACCTTCTTCTCTGCAATGGTAATTTCAAAACTTTTGAAATGTCAAAAAGTTTGTTCACTACTTTGAAATGTGGTTGCTCATGTTTTTTTTTGTGCATTATTTTGTCATCAGAAACACATTTTTTGAAATTGCACTTCTTTATTCTGTACTTTTAAAAGTGGGCCCAGTCAGTTTAAAAACTTGAAACTGCTATAAAAATGGGTTCTATGTGCTCATTTCTCACATTTTCACTCTCAAAGAGCTAGAAAGCACGACAAGCCAGTAGATTTCTTGCACGCAAGCAATGGCTACCAGAACTTCCACTCCCATGAA